>QEPC01015251.1:932612-946207 GCA_003113815.1 Sphenodon punctatus
GAGTCCTGACTCCGCGGTGCGGAGAGACATGGGCTGCACGACCCTGGGGACTGGGAAGGAAACTTCCCTTATCGTGGATGGTGCCCTACTCCCGGCTGTGGAGGCGCACCAGTTCCCGGGCTTTTGAGGGGCAACCAGTCCTCTGCGCCGCGAGCTTTCCCAGCTCGGTTGTCTCTGGGTCTCCTCCGGGGGAGGAAGGGGCTGGGGCAGACCCTGAGCCCAGGGCAGGAAGCTCCCCGGCTCCTGGCTGGAGCCCTACTCACAATTGAGACGGGAGCACCGGTTCCCAGGCGCTTTGCAGGGCAACCAACTCTCAGTGCAGCGAGCCTTCCCAAGCTCGGTTCGTGGGGGAGACCGCCTCCTCCGCCAGAAGCTGCAAGGTTCCTGGGCGCTTTGGGCGGCAACCTGTAGGTCGGCTGAACTTCTCCCAGCTGGGATCCCTTGCCGACCCTCGCCCATATCTATGCTGCCCAAAGATCACCTGGGCATATACTAATCACTCTCTCCCTTTTTTTTTTTTTGCAGAGAGCCGCGCTGACCGCCCAACGGCCGAAGGCAGAAGGCTGGACTGACGAGGGGCAGCTCCACGCACGCGCAGGAAAATTTTCTTCTTCTGCCTCCTCTTGGCCATCCACAGAGCTACCCATGTGGAGCACTGACAGGAGACAGAAGGAGAATCCATTTTATACCTGAGGGACCAAACATAGATAAAGGATGATGATCGATTAGTATATGTGACTACTTTCAATAATTGTACCAAACATATTAGAAACATCATCCTGAAATATTGGAATACGCTGGATCACATAGAAGGGTGCTCTAATCCACCCGTTTGCTTATAAAAGGGGTAAGAACCTTAGTGATTTTGTTGTCAGAGCCAGACTTCCAACTTTGGGACAAAGGACCCTTGATAGTAAGTCTGTTGTAGGGAATCATCCCTGTGGACAATGCTCAAATTGTGCTTTCAGTCATAAAATTAAAAGTTTCCAGTACTTAAATCATAAGATTTATGCAATTAAGGATTTCATTAATTGCAGTACAACAGGGGTGATATATGCAATCCGTTGTCCCTGCGGGAAACTATATGTGGGGAAAACATCAAGACAGCTGAAGACACAAATAAATGAGCACAGGAGCAGGCTGAAAACATGTACTTTAACTGCCCCATTAGTAGAGCATTACAACCAACACCATCCAGACACTAATGAGTTTACCTTTTGGCGTACTGAGAGAATGAAGCTTTCCATTAATCCTAAAGTGCTTACAGATCATGAGAATTTTGGGATCCTTACTTTGGATACAATTGCATCACGCGGTCTTAATGACCTGCTCGATTCAGTCATTTGACTTTTTTGAAGGCATATCTTTCATTTAATAGGGATCCTGTTTTTCTTTGTGGAATCCCTGAAGTTCAGCTGTATAAGCCCTGACTAGGGGACCTAAAAAAGGAAGAATTGTCTCCCTGTAGGTTAATTTGATTTCTAGCGCAGACCTAGTTAAAGATTCTTTTCACCTGTCCCCTACTTTGTTTTGGGCACCACGTGATTTGAGGAAGCAGCTTTATAGCTGCTCCCTTTGGTGGCTTTGGCAGAGACATCCAGACCAAATGCCCTGTGGGACAGGAGTTGCTGGCAGTAAGTGGATATAGGAATAACCGGCACTGGAAACCCAAGCTCCCTAAAGGAAAGAACTTAGTGTAAGTACTATATAATCAGAAAGGTAAACAGGGCACTATAGTGTGTTTTAAGATGGACTATTGGTCAGTATAAGGAAGTCAGCTTGTTGCTTTTCTTACCCTATCAAGGAGTGGGTTCAAAAAATATAATTGCACCACTGGGTCTTAATGACCTGTTTGATTCAGTCATTTGACTTCTTTGAAGGTATATCTTTCATTTAATAGAGATCCGGTTTCCCTTGTGGAACCCCTGAAGTTTAGCTGTATAAGCCCTGGCTAGGGGACATAAAAAGGGAAGAATTGTCTCCCCATGGGTCAATTTGATTTCTAGCGCTGACCTAGTTAAAGATTCTTTTCACCTGTCCCCTATTTTGTATTGGGCAGGGCACCACGTGATTTGAGGAAGCAGTTTTACAGCTGCCCCTTTCAGTGGTTTTGGTAGACATCCAGACCAAATGCCCTGTGGGACAGGAGTTGCTGGCAGTAAGTGGATATAGGAATAACCGGCACTGGAAACCCAAGCTCCCTATAGGGAAGAACTTAGTGTAAGTACTATATTATTAGAAAGGTAAATAGGGCACAATAGTGTGTTTTAAGATGGACTATTGACCAATATAAAGAAGTCAGCTTGTTGCTTTTCTTACCCAATTAAGGAGTGGATTCAAAAAATATTTTCTAACTCTGGAGAGGAGCGTTCTGGGTTCCCTTCTAGTCCACACTTATGGGTGAGTTTTTGTTGACTGTTTGTCAACCCTCCGACATATGAGAAGCCCGAGAGACGGGGAAGTCACCTTCCAAAGGGGAGCCTCGCGTTGATTTTTCAGCTATTATTCAGTTAGTCTTATTTTGGCTCTAGGATTGGGAAAGAAATATATGCCATTAGGAATTATTGCAGAGACCGACTTGAAGCATTATAAGATTGGTAGAAAATATCCCTGAAGAAGCTTTCTCAAGCGAAATGTTGGATATTCAGGACCTTCATGGACGTTTTCCAGCTGTGAATATTTCAGCTGTTTTTTGAGGTTGTTCCCTTTTGGAGTTTTTGTCATTTGTTGCATTTGTATTTTGCTTTCCTGCATGGGGTTCTTACCCCCACATTGCATCTGAAATTTGTTCTCCTACATGAGGTTTTTTACCCCCTAAAAGGGATCTTTTTGCACAGCCTGGTCATGTTTATCTCTTTCTAGGCATTTATTTGTATTCATATACTTTTGTTGTTTGTTCCTTTACACTGTATTTACATTGTTTTATTCCGCATTGTACTTTGTCACCTCCATAAATTTGTTACTCTGATGCATGGCACTATTTTGACTTGCATAGGTGCAGTTTGTTGTTCTTTATTGAACTCAGCAGCAAAGCACTGTGGGATTTTTAATTCATCCCAGAGACTCTAATCACAATATAATGTTCACATGGACTATCCCAGAATTAACTTATCCTGGGATAGAAATGTCCGTCTAAACAGGTACCACTTTGTTATCCTGAGATAATAATCACTGGAGATTATTCTAATTATCCCGGGATAGTTTGTCTGTCTGAAAAGGCCCTTAGTACCCTAGCATTAACTTCCTAGCGACCAGTCACAAAATTGCACTAGAGAGCATCAATTTCTTCCTGTCTTGAACACAAAGCATTCTGGGGGTTGTGGCTCCTTGCTGTTACCAAAGAGGAGCAAGAAAGTTCTCAGCAGAAGAGACACTTTGCAATTCAATCTGGGAACAATCTGTATATCGTGTATAAAGACACAGAAATTCCAAGGTACTTCAGTTTGGGAATCAAAGGGGACTATGTGCTACTGATTTTTCCAGAGCACATACTTGAACTCCCACTCCAGAATACCATCGCTTGACACGAGGAAGATATTGCGGTAATAACAATAGTTTTATTTCTATACCGCCCCCTGCTGAATGGCACTTGGCGCACTTCACAACATAAAACTAGGATAAAACAACAACAATATGATAAAACAAAATAAAATCCATTTAAAATACAAATTGATTTTGAAACAAATTTAAAATGGGAAGTTAAAGAGGGAGGAAAAAACACATTAAGGGGAACCAGCAGTGGATCCTAAAAACATCTGGAGAATAAATAAGTCTTTAGGTGCTTTTTGAAGGTGAGGAGGGAGGAACGGAGACGAACATCTGGAGAGAATGAGTTCCTCACTGAGGGGCCCGACACAGCCTGATTGCCTGCTAATTTCAGGCATGATGATCCCCACCGGGTGGTTTCTGAGTGCAGATAACCATCAGGGTGAGGCTCAGCACTCATAATGATACTGCTGGAATCCACTGGATTCAGAAATCTCCACGGCCGTAAAACAATAGATCAGCTACTGTACTATTGGTTGGGTAGCATGGCTGACACGATGAAACACATGAGGTCATTCCACCCAAGAGGGGTGACCTGAACATCCAAAACCAACCCACCTTGAAGGTGGAAGTGAGTTAAGGACTTATTCAATTGATTTAGCTGTACATGAGATGGAGGGCATTTTCAGATAAGACACTGGTGTCCACCCACCTCCCAACCACTATACACGTTACAGGGCACCCAAAGGGCAACACTGCAGCCCTGCAACATGTATAATGGGTGGGAGGTGGGTGGACAGTGTCTTGTCTGAAAATGCCCATAGAGTGGTGTTAGTGTTAGGTTTCAAACAATAATGTGTATATTGGAAATGGAGACATCGAGAGAAACATGGAACCCATAATGCAGAGTTTACAGCCACTGATTAGAACATAACCATGCGCTAAAGACCTCAAGACTGAAGACATTTAACAGATTTTAACAAAACTCTAATAAAGCTTGTGGTTTAAAATGAACACAGGCTATAAAAAGAGGAAAATCATAGTCACTCCCAGTGATCTCTCCCCATCTGCTAACAAGATTTCTTCTGCCCATCTCTCCCACGTTTGACCACAATTGTCAATATTCTAGCCTAGACTGCTGGCCCAGATCATCTTGCTCTAATTTGTATAATACAAAAAGTTCCCTGTCTATGATCTGGTTTCTTGACTTGAAGGAAATATGCACTAGCCATTTGCTTTACCTCCTCTCAACTCACACAATAGGAAGGGGAAGTCCCTATAGTATGGAATATAGTGAATCATTCAAAAGGTAATGGCTTTTTCTGTCTGACTGCTTCTGTCTAGTACAGTCATATAATTTTTCATTTTTCCTTTAATATGACCTATTAAAAATACCCTGGGCACCGTCTCATTTTCCCATACACTGTTGGGCAGTTTTACTATCTGGGGAGGTGAAAAATAAGGTCCTTTTGTACACTGCATTTTTAGCTCAGATCTCCTTCTTCATCTTTATTTAAACTTCTATGGATGTTTCCACATATTATCCATACCTGTAGCAAAGGTGTGGATAGCAACACATATGAACTTCACATGTGCGTACATCCACAACTTTGCCGACATCCCTGAGGATGCTGTCTGCCAGCCAGGAAGAGACCAGGGATGCAGTCAACAGACTGGGACAACTCCACCTGCTGTTCAGCAGGGACTAGGGAAAACCCCACAGTGATTCAATGTGGGCAGAGGGTAGCCTGCTTCCAGTAGGGAGCAGACCAACCCATCCCTCCCTCACCCATAAATGTGGGTCCACATTACAACTGGCTTGCATGGACTCAAACCCGGGTCTTTGGCTCCATGTTTTTCTGGAGCTACAGACCCTGGTTTGTAGCCATTCCTGTGCTCATGTGTACAAACACACCTACAAACTTGGGAATACAAGGGGTTATAGTTCCATGTAGAAGCACTCAAAGTGGGGTTACCTCCTGGACACACTAGAGGCATGGTAGAATCTGCGAGATTCAGATTTTTGCTAACACATAGCCACTTTTAAGTCTAAAGATGCATACCACCCTGCTTCCATTCATTGGTCATCCAGAGGACTAGAGAGACTTGGGGTAAAAACACGTAGGACATTAGCCCACAACAGCCCACGATTCACCTGCCTCTGTTAGGTGGCAACTGGATGCTCACCCACTTCTGCCATGGGGTCGGTGGCCAGCTGCTACCTGATGTGTTGGCCAGAGAAAGGAGATGGACACATTGTGGGCTAATCTGGCCCAATCAGGCTAATATGGGCTAATGGGCACCCTCCTGTCTGTTAGGTCTCGCACAGCCCCACTGACTGGCGAGGTCCGACAGCACCGTAGAGTTGCAGGTGAAAAGCCTATAGTGGTCAAAGGAGCAACCACGTCCCTCTTCCTCTCCACTTGTTTGTTCAGTTCCCTGTCCCAACCCATGGAGTGGAGAAAGTGAGACAGCGGTCTACCTACCCAGTTTAACCATGAAGGGCCTGCATGTTTCTTCTGCTCTACACACTGGCCCAGTGAGTGGTGGCTGTGGTGCCATTCCACAGGTTGGGCAGAGGATCTAGATGGCTGCTGTCTTACTTGTTTCACCCATGTATTTTTGTGAGGGGTTATTGCAGGACCATTCTACTGCGTGTGTGTCTACATGGAGCTTCTGTAGTGATGAGGTGCACATGTAACATGGATGCAAATAAACATTTGTCAATACATTCCTTATGTGTTCTTTAAAATGATGCAGGGATTTGTGGTGGGTGCAGGAGGCAGCTGTGCAGGAGGCAGCTGCAAAACCCAAAATGGGAGGTGGAGGGGAGGCAAACAAACTAGCATCAGGAGGCAGTTATGCCTAGAAACATTTGTATTTGTGTGCGTAAGAGGTTTGGGGGAGGGGAGGAAGGATTTCCAAACAGACAGGAGGTGGGGTGGGAGGATAGTGGAAAAGAGAGACAGTAAGGAGTGCTGTGTTAACGGAACATGAAGTGCAAGTGGACAGTCATTAGATCAGGGGTGGCCCGATTTATAATGCATGCGACCCACTCGATCCAGGCAGCAGCCTCAGGCAATCTACCAGGACCTTTCCTGCTGACCCTGGCACACTGGGCCAGACCCCGTCCCACTGGTTCCCAGCTCTAGGGTACTTCAGCTTCTGGACTCAGGAGTGGAGAGGAGCACTCTCCTTTAGAGAGAGCCTTCCATGCCACGCTAGAGGAACTATTTTACCCGTTTACTCCCCAGAGTGCCAGTCCCACTCTCCTCCCTGGAGATAATCTCCGAGAGGTTGGTCCCTCTCCCCAAACCATGATCTACTGGAGATTAGCTTGTGATCTACCAGTAGATCGCGACCTCTGCATTGGCCGCACCTCTGCATTAGATAAACGAAAAGGAAGCTACCACTTCACTTGTTCCCCCCACCTCAATACATCCATGCAGATCCAAGATGCATTGCACACCAAGAAAAGGGCCATGGTGCATTTCATACCAACTAGTTGTGTTGCACCAAAGATATCATCCAGGAAATAGCTGATGGGAGGAAACTGGCATGTAGCTATGCAAGCACACAGCAGCATAAACGTCTGTTCAAGTAGCTATGTGCCCAGAATGTCATCTATTTCAACACAAAACAATTTTGTATAGGTTTACCATTATGTTGAGTAACACCCAGAAACAAGGTAGCAGGTAAATGTGACCAACTTTCCGGTTACCCAATGATCACAGAGACATGGGGTTTTACCGAAGGGTTTAGTTACCTGCTCTGCCATTTTCTGTGGCACCTTAGACAAATCACTTATTCCCTCTGGGCCTCAATTACCCATCCGTTAACTAGGGAAAATAGCCCTTTCCTTACAGAGGGGATGGGAAAATAAATACATGAAAACATTGTTAAATAATACTGGGAGCAACCAAACATGATACATAAAGACATAGCCCTTTGGGATGAGACAGAATGTACCCTATCCCTGATGTAGGCTCAGCCTTTGTCTTCCTACAACACCGATAACCTTCCATTCCTCATGTATAGGTCCCAAGGCCTTCACTGGTCATGTGACCAGACTTCCCTGAGGAACTAAAACACCTAGAATGATTGCCCTTGAAAACCTCAAAGACCTGAATCAATCGTAATGGGCTGCCCATATGTGCCCTGTTCCCTTTCCAGGCTGAACCTTTCAATTAAAATTGTATGCCAGAGAAAATGTAATGAAAAAAATCCTTCTTCAAAGAATGACATGGGGATCTGAGGGGTGTGTGGTTTCTGTCAACTGGACAGAGTTACTTGAGCAGTTTTCAATAACCAACTTTGTTTCCTAGAACTACCTTTCAAAACTCCCAGCAGCACCGTCTGGCATGCCTATGACCCATGAGGTCTGTGTCCAGTGCTATCTGTATTACCCGGCTATCCCACAAAGAATGTCAGAGCGTGATTCAATGGAATAGAATGAGTTATTAACAAAAAGGCTTCTGTTTCCACAACCGGTGGAATAAGCGACAATCAGTAGGAAACTGGGAGACGTAGTTGAGAGAACAATGTGGTTAATGCTTGGAAAATAGCAGCATGGACATGGACGTTTATCATTTGGGAAACTGTTGTACATAGGGCTGGGGAGATCCTTTGCAAGCAGAAGGCAGTACGCATGCAGACTACTCACAATAGGAAGACAAGTGAGTCAGACATGGGACGAGCATTTGAGATGGGAACAGTTTTGCATATGAAAAGGCAAACTCAGTTGGTGGTGTTCTCTGTTAGGAAGTCATAGGCTCAAACTCCCCCTAACAGAATGTGAGCTTTTATCCAACACTGACAGCACAGGGCAGAATTGGGACTGATCAGAAGTGAACCCCTTGGGATGTTAAGCTGAGGCCTCCACTGGCTTGTTGGATGAAAGGTGGGCAGCCATGTCTCTTTAAGGGGAGAACTGGGAATACAGTAGAGATCTGCTCATGTAGATGCTTTGGGAGACAAGAAAAGGAACAGATCAGGTATCCTACTCTCTCACTGCAGCTGCTTCAAGACATCCAGATACTTCATTCATATGGGAAACAATCAGTGTCTCCAGAAAAATGAGGCATCTGGGTAACTGTGTCTCTCTCCTGTGCTATGCCAGAGAACACCTTAAAAACATAAGTGTCCTACTGGGTCAAACCAGTGATTCATCCATCTAACCCAGCATCCTGTCTCCAACAGTAGCAGCTTTGGCCAGTTCAGGGAAGTGCACACCAGTTCATAATAGAGTGATCCACTTCCTGCTACTCACTCCCAGCCCTTGACAGTCAGAAGTCTCATCCCCTGATCAACTTAACTAATAGCCATTTATGGACCTATCATCTAAGAACTTATCCAATCCTTTTTTAAAACTCAATTAGGCTATTGGCCTTCACAACATCCTCTGGCAAGAAGTTCCACAGTTTAATTGTACTCTCTCTCCCTTGATCCAGTCTCACCTCACTAACTGCCTCTCTGACATTTCTGCTTGGATGTCTCATAGTCAGCTGAAACCGAACTCCTCATCTTCCCCCCTAATCCTTCCTCTCTCTTTTCCTTCTCTGTCTTCGTTGATGGCGTCAACATCCAGCCCATCCCTCAGGCACGTAGCCTAGGGTTCATCTTTGACTCCTTTTCTTTTAAACCTCAATCGATTCTGTTGCCAAATCCTGTCACTTCTCTCTGTACAACATTGCTAAGATCCATCCTTTCCTCATTGTTTCCTCTGCTAAAACCCTTGTCTATGCCCTGGTCATCTCTCACCTCGACTATTGCAACCTCCTTCTCACTGGCCTGCCCCGTTCTCACCTTGCTCTTCTCATTTCTGTTCATAACTCTGCTGCCAAGGTCATCCACCTTGCCTGCCGCTTTGACTACGTACAGTCCCTCCTCTCCTCTATCCACTGGTACCCTCTTCCTGAACGCGTTCTGCACAAGCTCCTGTTTTTTTACCTACAAGGCTCTTCATGGCCTTACTCCCCTCTCTCTCTCAGCACTAATTTTCTGCTACAATCCTGTCCGGGAGCTCCGATCCTCCTCTGCCACCACCCTCACCTGCTCACAGCTCCCATGCGCCTCAAAATGCATCCGCCCCTTTTCCCTGACAGTCCTCCATGCCTGGAACTCCCTCCCTGAACACATTCACTCAGCTTCTTCCTTTCAAATGTTCAAATCCCTCCTCAAAACCCACCTCTTCCGTCAAGATTTCCCTGACTCCTTGTTCCCCTCGCCCCCTTGCTGACTTATTCTGAACCATCGTATCTTGTGTAACATTAAATGCATAACTACACCTTTGTAACTAAGCCAAGCACGTGCACCCGAGACCTCACAAGTTCATGTATGTATCCTTGTCTCTTCCTCTGTTCCCGACCCCCGTTTGTCTCCCATCCCCCCTCTCTCTTAGATTGTAAGCCTACTAGGGCAGGGACCATGTCTCTTTCTTACAATTGTAAAGTGCCAGGTACATTACTGGCACTATATAAATGCTTGATAATAATAATACATTGCATGAAGTAGTACTTTCTTTTATTTGTTTCAACTATTCTCCATGTTCCTCTAATTTTAGTTGCCGTGTCTCACCAAACACCATTTCCTAGTCTCTAAATGAGTGTTTCTCAAACCATTTAGACCATGTCCCCTTCCTCATGTCTGTGGTACCCGAGGGCTCCCTCATCACACACATATGTACCGTACTCCTCCCTATTCCCTCATCACCCTGCCTTTGCTCCCTCATTTCCTACCCTCTCTCTTCGTCCCCCTAACTACTCCACCATTTTGGAAACTCTCCCTAGCACAGTCAGTACAGCATTAGGAAGATGCCATAAAAGGAGCAGTTGGGCTCATTTTTGTGCACCCTTTCACCCCCAGGATACTTTCCATACATCCCATTTTGTGAACCACTATTCTAAGCAATTTGGCCGGCTGCTACAAACAGCTGTTAGAGCCAGAGTAGCCTAGTAGGTAAGGTGTTGCACTTGAACCTGGAAAACCAAGATTCAAATCTTCTTTTAGTCATGAACTCACTGGCTCGCCCTGGGCAAGTCACTCTCTCTCAGCTTCAGTTCCCCATCTGCAAAATGGGAATAAGAACTTACCTCACAGAGTTGCTGTTAGGAAGGACTATAAAACACTTTGAACACTGAAAATGCTATGCAAATGAATAAATAATAATAATAATAATAATAATAATATAATATAGAACAGGGAAATACTGTAGTTTCTCATACATCAAAATTGGGAAATGTTGCTTTTTCAACAAAGGTTGATGTGCTGATTCCCAGCTATGAAGCATGATCTATAAAACTGATTCTACACAATATGGGTTCTAATTCTATCTAATGACTAGTCTATATGGCTCCTAGTCAAAGCGTAGATAAATAGGGTTTGCACTAGGGTTTTCTGAAGTGGTCAAGGAGGAAGGAAACTTCTTCCTTCAAGCAACTGGAACCAGCAGATGCTCAGTGCTTGCCATGAACTAACCACAGTGATTCTCACCTTTTGGGGTGCCTCAGAGCAGGGTGCTCCCTCTGTCTTAACTCCCATCTCCTTGGTTTTATCTAACAGGAAAACATCACAATATCAAAGGCATCTGTTTTAATACAAAGGACCTTGTATACTGAAAGAAAATGCAGCAAAGGAAAACGCTCCAACGAGAATAAGGCTATTATCCACATTATTGTAATTGTAAGTGGCTGCCTATTCCGTATACCTTCTCGAATAGAAGTGAAGCTATATTGTGAAGTGAAGCAAAGCTATATTTTTTTATTGTGAGCTGCCCTGAGTTACCAGACGCAGGAGGGGGCAGCATAAAAATTGTGGAATAAATAAATCCTGCTTCTATGCCACTTGTAACAGGACAGCTCAATGTGTCCATAGATCTTTGCAGATTAAGTTCATAAGCATTACCAATCACAGGTTTTCTCCACCACCGGTGTCCTTTCCATACTGTGTATGAGAACACAACGTTACATCGAGTCCCACACATCCTACAGCCCCCTTCCCAGGCAGCGGTCTGTTCAGCACTCACTGACCTGGGTTTGAACTCTGTCTTTGGGCCACTTAATACAGCTAGCTCTGCAGTAGGCCCTGGCTGTGGCTTCCTGTTGCTAAACCAGCTCCAAGGCAGCCTGTCTACTAAAGCTTTCTGGCCTCTCTCTTCCGGGCACAGGCTAGGTTCCCCTCAGCCTTGCAGTCCTCCAAGGCAAGCTCTTTCCCAAGCTCCTGTCTCCTTCCTGGTGGTCTAAGCCAATGGCTCCACCTCTTATGGTCTGAACCCCACCTGGACCCAATTAGCCACATATTGGGTGGCTGTGCTGCTGACCTACAAAGGATCATCCCCAGCAAGCACTTAGGGTGGCTCCCTGCCACAGTCATGCTGGGAAGCCCTGACATGTCATTGTGGGGGGGAAAAGATTTTGAGGTAGCCGGGCTATCATGCTATTCCCAAACATGAGCAGGTGGTGACATTACCCCAGCTAGCTACATAAGGCACTTCCTGTGGCTCTCTCTAGCGTTAAAAGCAGTTGTTGTTTTTATTTTAAAAGATAATTCACCATTGCCGGTTTTAACATGTAAGTGGCATTCCCATCATTCAAAACTATTAGCTGAAACATGGAAGTGAATGAAAAACAATGTGGAATTGTATTTATCTGCTAGCATCTTAGTAACCAAGTGTAACAACTTATCCCCTGAATAAACCTAGATGATGATGATAATAATAATAATAATAATTAATAAATAATTAATGGTTTTATTGTAAGCCACATGGCTATCACAATATATTCATATACAAACAAATAATAAAATAATAAAATGAAGTACTATAACATATACAACATCCCGATAGATAAAATCAATAAACAATTATTTATAATTATAACTATAAGGCCCAGAATACATCTTAACATAGTATATACACTTAGAGGGTAATTTTACCTCAACAATCTTCAATCAGCCTAAACTGCCATTAAATAATCTATGCATATCCTCTAGCTTTGGTCAAGGTATTAACATCAAGACTAATGTCAGTCTGAGACTTCTGCTCATATTTTATAGGAATCTTGGCAATTCTAGACGCATAAATAGCAACCAACTTAGATCTTAAGGAATCTGAGTCCCCCAACAACTACAGTAAGTGCTGAATTTTGGGTCGGGAAGAATCCCACTCAACAACAGATTTCAGTTGTTTACGTTGATTATCATATATGGAACATTTCAGCATATAGTGTCTTAAATCTTCCACCTCCATTCCACAGGGGCAAATCCGATCCTCATAAGGGATTCACTGGTACATTCCCAGCAAAACAGACATATACATAGTTTGGAATCTTAGGCTAGTGAAAGCTTTTCTAAGTACAAAATCTGTTAAATTATAAATATATGAAGCACCACCCTTAGCTGGGATCCTATATTTATAAAAAGGAGAAATGAGGGATCTAGATGCCGTGGCCCTCTGCCCTTGTCTATCAATGTCTGACACTCATTGCTTGAGTAATCTGACAACAGAACTACTAGTATTATCCTGGGAAAAAAACTCCGAAAAACCTAAGGACAAGAGACATGCCTTCACGTTAGACCACCAAGGATCTACACCACATTCTTTATCTTGCAACTTTTCGGTCATAGACAGACCCAAAAGAGAGGTATCAGAGGGTGATTTCAGACGTTATGCGGCTCCGATTCACCACAGTGGATTCCCAGAGTTGGTGAACCGATCAACCACCCCCTGCGGTCAATAAAAGCCCGAACAGATGTGACGAGAGCGGGACCACGGCAGGGAATCGGGCCGCCAGATCACGGTCCGGGGCGGCGCAACAGACGTGACGCCGATTCCTGGCCGTGGTCAAAACACCCAGAAGACACCGGGCAGGGGTGGGACACAGACATGGCCGGCCAAGGGCAAACAAAGCCAAAAGCGCCTAAAGGGAATGCCCACACAAGGGAAACGGGAAGAGGGGGGGAGAGGGAGAAGAGCCGCCGAAGTACCGCACACAACAGGCACAGAGACAACGAGGGCACAGTGGAATATACAGCACACGCACACGCCCGGGCGCACACACCCACATGGGAAAGGAAGGGAACGGAAGGGAGGACACAGCGAGACAGACAACACA
>QEPC01015251.1:950839-971067 GCA_003113815.1 Sphenodon punctatus
TCTTGCTCTCTCGCCCTCCGCTCTCCTCTCCCTCCCGCCTCGCTCCATCCCGACATGTCCCCCTGCTGGTGTGTGCCCTTTAAATCTCCCTCCGCGGCCTGTGTTTGTTGCTGGTTGCCTGGCAGCGACGTTGCGTGCTTTGACCGCGGCTGGGAATGATTTTGTTTGATTCCGGCCAGTACTTGCTGTCCAAACTCTTTGACCACGCTTTTGGAGATCGTCTGGGCCGGAAGTCCGGAAGCGTGGTTGATTTTGACCCCATGTGGGTATTGACTGGGGTGAACATCCGGCGGCCGCACAACAGACGTTCAGGGCTCTTTGACTCTGATGCGGGATTGACTGTGGTTCAGTGTGGTTGACTCTGATCTCGTAACGTCTGAAAATACCCAGAAACATCCCTTATTTTAGCCCCAAATGTCAACATTCGTATCTCTATTAATACGGTTAGAGATTGTCTGCCCAACTCCAGATTTATTATGGCTGGGCTAGATGAGGGGGGGACTGCCAAAATTCGTCTCCAAAAGGCATTGATCACTGGTTCGAGGAGGACTGTTGCATGGCGGTCGTACCCCCAAATCTGAGCTCCATAAAAGGTCATTAAAGGTCACCTGGACTGGTGGCTACCAATCCTGACCACTCTGTTTACCAAAGTAAAAAGCACTGGAAATATAACCAAAACATGGTCCCAAGCTATTGTGATACCCATATACAAGAAAGGGTGCAGATCTGACCCGGCCAACTATAGGCAGATCAGTCTCATTAGCGTAGTGGCCAAGATTTAGGCCAAATACTTGCTGGCCAGATTAACGGAGTGGTCGTCTGACCATAACCACATCTTGTGCCCTGAACAGGCAGGCTTTCAGAGGGGCAGATCCACGTTGGACCACTGCTTACTACTCCATCACCTGATACAGAACTAAGAACGGGAAGTTTTACGCCGTTTTCCTTGATTTGAAGGCAGCCTTTGATTCAGTCAAGCGCCCACTTTTATGGGGGAAACTGTCTGCCTTAAAAATCGACAGTAGTCTTCTCCTTCTAATTCGGACTTTGTATACCAACACCACTGTGGCTGTCAAGGCGGATACTGCTGGTCAGCTTACGCCTGATATCGGGGTGGATCAGGGGGTAAAGCAGGGTTGTGTCCTTGCTCCCTCCCTGTTCAACCTCTTTATCAATGACTTTATTCCTCAAATGAGACAAGAGAAATTTTCCCCCTAAATTGGTATCTAAGTCTGTCGGCATCTTGTTATACGCCGATGACTTGGTCCTTCTCTCCCAGACCAGGGTGGGATTGTTGAGGCAGCTTACCTCCTTTATAGGCTATTGTCAGGCCAATTCTCTTACCATCAATTGCTTCAAATCCAACATTCTTGTATTCTCTCGCAGTAGACAGATACATAGATGGCCTATAGGGGACACCCAATTTCAGCAAGCTAAATCATATAAATATCTGGGGCTTCACTTTACTACTGATGGGCGGTGGAATAAGCACATCAGAACATTCGAAGCCACAGCAAAGAGTCAAATGCTGGTGATCTTAAGACTATTTACCGGGACAGGGAGGAAGAACCTTGAGATTGCCCTGAAAGTCTTTGAGGCCAAGGTTAGGGCATCATTCCTCTATGGGGCTGAAATATGGGGCCCTTTGGTCAAGAGTAACCTGAATTCTCTGCAGACTAGGTTTCTGGGTATGCTTACAAGACTCCCCCATGGGACTGGGGCTGCAGCTATAAGATTAGAGACAGGCTCTTGTGGTTGGTCTACGGTGGTTTGGGAACGGGCATCCTTATACTGGGCTAAGGTGAACAGGGCCCCTCAGGATAGCCTCCTCTGCCTTATGCTTTCAGACTCCTTCATCAGCCCATGGCGAGTGGCAGTAACCCAGTATTTGACCCGAATTGGCCTTTCGCCTTCATACATTCAGACCAAGGCTCTGGCAGCTGTAAAGCAGGAGATAATTTCTAGGGTCAGAGATATGGACTACCAGGAAGAACTGGCGAGGGTGGCAGGATCCCGCCATTTGCAGGGGTATAGTGTATGGGTACCACAGATTGGCCAGAGGCCACAGTACTTGGGAACAAGTGCTACCTTCAGAGAGAAATACTTGTTCCTCTATGCTAGAGTTAATGCACTGCCCACAAATATACGTTTTGCGGGGATCTTGTACGGAGATCGCTTGCGCCCCTACGATGCAATGATTGCAGAAACGACACAACATGTCTTGTTCAAGTGCTGTCTATATGACGCCATTCGAGGAAGATACCTCCAATCCCTCATAGACAAGTTTCCTGGTGCAACCTCTGGGTTTTTGACCCAGATGGCCCTTGCCGATGTGCAGCCAGAAGTGTCTGCTCTTGTGATGAAATTCCTGTTACATGCCATGGATGCGAGGTTGAAATTTTTGAACTACAGGTCTTAGGAACCTTGTTTCAGGCTCAAATGTTTAATAGTACCCCCATCTCTCTATTTTCCTATCCCCCTAGGAGTTGGTTGCTCCTGTTGTTAGTTGTGGTGGGGGTAAGCCAAAGTTAAGTGCTTCTACTATTGTTATGGTCTTGCCTGTGGTTGGGTTAGATCAAATCATTTATTTCTGCGTGGCCGAAGCCATTGCATCACCTATTATGTTTACAACACAGCATAGAAACTTATACAAAGTACAAGTATATCATTTTACACATAAACAATTTGACAAACTAATAAAAATATAAACATATTCATGTATATATACCAGGTCTGACCTAGCACACTTTGTGATGATTCTTACCAATAATACCTAACGGCCTACTAAATTTCATTATATAAATGAACAAGCAGTAACTTCATTTCTTATCAAAGGACATTTAAGGAACCTTTAATCAAAAGGCAAAGGAAGATGGCCAATAAAGAGTATCCTATACTGGACAGCCTTCACTAAACAGGCAGCAGTTTTCTGGATAACCTCGGGTTTAGAGCTACCCAAGGTCATAGCCAACGTGATCAGATCTGCCTGGGTTTTTATCAATAATAGCCTGCAAATATTCAGAACGCAAGGTATCATACAGATGACATCAAAATAGGATATGACCTACAGTCTCTACTTCTATATTATCAAACGGACATATCCTATTAACTTAAGGTATGCCAAAGTCTGCCTTCATAAACACTGGAGGGGAATGCATTTAATCTCGCACAGCAAAAAAGCTGCTTGGCCCTACCGGAAAGAGGAACTGCCAAATATTCTGCTACCTGTCCCATCTCGGGAATCCACTCCATATAGTCCCGGATGTGGGGGAAAGACCCAGTCTGCCAATTTCCATCTGGCGACCCATATCCTCAGAACGGGTCAGAATCTCGCCTCTGAGCTAGGATGGGTGTTTATGTTGCAGATATTCCAGGGAAAACCAGTTGGGTTAGATTGACTGTTATTTCCAGCTGTTATGTGTTTTTTTCTGTTAATAACCATTTGCGCAGGGGTCAAGCGCTGCCGCCGCAAGCCCCAGGAAAGGCAAGGTGATTTCGCGAATGTGCCCCTATGGGTGTTTCAATTAGGATCCAGCTGAGCTATGGCCAGTGTTGTATGCGATTATTAGATCCAGCCCCAGGTATATGCCTTGGGTCTGTTATTGTTGCTATAAGTCCTTGTAGAGCGGGGCTGACTGTCTGCCCCTTTGGTGCTTAGATTAGTTACATTTACAGCTACCTTAAGTGTACATGTGTTTTTCATTATAATTGTACAGACGAGCTGGTGTAGCCCAAGGCTAAGTAGCAAGGAAATTAAACATTATTTGTTATGGTCTCACTGTGATGGCCAGGAATCTATTCGGATGTAAGCTGCAGGAAGTTCTTATTGACTTATATCTGGCTACATCCCCTACCTTTTATCTTATTTTAAAATTTATTTAACGGACCTTAGTAGCTTAACTTTAGAGGTCAGAAAGTCTTCTTTGTGTTTTATGACTATGGGGGTTATCCCTATGTGTTTGTGAAATGGATAATCATGCATTTTTCTTTTTTGCATTTGTTTATGTTTGTCTTCTGTTTTCTGTGTTGATGTATATGTTGACAATGACCTAAGGTCACGTCTTTCTAATAAACTTGATAATGATAATGAGCTCCATAAAGCATTCTTGCTATTAGCTTGGCATTCATGATTTTTTGAACTGCCTTAATACACCATTGGCCATAAAGGAAAAAAAACAACGGTGTATGGCCAAGGATTCCATCTTCGCCTTCTGCTTTACTGCTAAGATATGTGTTTGCCATGACCCATTAAAACTAAAAATAATACCTAAATATTTATACATGCGGACCTGCTTTAATCTATGCCCCCGCATGGACCAAGTGTATCTGATAAATCGTCTAGCAAAAACTAAAAATTTTTGTTTTATCATAATTTATTTTCAGATTCTTTCCCTCACATCTTACCCCAAAATCCCTCAGTGACCTATCAAGCCCCAATTTACTAAGTGAAACCAAGACTATCGTCGGCATACAAAAGCATAGAAACTTTCTTAGCACCAACACATGGCAGGTGATATTTTCCTGCATCTCTATGTTCAGTAATAAGGGAAGTAACATAAATATTAAATAGTATTGGTGCCAGGAAACGTCTCTGGCGTACTCCTCGATAAGTCTTTACCAAGTCTGAGTGCCATTTGAATGCACTCTCACCCTCAGCGCAGTATTAGAGTACATTGGTTTAATCAAAAGCAATAAACGCTTATCCATTTGTAAGTGGGAAAACTCCATCCACAGTTTTGTTCTACATATTAAATCAAATGCTGATGACAGATCAATGAATGCTGCATAAACCTTATGATTACGCCATTTATACTTATTAATTATATGATTTAACACAAAAGCTTGTCCAATGGTAGATCTATTACTCCTAAATCCCACCTGTTCTTCAGCAAGGACACTTTCCTCTACAGCCCATGCTTCCATTCGACTTAGTAACAATCTTGCATATATTTTAGAAACTATATACAAAAGGCTTGTCGGTCTATAATTCCCAGGATTCATTTTATCTCCCTTCTTAAAAATGGGTACAACGATGCTAGTTTTCCAAGTATCGGGAACCACCTAGATCATACATGAAGATAAATCAGCCTGGAAAAAGTCTATTCAAAGCATGGGAGTAACACACACAGTGAATTAATTTAGTAAACCTGATGAAGAAAAATCTCATTTTTTAAAGAGTAGGCTCCTTACCTTTATCCTGTGGAAAGAGAGAAGACACATTTCTTTTGCAGATAGGATCTGAATTAATTTCTCCTGTCCTATCTGCACATGACTCTGTTCTGATGGGTAGAGGGTTGTTCTGAAAAGAAACCATGTTCCTTTACAGAATGATACCAAAGAAACAAAACTCAATAACAAGAACTACTCAAACCAACACTCAGTCACTCTGAACTCAGGTGCTTTTGAACCACCCTATTCCTCTCAACAAGACTTGCAGCAAAGCAGCGGCATGAACCAGATTTTGAAAACCAAACATCAAACATGTGCCCAACAAGCTGATCACTGTTAAAAATCCTAGCCTAGCCTCTCTGTTTTCCATGATCTGTTACTGGATAGTGAAGCACGGTATTTTGCTGAACAAAATTACAAGTGGCGATCAGAAAGAACTTGTGCATACCAGTCTATGCAGTCATGCGTTTTTGCTCATGCGTAATTCTTTATTATTATTATTTTTTTTTTAATTTAATATAGTGTCCCCGTTGCCATGGCACAATGTCTGTTTGCACCCAGCTGCGTGTCAGCTACTCACTTGTCCTGCATGGTAGGTCCAAACTGCTTTTGTGTGCACTGTGAGGGGCAAGGACCATGGGGGAGGGATTGGGACTCCTGTCATTGATGGGATCCAGCCTCCTCTGATCACCCAGGTTCGCAGCCTGGGAGTCCTCTGGGATCCCTTGCTGCGTCTGGAGTGCTTTTCACCAACTGCAGCCTTTTCTGATTTGGATCTGGCCTGTCATACATGCTTTTATAGCCTCGAGGCTAGATTACTATAATGTGCTTGGGTTGCCCTTGATGACTCTTCAGAACCTGCAGTTAGTGCAGAATGCAGTCGTCTAGCTCCTTTTAGGAGTGGGCTGTTGTGAACATACAACACCTGTGCTTCAGAGTCTGAACTGGCTACCATCCTACCAATAGTTTTCTGAGCACAATTTAATGTGCTGGTTTTGACCTTTAAAACCCTAAACAGCCTGGACCCACATATCTGAAAGACCGCCTCTCCCACTATGCTCCATCACAATTTGTGACTGCTCTCTTGCAGCTACCATATGCTAGACAGCGAGGCGGCACAGTGAGGCGTTCTTGGTTGTTGCCCCAGTGCTGTCGAACTTCCTTCCCCTGGAGGTTCATGAGAGCCTGAGCATTTTCCAGAGGCAGTGTAAGACCTTTCTTTTTGGCCAAGCATTTGGCAGGTGAGGATAGGAGATTTTAAAATATATTTGTGTGTGCTTTATATGGTTCTTATTTTGTAAGCTGCTCTGAGCCTTAGAGGAAGGGCAGGTTATAAGTTTGAATGAATAAATAAATGTAGCTGTAGAGCCATGGGGACAGTGGAAATGGAGAGAGCAACTACTGCTGCCACTACACTCTCTCCATTTGTCACCTGAGTCCCACATGCTTACCTGGGCCCGAGGAGCAGCAGTGGCAAGAGGACACATCGCTACCATTTCTGCTGATACTCCTTGGATACATTGCCAATATTCCCCAGGATCTCCCAGGCGGTTGAGGCTCCTCATAAGTCTAGACATATAGCAACTCATGTGTAATCACTGTGTGTTCAAGCAGCTATCAAAGAGCTAATACATCTTGGACCACCCAGTATGTACTCAGGATTGCCTCACCTGTGCTGCACTCCTGAACATGTACCTGGTAGAACATCTGAGAACACCAAATGACAGAGCTGGGAAGGAATAGCACTCAGGCTGACTGACTCACAGATCTGTGTTCTGCCATATTGCTGAGGGAAGTGCTGTGCTATGCAGATGGGGGCTAAGCTAGAATACTTAGAAAATGTGCCTTCTGAAGGGGAAAAATATAAAGGTGACCCCCAATCTTCACAGAAAAGTGCTGGTATCTTGGAGCCATTCTCTTACCTGGGTGCTGCTGTCCTCTTCCTCCTCATCGCAATCTAAGCCCTGGTGGGAGATCTCAGTGGGGCCAGTCTCCTGGACCAGGCTGCTCCCCAATGTCCTCATCCTCTTGCTCTCAGTTGTTACCCTCACCTTCACTATGTGGAACCCAGTGGAAACTGACCCGACTTTCAGGTGGATGGGATCACCATCAAAAAGCAGGTTATCTGGGCTTCTGCCTTCCTTAAAGCCAGGGGGCTGGTAATCGTCAGGAGTTACTGAAAAAAAGCAGAAGGTCCTGAACTACATGCCAAGCCTGTCATCTGTGACAAATCCAGAACACAGTGTCTAGAATCTGGTGCTTTAGAGCTAGGGAGAATACAAGAAACATTCATTCCAGACTACAGATCAGGGGTGGGGAACCTTTTCCCTCCCATGGGTCACTTAAAATTAGTGCATGCTCTGCAGACCAGTTAAGAGGTGGGGGTGCTTAAGGGGTGTGCTCAAGAGTAGGGGAAGGAAGGAGAGGGTCCAGATCATGGATCTATTCTATGCCATGGATGTATGGACTATCCTTGAGTGCATGCCCTCATCTTTGCTCCCTTCCTCTAGGCAGGGTCCTTCAATGCTTGAGGGTAGAGACTAGATCCATGGGTCAGATACAGGAATTTGGAAAGAGGCCAAACAAAAAATAGCTAGAGGCCAGATTTGGCCCAGGAAACAGAGGCCCCCCACCCCTGCCACAGATGGTTGCACAGCATCAGAAAGGTCAGTAGCATAGCTGGGTTCAAACAAGGATTGGATAAATTCTTGGGAGAATAGGCTCATAAATGGTTATTAGTCAAGTAGGTCAGCGGACACAACCTCTGACTGTCAGGAGTTGGAAGTGAACAGCAGGGAATTGATCATCCCCAATTATGACCTGTTGTGCACTTCTGTGAAGTGACCAAAGGTGGCCACTGTTGGAGACAGGATGCTGGGCTCGATGAAACATTGGTCTGATCCAGTGTGGCACTTCTTACGTTCTTAATGACTGAAGAAGACTCCATAATAGGGATAAAACAGATTTTTGTTGACAAATACCATATCCAACAGTCACCTGATCCAATATGAGCCTAATGAAATTGAGTTAACTGCATTCGGTTTCCTGTTTCATCGTAGACCTTTTCAGTTATTGTGGTTTATTTTGATATTTTGGTTTAGTCACGTCTGTTATTTTGGTATTTCATTTTGGTTATTTTGCATAAAAGCCAAAGTGAAGTAATTGCTCGAACCAAAGTAACCAAATAAGAGGAGTTACTGAACTGAAATAATGGAAACGTGGAGCTCTGTCATGAAAATGTGTTGCATCCAAAAACATGGATAATCTCTGTGTATACATGGATAATCTCTGTGGGCAACCAGTTTCAGGCCTATTCCAGAAGCCTTCTTCCTTGCTCTGTTGCATCTGTGTAACCTCAGAGGCTTCACACTGTGCCCTTCCTCACATATCTACCTAACCCAAGCAAGCTGTAATGGGCAGCACTTTAGCACCAGAATCTTTATCAGTAATAAGCCTAGCGTGAGCCTGTGGACTGGCAGATGCAGGGAACCCGAGTGCATTTGATACGGAGTCTCTGGGAGACAAACACAGGTCATTAAACAATCACTATTGGGATGAATCCAGAATCCTCCAGTGGGTTTTCTCTGAATTAAAGAGAATGGATGTGACCGTTTTAGAGTGGAAACCTGTACAATACATAGTTCCTCTATGTGCTACATCTTTTTTAATGAAATGTGAAGCCAGACAAATTCAGGCTTGAAATAAAGTACAAATTCTTAACATCAACTAACCACAGAAGCAAACCCAGTCCCTAGTTAGGAATTCACCATCACTGGAAGTTCTAAAGATAGGATTACATACCTTTCCAAGGCGTATGCTCAACCAGAAGTTATAACCTTGATGCAAGAACTACTGTCTGAATTTGTGACTTGAGGACATCAGGCTAGGTAATTCCACTCACCCCTTAACAACTGTGAATGACATTATTAAATTACCGCATCCTGCTGTTAGGGCCACTAGTCTCTCTAGTCATTGTCTGCAAGGTCCTATGGGAGTACTCTGACAATACCGCTGTTGGTGAGCTGTCCATGAGACACAGCCATTTGCACTAGTGTCTGCACTAGAGCTGTCCATGAGACACAGCCATCTGCACTTCCCTCTAGTAGCTACACCATGAGGCAGGCAGCTTCTGATTGGTCACATCAAGCCAAAAGTCTTGTTGGCAGCTTTGAGCTATATAATGACAAGCAGGAAACAGGAAGTTGTCTAAGAGAAATAGGAAGGTTTCAGAACTTGTCTGCTCAACCTGGCCCCTGATCCTTGCCTCGTCTCCAACCTCTGACCCAGCTTCTTACCCAGTATGATCTCCAGCTACTGACTTCAGCTCTGACCACTGGCTCCTGATACAATTCTGATTTCCTGGTTCTTGACCCAGTCTGACATGCAATTCTAGCAATAACTTCTGGCTTCTTGGTCCTCACTTGGACAACTGGCTACAGTGCTAATGGTCAGTCTCCACCATTTCACGTTCTTATGCTTTGTTTTCTTGCCTAGCATGAGGTGTTCCTTATGGGAATTAACAGGGAGGTGAAGACTGTATTCCATTCCCCACCTACCATCATTGTAGTAGAAGAGTTTCATGGTCAGCGTGATATCGTTGGGCAGGGGTCCCAGGTTCTGCATTAAGAGGTACAGCTTACGGATCAGCAGCATGCTGGCTTTCTGAATCTCATCGCTGTTTCCTCCATTTGCAAAGCTGATTTTAGTGCTGTAGCCAAAACAAAGCAGCAAGAGAATTACTTCCTACAGTCACTGACATCTACATCCTCATTATGTAATGAGGATGTAGATCCCCCTACCTCTCTGCTCTTATCGCCCTCCATACTCCAGCCTGTGCACTTCGCTCCTCCTGTGTCCCTTCTCTCACCCTTCCACGCCTTCCCTGCTCCCCTAAGCGCCTTCGTTCCTTCTCACTTGCTGCCCCCCATGCCTGGAACTCCCTCCCTGTCCACATCCGTCTTGCCCCCTCCCTTCATACCTTCAAATCTCTCCTTAAAACTCACCTCTTTCGCTCTGCTCTGTCTGACTCTTTATCCTGCTGAGCCACTATTCCTATACCTACGATCGGTTTACCCTTATCCTTGCAACATGGACCTGCCTGCTGTCATTCTCATCGTAACCAAGCCAAGTACGTGCACTTGAGACCTCGCATCTTCATGAATGTTAGACCCCTTGTCTCTCCCTCTGTTACCCTCCTATGTCTCTCCCCCAGCTCCTGTCTCTCAGATTGTAAGCCCTAGGGGCAGGGACCATGTCAATTTTATTACTTTGTAAAGTGCCAGGTACACTGTTGGCGCTATATAAATGTTTGTTAATAATAATAATAATAATAATGTAAGACTTCTGCAGACAGATATTCCCATGATAGTATGAACAGAGATGCAGTGTCTTTATGCCACTTTCTGATGACTAAGGAAGCGAGACAACAGCAGATGACACAGAAGAAACACAATAGTTCATAGTTAAGGATCAAGTAATTTACAAATGAATTTACACCATAACTGGAGCAATGCATTCTGTTACACAAACATCGTGATTCATTTGTTTGAACTTAACTGAATCTGATAAAAGAAGAGACACAACTGTCTTTCACTTAATCAACCTACTCCTAAATGATTTTCCTCTGAGGAATGAGAGGCACCGGGTGGGAACCATGTAGAGAAAATTAGATTTTCAGCACTGAGATTGTGTTTGAGTCTGATCCACAGGTTTAGCTGAAGCATACTGAATGGTCTCACTTCAATTTCTCATGAAAATTGCTAGACCAGATCTTGAGCTCCTAGGGTATAATTTGCACAGCCAGTGTCAGGGAAATTGAGACTGAGATAACCTAGTGAATAACTAAAACTATTGGCAAGGCAGAGACAGCACTTCTCTTGTTTTTAAAAAAAAGTAAAATCTTGGGCTAGGACACAGGTGAGGAACCTCAGGCCCAGGGGCCAAACGAAGTCCACAGCTAGTTTTTATTTGGCTCTTTCTGGTTCCTAGAGATGGCCCCTAGAGTCAGTTCGTACCCCCAAGCATTGAAACACTGAGTTCAGTATAAGGGAGCAGAGATGAGGGCATGCATGCAAGGACAGAGGATAGATCCATGGTACAGATCCATAATCTGGACCCTCCTCTTCCTGAGTGCAACCCTGCCCCCAACTTCTGTGTGGCCCTTGGACACTTAACTAATTTTCACAGGAGGAAAAAGGTTTTCCCACCTCTGAACTAGGGCCACTTTTAGACAAGACAAATTTGCACATGATTGGTGAAAAATGCGCGTGTTTTAATGCTCGTTTAAACACCTAAACCGTTTTAAATGCGCATTTGCCATGATCATGTAAAAGCCAAAACCATTTTGAATGTGGTTTTTAAATAATGCACATTTTTTAAAACCAGTTTTGGCATCCCCTGATCATCAAAGGGGCTCAAAACCGGTATTAAAAAATGCACGTTATTTAAAAACCATATTCAAAACGGTTTGGGCTTTTACACGATCATGGCAAATGCGCATTTAAAACGGTTTAGGTGTTTAAATGAGCATTAAAACACACGCATTTTTCACCAATCATGTGCAAATTTGTCTTGCCTAAAAGCAGCCTAGCATTTTTTAAAAAGACTAAGGGAGTAAGGCATCTAGTTTCTTTAGGTTCTTTTAAAAAATCCCAGTCTTTAAAAAATAAAACCCTACTGGGAAGGCACCACAAACACTAGGCTGAGATGATTATGACACTGGATAAAATTTTCAGTTGTGCCTAAGTGACTGAAGAGCTGTGAATCCATTCTGAAAGAGGATCCTAGGTGTTTGTTTACATTTATATTCCACCCTACCCCAAAAGCTCAGGGCAAGTAACAATATATGACATAGGAAAATAAGTATGAAATTAAAATACATAAAATACCACAATATAAAATTATAACCCCGTACCCTATCCCCAACCACCAAACATCTGGTGAAATAAAAGTCTTGCAAAGCCTCCAGAAAATGCTCAGAACCTCCAGGAGAAGGGAGTTGCATAGTTGTGCAGCAGTCACTGTGTGTAGCCACATGAGATGCTTGCCCCTCCCTGGGCAAACGAACCATGGGATGCAGTGGCTCATGTGTCCAGGGGCTGCCAGATGTTTGTCTTGTCCTGGGTTAGGGCAAACATCTGCTTGCTCTGTGACACATCCTCAGAGAAATCTCAAGGATGTGTCACGGAGCAACTTTACCCCACGTAGGGTAAAGCTGCCCAGGGTGGAGCAAACCTGTATAGCTGGGCACACTTGCCCCTCCACACTGGGGGCAACCCTGTGAGCCACGTCACAACTGGGGTATGAGTCAAGAGTCCCTGGGCTGCTGCGGGGAGGGAGAGTCAAGGAGCTGCGTGCTTCCCTGTCCCCACCCTGGCAAACAGAAGATCAGGGGAGAGGGGCCCAGGGGATTGGGCACGGGCGCTCCTCTAGACCCCCCTCCCCCATCAGCTGTTTGTCAGGGTGGGGAGAGGGGGGCACATGGGGCTCTCCCCATTAGCTGTCAGTTGGGTGGATGGTGGGGAGGGGAGCCTGTGCTCTTCCCAGGTTCCCCTCTCCCACAACTGACAGCTGATGGGGGGAGGGGGAAGGCTGGGAAGAGGGTGCGTGCTCTTCCTGGGCTCCCCTTCCCGATCAGCTGTCAAGCGTGGGGGGGGGAGGGGGAGAATGCGTGCCCTTCTCCGCCCCACCCCCCGCAACAGCTGCTTGTGTGTCTAGCTCTCTGTGCTGGTCTCGCAGTGTGTGGTGGGGCCAATGGAATCAGGCCTTCCCTGCTGGTCTGGCTGCACCCACCAAGACAGCCTCTCCATGTGCCTGCATCGTATGGACTTGGTGCACGGCTGGAACAAGCAAGAGATCATTCTCGGCTGACCTTCAGGATTAAGATGGAGCATAGGGAAGGAATATCCCACCCTTTCCCATGTGATTCAGTAATTTAGAGGTTGGGACTAGCACCTTGAATTGTGCCTGAAAAGCTACTGGAAGCCAGTACAGACTCCAAAGAACAGGTGTGATGTGCTTGTGGTGACTCATCTGCAGCAGGGACCCTACTTTACCATGGATAAGTGTATGCAGGAGCAGGCCCAAAGTATAATGTCACTCAAGGGGCTTCACATCAACAGTTTATTAATTACAAGCTCTACTCAGGCCAGGCACCAAACCTCTGGCCTGTCGTACTACATCCGCTGCAGTCCATAACAGAGGCCAAGTCTAGCCAGACAACAGTCCACTGGTTAGCTATCTCCACTCACATACGTTCTCAGGTCCCCTTCCTTCAGGGTCTTTCCGGCAGCCTCCCAGGAAATGTGTTTTCTACAGTGGTCAGGAGCAGACTGCCCCTTCTTCCTGTCTGGCTCTTCTTTGTACTTCAAGTCACACCCCTTTTTACATCACTTCCACTTCCTGTGGACGGTCATCTTAGTTCAGTCCAGACACCATCTTAGCTACTTCTTAAAGGTGTATTAACCACTCTGCCACACCATCCTTAGTTGCTGCATCCTGCGCCAGCTACAGCTTCCAAACAGTTGTCAAGTGGAGCCCAACATAGGGTGAAAACAGACATGATGCTAACCACCCTTTAACCACCCTTGGTGGTCATTTATGCATGTTTCAGGGCTGCATAGTGCACCAATACAGCCCTGCAACATGCATAAATAACCACCATGGGTGGCTAAAGGATCATTAGNTAACCACCCTTGGTGGTCATTTATGCATGTTTCAGGGCTGCATAGGGCACCAATACAGCCCTGCAACATGCATAAATAACCACCAAGGGTGGTTAAAGGGTGGTTAGCATCATGTCTGTTTTCACCCATAGAGCACAATGCAATAATGTAGCCTCAAGGCTACAAAGACTAGGTTTAGGAGCCTAAATCTCCTTGGCTTTCAATGATACAGGTTTAAGACAAAAATGGCATACATACACCCAACATCTACTCAAAGTTAATGGGATGATTAGGTCAATGAAATTTAATTACCTAAGGGTGCAATCCTCAGCCATTAAAGTCAATGGGAGTTTTGTCATAGACTTCAGTGGATTCAGGACCACAGTTTGTGTGTCATTTTTCTCTCTGAACATCTATTCATCAAGATCCTCAATTACTTTTGTAAAAGGGCTTCCAAAAATTTTACCCATGAAGGATAAGGTATAAATGTACAGCAGTAAAGTGACTGATAGATAAATATTTATTGATTAACCAGAACAGAAGGTCATTTCAACAAAAATACAGGGTTAACAATTAATAACAAGTAGTAACAGGTACATGAGTTGGTCAGCAGTAGGGACCTGAAGCAAGGGAACAACATTCATAAATAATAACAAGATGACCACAATAGGGCCCATGAATAATATAAACAAACCAGATGTAACCAGGAGAAGTGGCTCAGTTTGGTTTTAAGTACACAGGCACTGAAAGAGGCCATGGCTCTTGAGAAACAGGTATCCTTGCCATTGAGCAACTTGACTGCCAAGATATTCAAACACCTTTCCGGGCAGCCGGCTAAATATGGAGATAAGAATCTTTCTCTAGTTTGTGAGTAACTAAGCCAGGCAGTCATAAATAACATGGAAGAGGGTTTCAATCTGAACCAGGGAACAATTTAAGCAAAACCTAAGTTCCAGTGGGGTATCAGAATATCTTCCCTGGGCCATAGCGGATGGGTAACCATTAAACCTGAACAGGGTTAAGGCACGCCTTAGGTAGTAGTCAGGTCAAAGAAATAGATAGCTAGCCACACACGATTGTAATTGGATTTTAGGATACAGTGGGGCAACCTTCTGGGCGCACACGAGCGACATCTCAGATTGTAACTCCTGGTCTAAGATCCTTTTTTTAAGCAGGGCAAAGGCACCCTTGAAACCCAAAGGAGATAGAAAAACCTTGGAAAAACCAAGTTTCTTAATTTCCTTCTCTACTGACAGAGACCAAGATCTGTTTCTTACCTCAGCTGATATCAAAATGGCAAGACATTTTATGCCTGAGGGAAACAAGGACACCTTAAGCCAGTATTTAATAGCGGCTAGGAGAGCTTGGGCTTTTAAAGTCTGAGAAGCCATTTCGGCTCGTAATAGGGTCTGAGGAACATCTCTTGGCACACCTAGTACTGCATGCAGGAAGTTATTCTGGAGAGGTTCAAGAATACTCAAGAAGGATAAACCCCATATGGGGAAAGCATAAAGGAACTGGGAAACAACTTTAGCCCTGAATAAACATAGTGCTGGTTTAACCAGTCTGCCGCCGTGTGAATAGTAATAACTTTGTATAGTATGAGATGTCTTATAAGCCTGATCAAGGGCCAATTTATAATGACTTTGCCAACTCCTAGTGGCTGAGACAACAACTCCTAGGTATTTGTAACACCGAACCTGCTTGATCCTAGAGTTGCCCATGAGCCAGGTGTGGGAGATTTTCCTACTTCCCACCACCATAGTTTTTGTCTTAGAGAAGTTAATTGATAACCTCTCATTTTGGCAGTATAGAAGGAACCTATTCATACTTCTCCTTAAACCTATAAGAGTTTGAGAAATTAAAACAGTATCATCTGCATACAACAGGAGTGAGATTCGGTGACTAGCTAGTTTTGGTGGATGAATGTCTATTTCAGCCATGAAGGGAACCACCCCATTAAGAAAAAAATTAAACAAGGCCAGAGCTAAAATACAGCCTTGCCTGACCCCGCAGTGTATCTGAATTTCCTTTGTAAGGGGAAGATCATACGAGTAACGGACCTGCATTGTATTATTACAATGAAATTTTAACATAAGAAATAGTAAGTGGCGATCAATTGAAGTTAGACTCATTTTCTGCCAAAGGCGTTCCCTATCTACTGAATCAAATGCCGCCTTTAAATCAACAAAACATAAATAAAGGCGCGATTTGCTACCAGCATAAGAATATTTAGCAATCAACTGCTGCAGCAGCAAAGTGATTCCATACTATGATTCTGCCACACTCACACTGAATAATATGTTACTCCAGGAGTAGCCCTACTGAAATCATCAAGGGTTCTTGCAGAGTAAGGGTCCATTCATTCTGAAGAACTAAACTTCTGGTTTCAGTCACTGGTTTAGCATGGATTCTCAAAATCAGTTCTTCCAGTTTAAGAACCAAGAAGAGCTCCTTGCCTTAACACCCTATAACAACCTTGCTGTTCTCACAAACAGGATGGTTAAAGCATGGTTAAATGGAGTATTTTTACCGCTAACCAGAAGTGTAGCTCAAGTGTTAAGTTATTCTGAAATAACTAACACTGATTGAAGAAGTTTCCCTGAAGAACGTGCCCTGAATTAGGGCTGAAACTTGCCTTTGCAAATCTCGGCAAGGAGATTTGTGAAAACGNACCACCAAGGGTGGTTAAAGGGTGGTTAGCATCATGTCTGTTTTCACCCATAGAGCACAATGCAATAATGTAGCCTCAAGGCTACAAAGACTAGGTTTAGGAGCCTAAATCTCCTTGGCTTTCAATGATACAGGTTTAAGACAAAAATGGCATACATACACCCAACATCTACTCAAAGTTAATGGGATGATTAGGTCAATGAAATTTAATTACCTAAGGGTGCAATCCTCAGCCATTAAAGTCAATGGGAGTTTTGTCATAGACTTCAGTGGATTCAGGACCACAGTTTGTGTGTCATTTTTCTCTCTGAACATCTATTCATCAAGATCCTCAATTACTTTTGTAAAAGGGCTTCCAAAAATTTTACCCATGAAGGATAAGGTATAAATGTACAGCAGTAAAGTGATTGATAGATAAATATTTATTGATTAACCAGAACAGAAGGTCATTTCAACAAAAATACAGGGTTAACAATTAATAACAAGTAGTAACAGGTACATGAGTTGGTCAGCAGTAGGGACCTGAAGCAAGGGAACAACATTCATAAATAATAACAAGATGACCACAATAGGGCCCATGAATAATATAAACAAACCAGATGTAACCAGGAGAAGTGGCTCAGTTTGGTTTTAAGTACACAGGCACTGAAAGAGGCCATGGCTCTTGAGAAACAGGTATCCTTGCCATTGAGCAACTTGACTGCCAAGATATTCAAACACCTTTCCGGGCAGCCGGCTAAATATGGAGATAAGAATCTTTCTCTAGTTTGTGAGTAACTAAGCCAGGCAGTCATAAATAACATGGAAGAGGGTTTCAATCTGAACCAGGGAACAATTTAAGCAAAACCTAAGTTCCAGTGGGGTATCAGAATATCTTCCCTGGGCCATAGCGGATGGGTAACCATTAAACCTGAACAGGGTTAAGGCACGCCTTAGGTAGTAGTCAGGTCAAAGAAATAGATAGCTAGCCACACACGATTGTAATTGGATTTTAGGATACAGTGGGGCAACCTTCTGGGCGCACACGAGCGACATCTCAGATTGTAACTCCTGGTCTAAGATCCTTTTTTTAAGCAGGGCAAAGGCACCCTTGAAACCCAAAGGAGATAGAAAAACCTTGGAAAAACCAAGTTTCTTAATTTCCTTCTCTACTGACAGAGACCAAGATCTGTTTCTTACCTCAGCTGATATCAAAATGGCAAGACATTTTATGCCTGAGGGAAACAAGGACACCTTAAGCCAGTATTTAATAGCGGCTAGGAGAGCTTGGGCTTTTAAAGTCTGAGAAGCCATTTCGGCTCGTAATAGGGTCTGAGGAACATCTCTTGGCACACCTAGTACTGCATGCAGGAAGTTATTCTGGAGAGGTTCAAGAATACTCAAGAAGGATAAACCCCATATGGGGAAAGCATAAAGGAACTGGGAAACAACTTTAGCCCTGAATAAACATAGTGCTGGTTTAACCAGTCTGCCGCCGTGTGAATAGTAATAACTTTGTATAGTATGAGATGTCTTATAAGCCTGATCAAGGGCCAATTTATAATGACTTTGCCAACTCCTAGTGGCTGAGACAACAACTCCTAGGTATTTGTAACACCGAACCTGCTTGATCCTAGAGTTGCCCATGAGCCAGGTGTGGGAGATTTTCCTACTTCCCACCACCATAGTTTTTGTCTTAGAGAAGTTAATTGATAACCTCTCATTTTGGCAGTATAGAAGGAACCTATTCATACTTCTCCTTAAACCTATAAGAGTTTGAGAAATTAAAACAGTATCATCTGCATACAACAGGAGTGAGATTCGGTGACTAGCTAGTTTTGGTGGATGAATGTCTATTTCAGCCATGAAGGGAACCACCCCATTAAGAAAAAAATTAAACAAGGCCAGAGCTAAAATACAGCCTTGCCTGACCCCGCAGTGTATCTGAATTTCCTTTGTAAGGGGAAGATCATACGAGTAACGGACCTGCATTGTATTATTACAATGAAATTTTAACATAAGAAATAGTAAGTGGCGATCAATTGAAGTTAGACTCATTTTCTGCCAAAGGCGTTCCCTATCTACTGAATCAAATGCCGCCTTTAAATCAACAAATCATAAATAAAGGCGCGATTTGCTACCAGCATAAGAATATTTAGCAATCAACTGCTGCAGCAGCAAAGTGATTCCATACTATGATTCTGCCACACTCACACTGAATAATATGTTACTCCAGGAGTAGCCCTACTGAAATCATCAAGGGTTCTTGCAGAGTAAGGGTCCATTCATTCTGAAGAACTAAACTTCTGGTTTCAGTCACTGGTTTAGCATGGATTCTCAAAATCAGTTCTTCCAGTTTAAGAACCAAGAAGAGCTCCTTGCCTTAACACCCTATAACAACCTTGCTGTTCTCACAAACAGGATGGTTAAAGCATGGTTAAATGGAGTATTTTTACCGCTAACCAGAAGTGTAGCTCAAGTGTTAAGTTATTCTGAAATAACTAACACTGATTGAAGAAGTTTCCCTGAAGAACGTGCCCTGAATTAGGGCTGAAACTTGCCTTTGCAAATCTCGGCAAGGAGATTTGTGAAAACGAGAACGGGTCAAGAATTGGCCAATTCTCGACCCATTCTCACACAGTTGAAAACTGGTAATGCGCATGCACAAAATGGTCGCTGTGACTATTCTGTGTACGTATGGCCTCAGGCGGCCATTTGTGCATGTGCAGAACATTTTCAGGGTTTCAAGAATCTTGTGAGATTCTCAAAAACCACTCTATGCATGCGCAAAATGGCTGCTGATGGGCCATGCATGCGCGGAATAGCCACTGTGGCCATTTTGTACAGGCGCAGAGTGCATCTGAGATTTTGAGAATCTTGTGAGATTCTCAAAAATTCCCACAAGATCTCAACGGGTGCTGCGAGAATCTTGCACGTTAAAACAATTCAGCTCTTTTGTGACAGATATCAACTCACATACCATTATATATAACCTTGAAATAACCATGTGTGTGGGTCAGATCCTGCAGGGTGCAGTACACCCTCATCCCATTGCTTTCAGTGAGCATGGAAGGTGCTTTGCACCCCACAAGGCTGGTTACTGTATGGACTGCTATTGTAACAATTACTATTCTCTACTAAAATGTTTAAATAATCTCTGCTGCCAGGGTCATCCACCTCGCCCGTCACTTCGACCATGTGCAGCCACTCCTCTCCTCTCTTCACTGGCTCCCCCTTCCTGAACGAATCCTGCACAAGCTCCTAGTCTTCACCTATAAAGCTCTTCACGACCTTGCTTCCCGCTACCTCTCTGCGCTAATTTCCCTCCGAACTCCAGTCCATGAACTCCACTCCTCTTCTGTCCCCTCTTTCACACTCCCATGCCTCCCCTGCTCCCCTAACCTCCTTTGTCCCTTCTCCCTAGCTGCCCCCCACTCCTGGAACTCCCTCGCTGCCCACATCCACCTCGCCCCCTCCTTTGTACCTTCAAATCCCTCCTCAAGACCCCTCTTCTGCTCTGCCCTCCCCGACTCCTTGCTCCCCTCACCTAACTCCTGCTGATACCTACCATCCAGTACAATCTATTACCTGAGGTCTGTGTACTCGTATCCTCACCACATGAACCAGCCAGCCATCATTCTCGATGTAACCAAGCCAAGCACATGTACCTGAGACCTCGCATATTTGTGAATGTTACACACCTTGTCTCTCCCTTTGTTCCCCTTCCTTCGTCTCCCCCCCCCC
>QEPC01015251.1:977252-1018741 GCA_003113815.1 Sphenodon punctatus
GGCATGCAGCCACGCCGTTTCTCTGACTGTTTGTTTCCTCTTTTCTTTTTTTTTTAATCTAGCTCTTCATAATTTCCCTCACCTGCCAAGAAAGCAGAACTGAACCTGCGACTATTCTTCCAAAATAAATTTTTTAGAGAGCTTCCGCGGAACGCGTCCTACCGGCCGAGGCAGATGATAAGACTGAGGGACCGGGTAGCTCCTGGCGCGCATGCGCATAAAATAAATGATGTCATCTGCCTCCTATCGGCCAGCACTAGAGCTACCCAGCGGAGGAGGAGAAGGAGGTAAGAGGAGAAAGATGGAGCACAGCTGGCAAACCCATAGCTCCACTCTGAGCTAGGCCTAGGGGCGATTTCCAAAATGGTGGGATAGTGAGCGGGAGAGGGAGCAAGATATGTGCAGTGAAGGAGAGGCCTCAACTACCACTGACAAGAGGAAGGGGAATACAATTTTAAAAGTGTGGGAGTCGGGGTACACAAAAGATCAGCATGACAAGCACCAAATCTGACTACCTTTCTCAATAACCTAAAGGATCAGGTTCCCATTTACAGCTGGGTGGACTGGAGACAGCCATCCAGTGCAAGACCCAATGGGCCTTCAGGGATATAGCTAATGATTTAACCACTCAGCCACCAGGCCTCACTGGGTCTGTCCTCAGGAATAAGTTCCACTCTTACCACTACTGTCAACACATGATCTGGAAAGGAGGGGAGGTAGAGGGCTGTTGCTACCAGCAGCAGTAAGTAAGTCCTGTCTGTGCTTCCTCGGCTGTCTGCTCATGCTCCTCTGGGGCTACAGGTACAGTAAGCCTCTATAGCCTGGTGCACAGCACAGCTCTGGACAGCTCCTTAACCAGTCTACTGGGGTGCCATGAGAAGGAGGCTCCTTGTTCATTGAGTGTCCCAAGGCAAAGTCAATGCAGAGTTTAACCCTATGAGTCCAGTGCAGCTCATGCACATGTTAATATCCCCCTACAAATCAGGAGACTCCTTCTTACCTCTGGTTCCATGGGATCAGTGTAGACCTGTTTTAAGAAATTACATTGATTGAATGAATCTTTCATTAAAATGTCACAGTCAAAATAACTAAATATGGTTATGTTTAAACTAATAGCTTATATTCTAATGAGGTTCAGAGCACAGCTCCTTGTTCTCACCTTCAAGGATCTTCATGGTTTTGATCCTCCCTATCTTTCCCGGCCTCATTTCTCATTAGGGTGGCCACACCTCCCTGTTAAAAGTGATACTTATGAAAAATACATGGGGCAGGGCTGCATTGGAACCAATGCAGCCCTGCCCCATGTATTTTTCATAAGTATCACTTTTAACAGGGAGGTGTGGCCACCCTATTTTTCATTACATTCCCTCCTGGGAACTTTACTCCTCCTCTCCCACCACCCTCACCTTCACACACCCCAGCATCTCCTGCTCTGCAAACTATCTTCACCCTCTCTCTTAAGCTGCCCCCTACCTGGAACTCCCTCCCTGAGCACATACACTCTGCTCCCTCCCTCCCAACCTTCAAAGCCCTCCTTAAAACTTATCTCTTCTATTAGGCCTACTCTAACTCCTCATCTTCATAGATTGCTCACTTATGATTCTCCTTAGGATGTCTTATTCTTCACGATCTCCCTTGTAACCAAGCTAAGCACATGCCTCTGACACTTCTCAGCTTCATGAATGTATCCCTGTCTCTCCTTGTCCATCCTAGACTGTAACCCCCTCAGGGCAGGCACTTGTTTCTAATCATGACTGTTTAGCACCAAGCCCATTGCTGGGGCTGTATAAATAAAGATATAGTTGGGCCAAGACCAAGCTCAACTGTTACATTAACTGTCCCTGCCCCTTCCTCTCCCCCTTTTTCAGTTGCCTTAGCTCAATTTTTTTTGGTGCCCAGGTTCAAGCTTGCAAACTCCTCTCCACACACCCCTGAGCCTGAGTTCAGGTTAACCCTGGGGAGTCTGAGCTATATGCTATGTAAAAGAACGGAGTAGCTAGCCTAGGCCTGATAGTCCCTTCCTGCAGGCAGAGGCCCTTTTGACATGGGCTGCAGTGCGTGTGTGTGTGTTGGTGTGCACCATGGTCCATGTGCGGATGGTGGGGGAGGGTGTAGATGGGCGCACACCTATCTACATGCATAGAGAAACTGCCATTATGTGGAGAACGGGTGGAGGTGGGTGTGTGTGCACGGGAATGCACATGCGCGCACCCCCACCCACGGGATTTACACGAGACACACCCACGCATGAACACCCAGATTTCTGGTTGTTCACGCGTGGGTGCCGCCCATGTGAAAAGGGCCAGAGGCACAATAAGCTACTCCTAAACTGGGTGTGTGAGCTGGGCTCTAGACAGGCCTACTGTGATCTTGATAGTGCTGCGTGGTGTGAATGCACTAATTTGGCAAGTCAGCTTGCCAGAAAAAAGGCTCAGGTGAGAGGCATAACCAGAATTTCCTCAGCCTAAGCCCTGATGCCTAGAAGCCATAGTAATTCTCATGAAACCAAGAAAATTAGTGCCTATTTTAATGGCAGAGTCCCAGTCATGAGATTAATCCCAATGGCAGAAGCACTGTAACTTCCTAATGACAGAGAGGGATGGGCCAAGGAGACCTCAGTTTAATATCTTATTTAGCCAAGTGGGTGAGAAGGAACACCTTGCATGTTCAGTGTATGACTTACTGCCAGGACAGCCATATGCAGCTGGAAAAAAAGAAAAGAAAAAGCATTGTCAGAATCTAAATTGCTATGAAGACACGATCACGCCCTGGTTTAAAAAGTAGGGGTTTTCATTAGGGCTGAAAAGAATATTTGGTGTGAACTGAATAATCAATTTACATTAATGAATTCACACTTGGGAACTGAACTTGAAATTTGCACCACATCTGCAAATTTCACAATGAAGGCCACGATCAATAAACCACTTATTCTGGAAGAGTCCTATTGAAGCCCATAGGGATTCAATGGTGCTCCTCTGGAGTAAGGGACTTGTTTATTATAGCCAGATCCACAGGGGTTGTTCTTAGCTTGCCCTTCATTAGTTTGCAATCCTGTCAGTTACAATCACCACGGTTTTTATACCAAGCAATAAATAAAAGTTAGACATGTGCAACAAAGTATTTGTTTAGCTGAACACATTTTTCTGCCCCCTAACTTGCTATAACAGGGATGGACAAAGTTCCTAATTCCAGGAACTGCATACCAACATTTTTATATGGCCGAGAGCTACACGACATGCCCATTTGACATGCCTCCCCACCTCTTCTGCTTTGTGATTTTCTGGTAGAGCTAGTTGTCTGTGGTCCTGGCTGCTGAGATTCTGAAGAGCAGCTGCCATTCAGCTGCTGGGATTTTGGGTGCAATGAATAAGACCCAGGAGCACTAACAGAGCACAGGACCTTGGCTGATCGTGGCTGAGAGCCACACTTGAACTGCCTGAGAGTCACATGTAGCTCCTGAGCCACAGTTTGCCCACCCCTGTACTATAACCTCATTTGTAGAGCCTTGCTTGGGCCAGAAATTTGGGACCAAGCTCAACTGCATTAGGCCTGACCCCGATGCAACAGGGTTCATCTGAGACTGCACACGAGGTGACCGGGTAGCACTGCCCTCATGGAGCGTTGTGATGATACACAATGCCCACAAGGGAGTGGCTACACTGGAAAAATGGCAATGGAAAAACCCCTCTATTCTGACTATATCGGGAAAGGGTTGAGCCTAAGGTATTTCTTGCCCCTTTCTAGCATATCCACGCTCCCTATGGAGCATTGTGATGTCACAGACCTTTCGGGGGAAGGTCTTCTTGAAACCAGGGAGCTTAGACTGAGCCCAAGGAGTTTGGGCAGACAGTGTGCTGGGCAAGGCCTGGGCCAGTTGGGAGCATTTGGGTCCTGATGGGCTGGGGTCGGGTCACAGGCCTTTACCTGCATGTACTGGCAGAACTTAAAAGGGAAGGACTTGTCTCAGTAAACAACAAGGCTAATCTGGGGAGGAAGGGTCCCTCTCTGGAGGAGACATTTGTTTAAATAAATCTGGGGAAATTTCCATTTACTCCCAAAGTCCTCTCCTTTCCCAGCATCCCCCAGCACTTCCTTTTTTGCCTACCCCTTACAGCACATCTGTACTCTGTTTGTTTTTAACTGAGGGGTGGGGGGCAAGGGATATGCTCACAGGTGCAGAAAAAGTGCTGACATCAGGGGGAGAATATGAAGCGACAACAAGCTAATTCACCCATGCTTTTCACAGCTCTTGGGAACAGGAGTGGTGGGAGGCAGCTACTCCAGAGGAATTCCTCTGAATCAAGCCACCCTGAGCCTTAGGGGAAGGGTGGAGTATAAATTAAATAAATAAATAAATAACCCTGGATCCAGCAGGTTGTCTGAGCACACCCTTAGGCCCTTTTCAAAAGGGCTGCGGTGGGTGGGGGGAATGGGTGTGCGCCTGCCCATGGAAGCGTTTGCAAGTGGGACAAGTTAAAATATTTGTTAAAGGAAACAGTTGCATCTGATTTGCAAACCAGGACAGCCCCATCTAGGGCTGAAGTAGATTAGTCTTTTCATCTCTGTGGAAATATCCTGCAATTTCAGAATGGTGTGTGGAGATGGGACTTGGGGTGTTTATAGACGAGACCAAAAAGGATTCCCGAAGTGCCGGCTTTACGCCGCACTTCCTGGTTCCCCGGGCGGGTGCGCATGCGCACTCGCACTCTGCGCCGTGTCTGAACTGCAGACATGGCTCGCAGAGACTGCGCAGGGGGGAAAGCCAGCGTTTGACGATCCCGCTTGTAAGCGAGATCGTCTATAAACGCCCTTGGATTTTTTGCTGTGTCAGATCTCTGCACACCATTTTGATGCTGCACCATTCCAAATGGTGAACCAGCACAACACCATCTTATGCATGCACTGTAAACAATTTATTTTGTGTGCAAAAGTATTTTTGTTTATTCTGTAGGCCTTTTCACACAGACTCTCTAACACTGATAAAATGGGTGTTACATTTTATTATACATGTTGTAGGGCTGCAGGTGTGCTCTATGGGTGCCCTGCAACATGTATAATAAAATGTAACCCATTTTATCAACATTAAGAGTGTCTGTGTAAAAAGGGCCGTACATACAAGATGGCATGGGGCTGGGATTGGCAGCTGATCCAGATTACTGGTGGAATGGGACAGGATCACAGCAGGTTCCTGTTCCATCAGACCCAGATCAGACCAGGCAGATAGATCTGCTGGAGATGGAATCCACCCAGATTTTCTGTTCCAAATTCAACTCTAGCCATGTTCATTTTTGAGCCCTAATTTTTTTTATGGGAGACTTGGCGATCCGATGGATTTGCAAGCAACACCAATGACATCTTGTGGCCAGCTTGGCTAATTGCATGCACATTTTTTACTAGTCTGCATGGAAGCCATTATGTACATACATTATTGTCAAGTATTATAATTATTATAATAATTATTGTTATTATTTCTATAATGCCAGCAATGTACCTGCCATTGTACAATCTGTAGTAGGAGACAGGTCCCTACCACAATGGGCTTACAATCTAGGAAAGACAAAAGAGTGGAGACAAGGGAAAGGGGAACAAAGGGAAAGACAGGGATATGTTCATGAAGTTGAGAAATCACAGGCACGTGTGCTTAGCTAAGAGGAGAGAGGAACCATGAGCGAACGATAGAAGGGGAGATATCAGTGATACGTCTTTAGGGATGAGAAGCTAGGGAAAGCCTGGCAGAAGTGGTAGATTTTCAGGAGGGATTTGAAGGTTGGAAGGAAAGGAGCAGAGCAAATGTATTCAGGAGTTCCAGGTGTCTCTTGGTGCGCTTTAAGATCATATAGCTACTCCAAATATACTGGCATCCATCTTTATTCAAGTCTAGTATAAATCCCTCTTCTATATCACTGTGATAAAGCTAGAGAAAGCAATACAGAATAAGCATGATCTTTGTGTGATGCAGAAATAAAGTGTAACTTACCCATATTTCATATCAAATGATCTATTAACACCAAATCTAATGAAGATTAAGACTTGTATGTAATGGTAACATAGAGGAAAATAAAGCAAAATAAAGATTGCAAGCCCAAAACCTGACAAACAGAATGATGGATAGGAAGGTAAAAAGGATTCATATGTAAACAAATGTCAATTAAGGGAAAGAGGTGGAAAACAGGATTGACCAACCACAGCGAATGGAGGAGCAGAAGAACTGGATGGTTCGCGAAAAGCCATCAGGGAGTCACCAAGTCACAAAGGTCAGGGGCACCCCAACCATTCATGACAGTGAATGGTTGGGGTGCCCTGGGCCCTGATCCCTTTCAGAGCCCTTTGTAACTTGGTTCCCTCACTTATGGTGCCCGCTGGACCAGTTCCCTCAAGAACTGCCCCCCAGCCTGCCAGGAACAGCATTTTTATCACGTGGGATTACTCTATTAACAGACTCAGAAGAACAGATTCCCCAGATGTCTAATCTGGGTTCCCTTCACTGAATCCCCGACTACCAGGATCACACTCACATCAATACACCAGAGTTAATTATATATGATTTTATGTGTAAATTTGAATTTAAGAACAGTGCAATGATTAGAGACAAGAGTGCAAGTAAAATAAAATAAAAATAATGTGATGCTACCCTCACTTTTGACATCCTTTGGATACTATGTTTACTCCATTCAAGTTCATGGCTTACAGTTGGTATTGTCTCAACCTTGGTTTAGGCTGGGGTCTTCTTTCCTCTTAGAGTTTCTCCCCCTCATCCCATCTGTTGTTCCTCTCCAAGGTGATGGTGGAATCTTCCTTTATCTCTCAGTCATTGGGGCTGATCCCAAACCCCACAGATCACACGCAGTCGGGCACAAACCATGCAGACCTCTGTTGCAGGCACATTGTGCTGTGTGGAAACTGTGTGCATGTGCATATGTGGGGCCCACAGGGTGTGGAATAGGCCCCACTGTCTTTTTAAAAATTCCCTGATGTGATGGATTTTCACAAACCTTCGTTTCTTTTCTCCTCCGTTGGCTGTGGTTGGGCAAGTCCTGCTTTCCACCTCTTTCCCTTAACTGACATTTGCTTACATAGCAATCCTTTTTACCTTCCTGTCCCTCATCCTGTTTGTCAGGTTTTGATCCTTACAGTCTATATTTGGATTTATTTTCCTCTATATTACCTTTACATACAAGTCTTAGGCTGTTTTTAGACAAGCGCCTCCCCGCCCATCATGCATGTTGCAGGGTTGTTTAAGGCACCAATGCAGCCCTGCAACATGCATGATGGGTGGATGATGGGTGCGGAGGTGCTTGTTTAAAAACACCTTTAATCTTCATTAGATTCAGTGTTAATAGACCATTTGATAGATATGAGATATGTGCAAGTTACATTTAATTTCTGTGCCACACCAAGATCATGCGTGTTGCTTTCTCTAGCTTTTTCACAATCACACACCTCACAAGAGTGCTTTTCTCCCCAGTTCCAATTAGTTGGGACATTTCAGCCTTGTTTTTCTGATGTGGCCTTCACTCCTCGCAGTTTATGGTAAAATTATTCCTGGAAATCTGCCATTTATACGCCTTATAAACAGTGGAGGCCCATTATCTGTTTAAAGCTGATTATCCAGATGGTTAGCAATAACATATTTGAGTTCAGGATATTTCAAACTATCTACAAACACGAAATTGCTGGTGCAGACAAATGTAAATCTAACCAGCAGCACTGATTCAGCAGAGTGTCAATCTGATACTGTCAAGCACCAATCTGATCAGTAGCATCAGGTTTATCTTTGTGAAAATCAATGAGTGTTTTAAACTACAGGTCAAGCTTTGCTCCTGATCCAATAAGGGAAGGCTGGGATTAGTCAGAAGTTTGCATCACAAGCCAATGAATTGAGACATTTATTTGATGAGACAGCAAAAGGGAATAAACATGTAAAAACAAGCCAGAACAGTGAGGAAATGACAGCAGAGGGAGGTACGAAATAGAAAAAGATGAAAAGAAGGGGAAGTAGAAGAGAACAGGGTGAGGAAAAGGCAGAGGCTTGCTGGGAATAAAATTACATTCTGTTTTACATGCTGTTTTACATTCACTAAAGCTGGGGTGGGAAAACTTTTGCATTCCATAGGACACTTTGTAAATTAGTGCAAACTCTGGAATCTGGAGAGAAGCTGGGTGCAGGGATGCTCAAGAGGTGTGCCCAGGATGGAGGAAGGAAGGAAAGGGTCTAGATCATGGATCTGTGGCATGAATCCATCCCCAATCCTTGAGCACATGCCCTCATCTCTGCTTCCTTCCTCAGAGCTCAATCTTCCAGTGCTTGAGGGTAGAGGACTGGCTTCATGGGCAAGATTTAGGAATTGGAAAGGAGCCAAATAAAGAATAGCCAGATTTGGCCTAACGCCATAAGCAGGAACCGGTGTTCTCTGCATTTTCCGCATTGCTGCCAATGGGGAAAACACAGCTAACATGGGTGTGAATGTAGGACAGAGAAGAATGTAGGATGTAAAGGATGTGAATGTGGGCTCAGGAGAACCTTGCAGGTTGCAAATTAGCTTGTAAGCCATTTACAAGTATAGGTGCTAAAAATGGCTACTGCCTGGGATGATCAATAACTAAAATCACATGCTCAGCATGTATCTCTACTGCAGTGGTTCTCAGTTTTCTTAAGGCCTGCTTCCTCATCTGGGATATTTGTTCCTGCCACGTACACTAGATAGATCTTGCCCTTTGTCTCCTCTATTTGTCCCCTACTTTGTTCCCCAACCTCACACACCTCCGTTGATGCTACCATAACTAGGGCTACTTATTTTTCATGGAGGTCACGTGTCTCGTGAAATATTGCCCCCTTCGTGACATTCTACCTTTTCCTGTGACTTCCGTGAAAGCTCTCCCGTTTGTTTTGGAGCTGCAGTGGAGGAAAACACCACTTTGCGATGCCTCTGTTGCAAAGCGCTTCTCATGTGGTGTAGGGCAGGGTTTTATAACTGCCTCCTGTTGTGGGGGGTGGAGTTTAGCACGTTGCGTTGTGTCAGAGCTGGGGCAGAGGCCGCTGAGAGCTCTTCAAAAGGCATCCTGGAGCAGCAGGGAGCAGACGGCAGCTTTCCCTCTGCCGCTCCTTGTGCCCATTTGAATACCCTGGGGCTTACAATCTTAGGGGTAGATCCCCCATTTGAATACCCCGGGGCTTACAATTTAAGGGGTTCATCCCCCCATTTGAATACCCTGGGGCTTAAAGGGGTTACATTATCCGTGTAGAAAATTATTCAATTGCTGCAATATCCTTGGGGCTTACCATCTAAATTTTAGACTCCTGCACAAACAGAACATGTATTCCAACAAACAGTACAAGAGCAACGTTGGGAAGACTACCGCCAAAGAAAGGAGCACTACGTGCCCAAAGGATACGTTCCATGAGAGTGGCAGTCTTATGTTCTGTACTGCCTGTAATATCCCTGTGGACTATTCCTGTAATAGTACAATATGATTTATCAAAATGAAGGAAAGCTGAAGGAATAGATTTTTTTTTTTAAAAAGTAGCTAATAAAGTGGGTTTTTTACCCATGAAATTTCTGTGACTTTTTGATTTTTTTTCCATGACCAATTCATGACTTTTTTAGAAATTTGCCATGAAAAATACGTAGCCCTAACCATAACTCCCTATCCCAAAACTGTTGAACTGGGAAGATATGCAAAATGGTGCTTACTTGCCCATTTCCAGACCATGAATTTCAATTGGTGGCTGCAGCACCAATCAGAATTCATGTCACACAAGCGGGTAGAGGTGCTACCATTGGAAATTCCCCACAGGGGTCTGGAAGGTGTGCCCCTTCCCATGCCTTCAGGTATATTCTGTGCTCCCCAAGGGCCCAACCACCAATCTGAGAATCACTGCTGTATTGTACACTCTATGAGTGGAGAAACGTTTCCCTCTCACAGACCACCTGAAAGTTAGTACAAGTTCCACAGGCCACATGGTGGTGGGGATGTTCAAGGTGTGCTTGGGATGGGGTAAGGAGGAAGGTAGCCAAGTCATGAATCTATACCATGGATCCATCCCCCTATCCTTGACGGCATGCCTTCATCTTTGCTACATTTCCCTCACCTCCCCAGGTCGCTCACTCAGTGTTTGAGGGTAGAGACTTGATCCATAGGCCAGATCCAGGAATTAAAATGGGGCCAAGTAAAAAGCAACCACGGGCCTGAAGTTCCCCACCCTGCTATACTCCTTGGTAATCTGTGTGTGGATCTTCAATACTGAAGATGCAGTAGAGGTACCCCATGCAGAAGTCTACAGGGTAGAGCAGAAGAAAGTTTTGCCCCTCAGTTTGTGAAGAAACAGAACATTATTTAAAACACACATTAAAATGTTAAAACAAAAACTTACATAATTCTTTTCCAAAGCATCAAAACATCCCTGAATCCTGCCATGAGAGAAATGTTAGTAACTACAACTAAAGCCAAGAAGTAGTAGTTGAAATTTGCATCTACCAGCATTTATCTGTACAGAGCTGGTAGCATGTTTGGCTTATAAAGTCCTTGCCAGAGCAATCAATAACTAAAGGTGTATTATCTCTGAACTGTACTACTCCAGGATCTGATCCTGTGAAAATTCACTTATTACCAGGTGCAGAGCTAACTACTGCATCACTACCCAAAGCAGCATCCTGAGTATGGGCACGGGGGAAGAGGGTGGGAGGAAGTGCCATAGCCCCCCTGTGAGGGGGGGGGGGAGAAGTATGGGCATAGAGAAGTGGGGGATGGAGGAGGTTTTTTCCCCTGCCTGCCATCTTTGTTGCTCTGCCTCTGGGGATGCTGGGTTTGGGAGACCCTCTCCACCCACCCGCCTCCCTGGGTCCTTGTGGGCCCTTTTGAGGGGGGTGGGGATTGAGAATCAGGTGCCAGACAGGGGGACCAGTTTGAAGGGGGATGGCAGATATTGGGGTCATGTTAGACATGGGGTGGTATGGCATGCACGCGGAGGCTGACCTTTCAGGGCCAGAGCACGAGTTCATGGCCTCCATGACAACCATGGGCCTATCCCAGATAATATCTGGCATGACACATGAGGTCAGATATCTGCACACATTGGATTTGATGTTTTGCACCAGCCTGGATACAGGGGTTTCAATTATCAGGGGTGTTGTTACAACACTGTTGTCATAGTCAGCCATTACCTTCTGATGGCCCAGATCCCAGCCCTCCTACGCCCTTGATGGGGTGGTGTACCGATTAGGTTGGTCTGACCCAGTAGGCTAATGAATCCAATTGGTTTCCAGAATTCTCTTGGGGATTTACTTACTGACCATAGAGGCTACCCTGTTGATGACCGGGTTGCCTTATAGAATGACATCTTGACCATGGCCATTGACATGGTTGCACCCAGGCATCCTCTTCCACTGCTGTGGCAGCACAGGTCCCTCTGGTATACAGAAGACCTGAGGCGGCTGAAGCGGGAGGGTAGGCAATTAGAGTGCAGATGGCACTCGACTTGCTCTGTGTGAGGGTTGCGGGAAGGGGAGAGGGAGGGAAGTCAAGGATTGGAACCCTTTGGCTTCTACCATCGAGGCCTAGTGGTGTAAAAATGCCCTCATGATCTAAGGTGGCTGTGACCCACTGCAGGATCGAGCCTAGATCATCACTGGGCCCGGGAATCAGTAAAGTGGCAGATCCGCACACCCATGGGCTGAAGTGAGGGGTGGGGTAGGAATCCCCAAGGGACCCAGGAGTAACACACAGGAAGAGACACAGGTACAGGGAGGACACCTTAAACCTACACACCCACACCTGTCTCTTATACACATCTAGATGTGTATAAGAGACAGGATGCTCACCATGCACTCACCTTGCACACCTTCGTTTAGGAGATTCAATAAGTTTCTGCACATCAACCAATACTGCGGGGCCAGTTTCTCAGGAGCAAGCTCTGATTACTGGCATCTTGGAACGCCAGTGAATTGTCTTTATAGCCCTAGTCCGGTCCTCCCAGCTGTGCCTGTTTGCGAAGGCGCTTGGAACGCCTATGGGCGCCTGCGCTACTGCACAAGCGCCCGTTTTCCTCGTGGCTTGCATCTCCTGTATGGGGGCGGGGGAGCTTCCGTCTGTGGTTGCGTCGGCCCCGGCACTGGTGCGCATGCAGGCCGCGGCCGTCTAGGGTCTCCTGTGTTCCCCCGTACTGGATCCATCCCCCATGTGGAACCTGGTCCCCAGTAGGAGTGCCTGACAGTACCCCCCCTCCATGGCCATGATCTGGGTGGGGCCTGTGGTTTTAGGGGGTGCAAACGATGGAACCTACAGATTAGACGGGGTGCATGAACAGGTTGTGGCAGGTTCCCAGGAATGGTCGGTTGCATCATACCCTTTCCAGTCAATAAGGTAGAATAAACACCCCTTGGTCCTGCGGGAATCTAGAATAGAGCGAACTTCGTATTCGGGTTCATTGGCCAAAGACGGCACAGGGGGAGACGTTGCTGTGGGAAACAAGGGATCATGTGCAGGTTTCAATAAAGATACATGAAAGGTTGGGTGAATGTGAAGATGAGGTGGAAGGCTGGAAGCTAACTTATACATCACGTTGTTGATCTGGTGCAGAATGGGGAACAGTCTCATGTAGCGCTGATCCAATTTCAGGGAGGGTTGTTTGGGGGGGTAACGATGATGATCTACCCACACCATGTCACCAGGCGCTAGAGGAGGGAAGAAGCGTTGTCTTTGATCGGCATAGTGTTTGTATTTCTGTCGTGCCTTGGTGAGTGAGGCGCATGCACAGACATGGGCTTTCTGTATTTGTTGCACCAGTGCTCCTGTAGCCAGAACATATACTGCGGGAAGGTGGGTCAGATTTAAAAGAGGATGAAAGCCATAGTTTACATAAAAGGGAGACGTACCTAGAGATGCGTTGTTTGTGGTATTATATGTAAACTCAGCAAGGGGAAGGAACTGTAACCAATGATCTTGAAGGTAATCAATGTAGCAGCGGAGGTATTGCTCCAAGGTTTGGTTAACCCGTTCAACTTGGCCATTTGCCTGTGGATGGTAAGCTGTCGTTGGTTTTAAATGTACTTGAAATTTAGAAGAAAGTGCCTTCCAGAAGCGGGCAGTAAATTGCGAGCCCCGGTCTGATACGATCTCCATGGGAATGCCATGCAATTTAACGATGTGTTGGAGTATTAGTAGGGCTGTGTGCTGAGCCGTCAGTAGATCCTTAGTGGCCACGAAATGCGCCATCTTCATAAAATGATCAACTATGACTAGAATGGTGTCATGTTCTGGTGCTGGGGGAAGTTCTACAACAAAGTCTACCCCAATTTGTTGCCAGGGCCCTTGTGGGGGGGGTGCCAATTGCAGAAGACTTGCCGGCGGTTGTCCAGCAACCTTGGTGCTGGCACAGCAAACGCATCCCTGTACATATCTTTTAACATCAGTTTTCCGGGAGGGCCAAAAAAAGTGCCTTTGAAGTAAGGACAAGGTGTGTTGCTGCCCCGGATGTCCCGCTAAGGGTGCATCATGATGGGGACCGAATACCTCCTGTCGCTGATTCTGTGGTCCGTAAATGCGTTGGCTGTCCTTCCCTTCCTTCCCTCCTGGACTGGTTGGTCTCTTGTTTTTCAGGGGGTCATCCTCTTTGCCTACACACACTGCTGCAAAAACGGTTGGGCTGAGGATTGGGTTATCCATCTCCACTTGTGAACAGGACACTTCACAACAATGAGACAAAGCATCTGCTAGCATGTTTCGATATCCAGGTCAATAGCGTATCTGAAATTGAAAACAGGAAAAGAACAGTGCCCACTGAGCATGTCAGGTGTTCATTATTCCTGTGGACTGTAGATAGGTTAGGTTCTTATGGTCCATGGTGACCTGTACTGGATATTTTGCCCCTTCCAAATAATGTCGTCACGAGTCAAATGCAGTTTTTATGGCTAAGAGTCTGCGGTCTAAGATTGTATAGTTCTTTTCTGCGGTCGTCAACTGTCGAGAATAGAAGGCACAGGTAAAGGACGTGATGGTAGTCTTGTCCCCTTGTAACAGGACCGCTCTAATAGCTACGTTGGAGGCATCGGTTTCTACTATGAAAACTTCCTCAAAGTCGGGGTTCCGGAGGATGGGTGCTTGGGGAAAGGCCGTCTTCAATAGACAAAAGGCTTCCTGTTGTTCTGCAGCCTACACAAAGGTTCATCCCTTTTTTAGAAGGAGTGCAAGTGGGGTGGTTATCTTGGCGTACTCTGAGATGTACTGTTTGTAATAATTGGTACTTCCCAGGAAGCGTTGTAGGGCTTTAACTGATGCCAGAGCCAGCCATTCATGGATTGCTTGTACCTTGCCAGGATCCATATGTATTAACATAAGAACATAAGAAGTGCCATACTGGGTCAGACCAAAGGTCCATCGAGCCCAGCATCCTGCCTCCGACAGTGGCCAGTCACGGGGGCCTGGGAGAAGCACCCAACAGGTCTCCATGCTATCCATTCCCTGTGGGTCATCCCCAGGCTCCCAACAGTAAAGGGTTTTGTTCCCCAGTCCTATCTGGCTAATAGTTGTTAATGGAACTATCTTCCAGAAACTTGTCCAAACCTCTTTTAAACTCAGCTATACTGCTGGCCTTGACCACCTCCCCTAGCAGTAAATTCCACAACCTAATTGTACGCTGAGTGAAAAAATACTTTCTTTTGTCTGTTTTTACTCTGCCACCTGTGAGTTTCATGGAGTGTCCCCTAGTTTTAGTACTAGTTGAGAGGGTAAATAACCATTCCCTGTTTACAAGTTCCACACCACTCATGATTTTATAGACCTCTATCATATCTCCTCTCAGCCGTCTCTTTTCCAAGCTGAAGAGCCCCAACCTATCAAGCCTCTCCTCATACGGGTGCTGTTCCATACCCTGGATCATTTTTGTTGCCCTTCTCTGTACCTTTTCTAGTTCCGCTATGTCTTTTTTGAGATGGGGCGACCAGAACTGCACACAATATTCAAGGTGCGGTCGCACCATTGATTTGTATAGAGGCATTATGACATCCTCAGTTTTATTCTCTATTCCCTTGCGAATAATTCCTAACATTCTATTTGCTTTTTTGACCGCTGCGGCACACTGGGCTGAGGATTTCAGTGTATTATCCACAGTCACTCCCAGATCCTTTTCCTGAGTGGTAACTCCTAGCTTAGTACCCAGCATTGTGTACTCATAATTTGGATTATTTTTCCCAATGTGCATCACTTTGCACTTGTCCACATTAAATCTCATCTGCCATTTAGATGCCCAGGCACCCAGTCTTGTAAGATCTTGCTGCAGCTCCTCACAGTCTGCTCGTGTTCTGACTACTCTGAATAACTTGGTGTCATCTGCAAATTTGATCACCTCACTCTTAACACCCTTTTCCAGATCATTAATGAATACATTGAAAAGAACTGGTCCCAGTACAGATCCTTGGGGCACACCACTTTTTACATCCCTCCATTGTGAAAACTGGCCATTTAGTCCCACTCTTTGCTTCCTATCCTTTAACCAGTTACCAATCCATAGCAAAACACTACTTCCTATCCCATGACTTTTTAATTTTCTCAAGAGTCATTTATGTGGGACCTTATCAAAAGCTTTCTGGAAATCCAGGTACACTATATCTGCTGAGTCTCCTCTGTCCACATGCTTGTTTACGTCCTCAAAGAATTCCAAGAGATTAGTGAGGCATGACTTCCCTTTGCTAAATCCATGCTGACTCTTTGCCATTAAACCATGTTTATCAATATGCCCAGTGATTCTGTTCTTAATGATAGTTTCCACCATTTTGCCAGGCACAGACGTCAAGCTTACCGGTCTGTAGTTTCTAGGATCACCTCTGGAACCCTTTTTAAATATTAGGATTACATTTGCCACCCTCCAGTCCTCAGGTACAGTGCCAGATGCCAACGTTAGGTTACAACCTATTCCTTCGGTGGTAATCACGAACCCTAAGAAGGCCACTGATGATAGGTGGAAAGCGCACATTTCCAATTTACAGTAGAGCCGATGTTGACGTAAGCGCTGGAGCACCATTCGTATGTGCTGCACGTGGTCCTGCCGGGAGGGGTAAAACACAAGAATGTCATTTAAATAAACGATAACATAGACATCTAGGAGATCACACAAGAGGTCGTTAATAAAATGTTGGAAGGCGGCCAGAGAATTGGCTTAGCCAAACGGCATGACCAGACTTTCAAAGTGACCATATCGCGTTCAAAATGCTGTTTTCCATTCATCTCCGGCATGAACTCATAGCAAATTATAAGCACCTCGTAGATAGAGCTTCCAAAAAATTGTAGCTCCTTGTAGGTGGTCAAGCAACTCCGGGATTAGTGGGAGAGGATACCTATTTTGGACAGTAATGGTTTTAAGGCCACGATAATCAATACAGGGCCTAAGGCCGCCATCCTTCTTGGGTACAAAAAACAACGGCGCTCCCGCTGGCGATGAGGAATGTTGGATAAATCCCCGCTTAAGATGTTCTTCCACGTACTCATGAAGCGCCATCAACTCAGGTTTTGATAATGCATAGATGTGGCCAAACGGGGGTTCCGTGCTCGGAAGTAATTCCACGGGACAGTCATAGGTGTGATGTGGTGGCAAGACCGCCACTTCTTGTTCACTAAACACATCGGCCAGATCGTGGCATTCAGCTGGAAGGGAGGTTCTAGAAGAATTCGAAATGCATATTTTTAAAGGCTGATTCCTGAAAGGCACCTCCACTGAATGGTTCTTACATCCGTAATTCAGGAAACAGACCTGTCGGGTGCGCCATCTGATAGAAGGGTTGTGCTGAATGAGCCAGGGCACACCCAAAACGAGAGGGAACAAGGGAGCTTTTACTAAGTCAAGGCTCAGGACTTCTTGATGTCTCCCCATGGACGCCACCACTGGTATTGTTCGCTCCGTTATGGCCCCTGGCACCAAAGGTGACCCATCGATGGAGTACACCATCTCAGGCCTCAATCGGGGCATTGTGGGAATTCTCTGCTTTTCGCAGAAGTTCCAGTCTATGAAATTCCCCGATGCACCCGAGTCTATTAACGTCCATGCCACAAAGGAGTGATGCGGGTCTCTTTGGATTGTCAGAGGAACACAGAAATGGTCTTTCAAAGGGTTCAAGGCCCAAATAAACATCAAGGCTGGTATTTTACCTACCAGGGTGCCCCTTCCCCATCCCGGGGTCTCACGTTTCCTGCTTCTCTCCGTGTTGCGGGCAGGGATGGACAGAACCTGGCAAAAAGCAACCCTTCACCACAATAGAAACACAGTCGTGCCGAGTGGTGATGCTCCCTTTCCTCTGCTGATAATGGCCTCCGTAAGGCTCCTAGTTGCATTGGTTCTGGTTCTTCTCCCCTGGCATTCTCAAGACAATGCACCGTGGGTGGAGGTGAGGCCCGGAAGCCCGAGGGCCTTCGTGTCATTGCTCGCGTCTCCTTTCACTCAGCCTCTCATTGATCTATAGGGTTAGAGCCACTAATTCTCCCAGACTGTTAGACATAGCGGTATATGACAACTGGTCTTTCTGTTTGTCACACAACCCCTTTCGAAAATGGACTCTGAGCACACTGTCAGGCCACCCTAGATCAAGGGTCAATTGCTGAAAAAGGGTGACATACTCCAGCAATGGTCTCCTACCTTGCTTGAGGCTCATTATGGCGGACTCAGTGTCCTTTACCCAGTGTGGATCGTCAAATAATATGTGGAAATCCTGTAAGAAGACCTTATAGTCCTTCAACAGGGGACTGTCACTAGTGAATAAAAGGGTGGCCCACACTAGGGGCAAACCCTCTAGGTTTCCTATGATAAATGCCACCTTTATCTCGTCAGTAGCCTAGGTACGGGGTTGTAACTGAAAGGTCAACTCACACAAGGCTATGAAGCCCTGAAATAATTTCTGATTGCCTGTAAACTTTGCTATTGTGGGGGTCTTGGGTTCTCGAGGCAAAGGACCCTCCGCGGTCAGGGCTGCGGGGGGAGGCACCGGCTGTGGGGGTACCTGGGCTGCTGCCATTTGATCCTGGTGTTCCCCCAGATCCTTTACCTCAGGATCAGGGCCTGAACGGCCCTGGTCAGGTCCCCTAGCTCTGCAGCCTGACTCATGGCACCCAGCCACCTAAGCCAGAGGTTGGCCGGTAATACTGTGAGGGTTGCGAGAAGGGGAGAGGGAGGGAAGGCAACGATTGGGATCCCTTGGCTTCTACCAGCAAGGCCCGGTGGTGTAAAAATGCCCTCAGGATCTAAGGTGACTGTGACCCTTTGCAGGATCGAGACTAGATCATCACTGGGCCTTGGAATCAGGAGAGCGCCAGATCCACACACCCATGCACCACTCACCTGTGGGCTGAAGTGAGGGGGGTAGGAATCCCCAAGGGACCCAGGAGTAACACACAGAAAGAGACACGAGTACAGGGAGGACACCTTAAACCTACACACCCACACCGCACGCTCACCAAGACGGGGATAGGGAACACCCACAGATGTGGGAAGGAAACACGAGGGCTCCACCACACTCATCACACACTCACCTTGCACACCTTCGTTTAGGGGATTCAATATGTTTCTGCACATCAACCAATACTGCGGGGCCAGTTTCTCAGGAGCAAGCTCTGATTACCAGCGTCTTGGAATGCCAGTAATTTGTCTTTATAGCCCCACCCCGGTCCTCCCTGCTGTGCCTGTTTGCGCAGGCGTTCTGAGTGCCTACGGGCGCCTGTGCTATTGCGCAGGCACCAGTTTTCCTTGGTGGCATTAGCTGCGGCTCTCCTTCCATCTTCTGCAGTGGGGCGGAAGCGTCCGCCTGTGGCTGCGTCAGCCCCAGCGCTGGTGGGGATGCAGGCCACAGCCGTCTAGGGTCTCCTGTGTTCCCCTTTAGTGGATCCCTCCTCCATGTGGAACACGGTCCCCGTTAGGAGCGCCTGACATGCTGAAGCGGAGCCATTGCGGTATAAATAATTTTAAAAGGACTATGCCATTGCTGTGATAGTGGCAAGGAAATTTTCTTCTCCGTTATCATAGCATCTGCAAAGACCTGTGTGGCACAGCTGTTCCAGGTGGTGAGAGGCCTGGTTAAACCCCATCTGCCTCTACCTGAAATTGGAGTAATCTAATGCCCACTGTGACATTTTTATTAATTACTTTGCAGACAAAATCGCTCATATTCATCATGACTAGGGTGCTACCATTTTATCTGCAGAATCAGAGTTTGGGGTTATGGAAGCCCAGTTTTGTCCTGTTTATTTGGATCAGTTTCAGTTGGTATCACGCACTGATGCAGGGGAGGTGCTTGGGGTGATGAGGGCAACCAGTTGTGAATTAGATTCTTGCCCATCCTGTCTGGTGAAAGCCAGCTGGGAGACGTTGGGGCTGTTGCTGGCTGTTGTTGTCAATGCCATAGGGGTCGTGGCAGGACGGGGGAGATATGGCCCCAACGGGAGGGGTGTAAGATTGGTGAAGCAGGACAGGTGCTTGGTGTATGACCCACTCGCTACCTCCCGGGCAGAGGGGCAGGTGGTTTTTGGTCAGAGGGCCCCCAATCCTGTGTTGGTGTTGTTAAATGTGAGATCAGTGGCCAATAAAGCAACAACTATCAAGGAGATGATCCTGAACTGTGCTGCCGATCTCGTATGCATTACGGAGACCTGGCTGGACAATGAGACGAGGCCTATTCTGGCTGACCTTGTTCCAGCCGGGTATGCCTTGCAACATCAACCGCAAATGGAGGGACGGGGGTGGTGTAGCCATTATTTTTAAGGAGCAATGGTCAGTGCGGAGGTATCCAATGCAACCCATACCAGATATAAAGGTTTTCCACCTTGTGTTTGATTTGGCAGGTGATAGTTTGGGAGGGCTGCTTGACTACCATGCACCCACCTGTGCAGCAGCCTCCCTGCATGCTCTAGCGGAGTTGGTGTCGGAGGTGATGTTGAGGTCCCCGAAGACAATAGTCTTGGGGGACTTCAACATCCATACCGACGATGACCTTGGGAGAGCAGAGCATGAGTTCATGGCTACCATGGCAACCCTGGACCGGTCTCAAAAAGTGATTGGCCTGACACATCATGGGGGGCATACCTTGGACCTTGTGTTTTGCACTGGCCTTGAGGCAGGTGATCTGTTAGTGGGGGAGATATCAACTATACCTTTGTCATGGACGGACCATTACCTCCTGCAGGCCTCGCTCCTGGTACTTGTCTGCCCCTGGAAAGGTACAGAACCAATTCAAATGGTTCGTCCACGGAGGTTGATAGAACCGGAGAGATTCCAGATGGCTCTGGGTGAGATACCCTCTGATCTCGACGACTGTCTCATTGATGACCTTGTCATATTATGGAATACTCTGATGACTGGGGCCATCGATCTGATGGCTCCTAGGCATCTACTACCCGTGCGGCAGCACCGTAGGCCTCCTTTTTCAGCGAGCTGCAGTTGCTGAAGCAAGAAGGGCAGCGGTTAGAGCGACAGTGGCGTTCTCGTGCTGAAGCTGACAGATTGCGCCATAGAACCAGTTTACAGGCCTATGCCGTAGCTATGGAGGAATTCTTTGCTGCCCTCATAGCATCCTCAAAATCTCGTCCAGTGGAGGTTTTCCAGGTGGTGCGGGGGCTGGTCAGTCCGGCCTCCCTTCACCTGGGAGTGGAGTCATCTAAGGCCTGCTGTGACGTGTTTGTGGATTATTTTGTGGAGAAAATCACTCGTATTCACCAGGACTTCAATGCTGCAATTGATACATGAGGAACTGGAGGTTATGAATTGAATTTCAGTCGGTGACACCCGCCGATGCGGTCGATGTTCTTGGGGCAGTTAGGGCCACCTCTTGTGAGTTAGATCTGTGCCCATTTTGGCTAATTAAATCTTGCCAAGAGACAATGGGTCCATTGCTGGCTGGGGTGGTCAACGCTTCCCTCCGGGAGGGCAGAGTGCCGGGCTGTCTCAATGAGGCAGTCGTCCGGCCCCTGTTGAAGAAACCATCTTTGGACTCTTGATTCCCCTGCCAGCTATCAACCTGTCTCCAACCTTCCCTTTTAAGGGAAGATTATCGAATGGGCTGTGGCCCAGCAGTTGCAGGGGCATCTTGATAGCGTCGGTTTTCTTGATCCCTCTCAATCAGGATTTCGACCAGGTCATGGCACCGAGACTGCACTTGTGGCTTTGGTGAATGATCTGCACCGGGAACGGGGTCGTTCGACCCTGTTGATCCTATTAGATCTATCGGCTGCATTTGATACTGTTGACCTCGAGATGTTGGTGATGTGCCTGCGGGACTGTGCAGGGGTGGATGGGACTGTTCTAGAATGGTTCCACTCATTCCTGACCGAAAGAACTCAGCAAGTGGTGCTCGAGAAATATTTTTTATCATACCACACCTCTCGTGTGGAGTCCTGCAAGGTTCTGTTTTGTCCCCTCTCCTGTTCAATGTGTACATGCAGCCACTCGGCGAGGTGATCAGGAGGTTTGGCATGCGGTGTCATCAATATGCTGATGACACCCAACTATACCTCTCTTTTTCAACAGACCCAGGCCCGGCAGCCTCAGTGCTTACCCGGTGTCTGACGGCTGTGGGGGACTGGATGAGGGCAAACCAACTGAGGCTGAATCCTGACAAGATGGAGGCAATGTTGGTGGGCAAGCCGATGGAGATGGCGGCCCTCATCATTGATGGGATCTGTCCTACATTGGTTTCCCAGGTTTGAAGTCTGGGGGTGCTCCTCGATGCGCAGCTCCGCCTGGATTTCCAGGTGGAGGCTGTGGCGAGGAGTGCTTTTCACAAATTACAGCTGGTGCGACGGCTCCAGCCGTATGTCTCAGACTCTGACCTGGCCACCATCATCGATGCTTTCATCACCTCCAGGTTGGACTATTGAAAAGCATGCTATACGGGGCTACCCATGGTGACGGCTTGGAAGTTGCAGCTGGTGCAAAATATGGCGGCCCAGCTTTTGGTGGGGCTGGGCCACCGGGAGCACATTACAGATTCTCTGCACTGGCTGCCAGTGGTTTTCCGGGCCCGATTCAAGGTGTTGGTATTGGCCTATAAAGCCCTAAATGGCCTAGGTCCTGCATATCTGTGGGACCGCCTCAACCCCCGGGCTCTGGATCGGCCCCTACGGTCATCCAGGGTCGCCTTGCTCGAGGTCCCCCGAGGGGCCACACAGGAGAGGGCAATCTTGGTGGCCGCACCACGGCTGTGGAACTCCCTGCCGGTGGGGGCCCGGCTGGCCCCTGAGCTCCTCACATTTCAACAAAGTTGTACGCCCTGGCTGTTCTGCCAAGCCTTTAAGCAAGGGAGATGGTTGGGTTTGTGGGTGGGGGGGTATTTGGTACTGCCTTTTAAAGTTTTTTTTAAGTGTTTTTATATTTACATGATGTGAGCTGCCCCGAGCTGCCTGAGGCAGGAGGGGTGGGATAATAATTTTTAAAAATAAAATAATAATAAAATAGTCTAAATTGGACCAGGACTGGCACAGACCTGACTCCAGGCTGAGAAATGTCAGCAGCTCCTTTGCAGTCCCTTGCCTAAATTTGCTTAGTGCTTAATGGACATACAGATGAGCGAGTCCTAAATGCAGGAAAGGAATGTTAGACTAGGAGTTCCTACACCTTTAGACTGAGACCCCCCATTTTGGGAGTTAAACATTTCTGTATCCCAGACAGCATACCTAATATTTAACCAAAATCTACATTGCTGCAATGTAAGCTCATTCCCTCTTGTTCAGGACAGGCTGGATTAACTATTGTACTAACTACGGTGCAGTGTGAGGGCCTGAGTGCATGCCTACTTATTTAGTTATTCAAATTTCTACATTGCCTTTCCCCAAAGGCTAAGGGTGGCTTACCATAAAGACACAAAATACACTAAAAATACAATAAAACAGCCTATAAAAACCCCATAAAACCCACCCTCGCCCCTAAACCCTCCTACCTTAACCCCGCCTGTCAAATGTTTTGCCCAAAGATTTCTTAAATAAGTAAATACATAAAAAAGAATCTGCCTCCAGAATATGCTCAGGCTCTAACAGACCTCTAGAGGAAGGGAGATCTATAATACTGGGGCAGCAAGCAAGAATGCTTCTCTGCAGGACCTTGTCGGGCAGACAACACTGGTAGGTGGTACCAGCAAGAGAGCACTCCTACTCCTGGCCAACCGCAGGGGTTGCAGTGGAGCATGGAAGGAAAGGCAGGTTTCAGATATGTGGGGCCCAGGCTGTTTAGGGCTTTAAAGGTCAAAACCAGCACCCTGACCTGTGCTCGGAAAGCTTTAGGAAGCCAGTGCAGACTGTAAAGCACATGTGTAATGTGCTCATGGCTACCCACACCTGCTGTATTCTGCACCAGCTGCAGCTTCCAAACAGTCATCAAGGGCAGCCCCACATAGAGACCATTGCAGTTGTGATGAAAGCATGGATGATGGTGGCCAAATCTGAAACAGAAAGAAAGAGCTGTAGCCTCCTCACCAGATGGAGTTGGTGAAAAGTGCTCCTAGACACTGCTGCAACCTGATGTTCCAAGTGCAGCAAGGGATCCAGAAGAACTCCAAGGCTATAAACCTGTGTTAACACAGTGAGCCGGACCCCCTCAACGACAGGGGTCCCAACCCCCTCCAAGTCACAGGGTTGGCCAATCATCATCACTTCTGTCTTGTCTAGATTCAGTTTCAATCNTTTACATGAGTCCACCCTTTTTTGTATGTTCTTTGCCTCTGGATACTTCCCATTAGTCCAATCTCTGGGTTGAAGGGTACTAAAGTTCCTGCAACTTTATTTACACATTTCCAAACTTGTATCCAAAACTGTTTGTTTAATAATGCTGCATTCCCACCAACAGTGCATATATGTGCCCTTCTCCCCACACCCCCGCCTGCATAATCCACCTTCCTCTTTTCCCATTTTTTCCAGTCTTGTTGGAGTTAAGTAGTATCTCATTATTAATTTTATTTGTATTTCCCTGAATTGCAGGGCTAGACAATTGGCATTTTAAGCAAGTCTGGCATCCTGCCCTCCAAAAGGGAGGCATTGACACTAATGGCTCTTTAGTGCCATACTGATGGCACTTCACTCCAAACCTTTGAATGATCTCACCCAGCAGCTTCAGATATTGAACAAGATGGGAGACAGGATGGAACCCTGCGGGACACTACAGGGGAGGTCCCGAGGGTATGACAAGAACTGGGACCTCCCCAACAGGAATTAACAGAATCCCTCAAGAGCAGTCCTGTGTACCCCTGCCAAGTCCTGCAGTCATGCCACCACCACCCCATTATCAACTGTATCAAAGGTCACTGAAAGATCTAACAAGATCAAAAGGGCACAGTTCCCTTTGTCAATCTCCAGGGGAAGATAATCAACCAAGGCCACAAGTGCAGTCTCCATACTATACCCCGACAAAAACTTGACTGAAATTGGTTCAGGAATCCAAAAGTATTTGATGAGCCTGAAGCTGCTGGCCAACCACCCATTCAATAACCTTCCCTAAAAAGGGAAGGTTAGAGACAGACCAATAGCTGGCCAGGGAGTCAAGAGTCCAAAGATGGTTTCTTCAACAGGGGCTGGACCACCACAGCTTTAGAGGGGTCTGACAACCTACCCATCCGAAGGCAACAGCCCCAGCATCTCCTGGATGGTTTTTACCGGCCAAGACAGGAAAAGCCCACATCACTCTAAGCACATCCTCCGTCTCGGTGGGTGACACTAATTGAAACGGATCCAAATAAACAGGACAAGGCTGAGCTTCCACAACCCCAAACTCTGCAGGTGAAGTAGCAGCACACAAGTCATGGTGAATAAGAGTGATTTTGTCTACATAAAAATAAAAATATCACAGCAGGCAATAGATTACTCTAGTTCATGGGAGAGACAGACCTGATTAACCAGGCCATTCACTATCTGAACAGCTCCGCAGGATGAGACTTTGCAGATGTTATGATAGCAGAGAAGAAAGCTTTCTTCACTGCCATCATCCTTCAAAAAGTATCTCTGACACAATTGGTTAGCTTCAGTGCGCATTGAGCGTCACCTGCACTCTAACTGCCTGCCCTCCCACTTCAACCACCTCAGGTCCCCCACATACCAGGGGGACCTATGCTGTTGCAGCGGTGGGAGGAGACTCCCAGGGGAAATCATCTCAATGGCCATGGTCAAGATGTCATTCCATGAGGCAACCAGGTCATCAACAGGGTAGCCATCAAGGTCAGTGAGTAAATCCCCAGAGAGATCTGGAAACCAACTGGATCCATTAGTCCATGGATGGACCAACCAGAGCCCTGTCGCATTGGGTCCAATCCCAATGTGTGCAGGTGGTTCAGCCTCCATGGAACATGATGGTGTCATAGTGCCCAGTGGGGTGTGGGGCCATGTTAGAAAGGGACAGGACTAAGGCATACTCTTTTCCTTTATAACATGGCCTTACTCCTCATGGAGCACCATGATGTCACAGTGCTCCCAACAGTGGGAAGCACAACCTGACCTGAGCCCAATTGGACTAGTCAGATTTGGGTTGGGTCACGGGGCTCTACTCCTGCCTCCCCTGCCCCGACTCTGATGCTGGCCAGCTCTTCTACCCAATGCACACTGCATCAGTCACTAGAGGGATAAAGAGAATCTCTTCACTTGGGGGCATGGTGCAGGCAGCAGACAAGAAGTGGGGGTCTTTCACTGCTTTGGGGCAGCCTGGCTAAGACTGCTACACACCAGCACAGTGAGTATGGAGGTGGCTTTGGTGGGTGGGGAGCCATATTCTTTTATCCAGCCCAGTTCCTAGCTGATGATTAGGAACAGTTCTATGTCTCATGAGATGTGTTTGACTATGAAGCCAAAAAGCTAAGAGCTCAGTTATCTCCTTAGCTTCTGAGACAGCTCTCACTAGAGGATACTACTTCAATCAATCAATTTATTGTTCGCAGCAATAGAGCTATTACAACATACCCACATGTAAACGGACAAATAAAAGAAAAACACAGTACACAAGGTAAAATGCAATGGAGACAAAACCAATGAAATCCATTGCAGGTAATACTGAAGTATAAATACCCCTTAGCTCAACTAGCAGCTTCAGGCACACAGGGGCAGAGAATCATTAGAAATGGAACTCAAGTATGGAGGTAACCCCTAGTTAACTCAATAGAAATCCGAGAAGGGCAAAAATTGCATGTCTTAAGAGAGCAAAATAATCACGCAAAACTTAGCATCACTGTTAACTGAAGAAAATCAGGTCAGTGAGGCCAGGGCAAGGCACAGAGGGGGTGACAGATCTAGAAACCTGCATGCTAGTATATATATTGGCCCAAATCAGTATCTGAAACAGCAGGATACTACTTAAAAACAAATTAATGAAGAACCCTAAACATTACATTAAAAACTAGAACTCACTCATACAGATCTGATAAACACAGAAACCCACAACATCAGTGTGTGAAAATCCTGTTCCCCCTTATCTGGCTGCTGTTGACTCTTTCCATGCCAGGTCTCCTTTGAGATCTGATCCTTCTCTCACCAAATTCAATATGTTGATAAGACTATGGTTGGTCTCTTAGACTGTCCATTCTTTGGGTACTTTCAGACATGACGCTAACCACCCTTTAACCACCCTTGGTGGTTATTTATGCATGTTGCAGGGCTGCATAGGGCACCAATACAACCCTGCAACATGCATAAATAACCACCAAGGGTGGTTAAAGGGTGGTTAGCGTCATGTCTGAAAGTACCCTTTGTTTCATTGATCTCTCTGAAGCATACTGATTGCCATTATATTAAGCCTAGAGTAAAGATCATATGAGAAAAGGCTGAGGGAGCTGGGCAGGTTTAGGACAGACAAGAGAAGATTAAGGGCGGAGAGGCTGGAGAGGCACTGTCAGGAATGCTGTAGGTATAGGGACTCTTGACTCAGGTTGAACTAGATTATAGAGCCATGATTGAAGCTCTGTAGTTAAGGTGAGACGGAGATCTCATTATTGAATCCCCACCTAGCTTTAACATTGGAGTTTTGGGGCACTTTTACTTCTGGTTTGTGACCAGATCTATTGCAGGAAATTTCTCTGTTATTGAAAGCTGTATGTTATCTTGAATGTGTTAAAAAATTAAATGACACCATCTACTAACTGCTGCTTGATGTTACAAAAAAATTATGCTTTCAAAGTAAAGTTATATGCTGTCGAAGATGTCATTATCTTCTATGGAAGAAAGGTTATGTCATGCATACGGGTTCATTTCTCATTCTGGGTTGTTGCTGTTGATTGAATGATGGCATGATCGTACTCTGTGTTTGGCTGCTGAACATACACCACAACATAGATATGGGGACTGGGGAAGGTGACAAACTATACACCCGCTATTGCGTACAGTCTTCAAAAAAAGGAACAAATCCTGACACAGATATCGGGGAGACTGAGATTTCATTCAATCTTATTACTTTGCTTGGACAACTACACATTTACATACTAAGGTGTTTATATGATTAAATGAACTCTCGGTTGCTGAGGGTGGTATCCAACTGCTGGGGGGAGGATTAAGCTCCTAGGCTGCTAGATCCACCCGGGTGCATCCAGCCACCTGGGGAAGAATCAAACCCAGTTCCCCCAGTGCCCACTTCCCTGCCCGAGTGCATCCCAGCTGGGCACTCTACGGCAGGGAAGCCCCTTTAAACATCCCCCACGCGCCTGGATCCACTGGGGTGCATCCAACCGCCTGGGGGAGGATTAAACTCCTCCCCCTTTCCCTGTCCCAGCGCATCCCAACCAGGGTGCATGGTCCATGGAAGCCCCTTCAAATGTCCCTCAGGTGCCTGGATCTATGGGGTACATCCAGCTGCCTGGGGGAGGTTTAAAACTCCTGGTGCCGCTTCCCTTCCCCAGTGCATCCTGGCCTGCAGTGCGCCAAGGCTGGGAAGCGCCTTGAAATGTCCCCCCAGTGGCTGGATCCACCGGGTGCATCCAGAGGCCTGGGTGAGGTTTAAACCCCTGGCACCATTTACCTGCCCTAGTGCATCCAGGCCACGGGATGATGGGGTGGGAAGCCCTTCTGAACATCCCCCAGGCAGTTGGATCCACCACAGTATATCCAGCTGCCTGAGACAGGATTAATATCTATTACAAATCCTGTAAAAGAGGTTCACATCTAAAAGATGTATTTGAAATAATTACCATTTCAAGTTACGATAAATTTCATTTTTGGTAAATTGAATATTGAAAGATATGAAAGTAGTATTCAATTTAAATTCTTTTGTAATAAGAGAAGTGTATAAGAAAGATGTCTTAACATACAATTTTCTGTTGTGTTAAAGTTTGAATAAATGTAAATTTGCCTTAACTATGTCTTAAAACCAAAGTTTTTTAATATTAGATTACCCTTGAAGTCCCTTCTACCTCTCCAGTCCTAGGATTCAAAAAGTGCATTCTCATGAGATGCTAAGTCTACAAAAATCTTGTTCCCCTGAGTTTTTTTAATCCCACAAAGAGGTTAGGTCACCAGATGCTGCGGGTGCAATGCACATTTAATCAAAAAAATTTAACTTGGAAAACATTAAGTTGCATTTTTTATAACGTGTGAAGGGATAACTCCTGCTGTTAGTCCACCTGCATCACAGAGTCATGTATTTTGGTTGTGTGGTTTTTCCTTATTCTCTAACAGTGGCCACAGTAATAAGGGTGATCATTTTTACAATGGCGGGCCGTACTTCTTCTCTGTTGAAGTATAAGGACATAAATAAATAAATATGGCTCATTGTTTTAGTCTTTATCTTCCTCCTAAATTATGCAGGCATTAGAGCCTTTAAAAATTTGGAGTCGATCTCAGAAGTTACAGATTTTAAATTTATGCCTTTTATTTGTATCTATTTTGTTGATATATTTGCTGTCCCATATTATTGTTATTTTGTATACCTTATGTTTTGTATATTTGTACATTTTGTTTTCTTGGCTATGGTGAGAGCTGATGCCGTAATAAATTGAATTGAATACAATGGGGGAAGAAATATGGGAAAGGTTAAATCACACAATTCTAATCTCAGGCAGAAAACTGAAGAAAAAGCTTCTGTGAATGTCTCCTAAGACAGTAGGAACTGCTTTGACATATGCATCAGGCTCTATCAGTTTATCATTTAGGACGCTGAGGTGAGTGACAGGAGACTGTTGATGTTTATCATATTCTTGTCTTGCTCACTTACCACTTAACTATCTGCAGCGATCCCAGGCAGTTCTTATCTTCACGAAGAATTTTGAGACACAGATCTACAAAAGCAGAGTAAGCAGATATTTACCAAGCTTATCTCCAGCTATCACGGAAAAGCTGAACCCATGCCCGTCATTGTAACTTTGCGTAAAGTGCTTATCTGGAAACACTTCCTGTGCTGAAAACTTGGTTTTGAACAGCAACCCACTTGGGCTGAGACAGCCATGGCCATGGCTTTTTTTTGGGTAGACTCTCCCAGTGGGCCTGGGCTTCTTTGGAGACTTTTAGTTTCATGTAGAATAGCCACAGATGTCCTTCCTTTCCCTCTCCTCCCTATTCCCATCCTATTCCATCATTTTTTCAGTTCTACACTTTAGCATACATCACCAACACACCCACATAGGCTCAACAACTGAGCAGCCATCTCCATGTCTACTTTTAGGATCGGCTGTGCTTGACCTAGAGCCCTGCATTGGCTCCAAAAATCAGGGCCAGCCTGGTCCCAACACAGATGGCTCTTCTGCATGTAAGCCTGATGTAATGGGGTGGCCCGATGTCTTGATGCTTCCCAGGGACATGGCTATGTCATGTTCCTTCATCCTTTTCCTAACATGCCCTCCATCCCACAAAGCACCTTGACCCCATTGTGCTTCGTGAGGACAGGGGACACATCAGGAAAAAAGCAGAGTTAGGATGTTCCCCTGCCCTTTACCAGATGTGACCCAATCACTGTGGAGGGCGGTGATATAACAGTGATCTGTGGAGCATAGGCCTCTTGCCCACAGGAAGCCTGACCCAGCCTAGGTTCAACGGGCTTGGGCCAGAAGGGCTCCTGAACGGAGCCTGGTGGGACTCCTTGGGTCCCATCGGGTGCAATCCAGTATGCAGGGCTCTAGCTAGATCCAAAGCAAAATGTTCTTCTTAAAACTGAAGCCAACTGTGACATTCTCCCCAGCTCACATGGGGTCTCTGCCCAAGTTTGTACCTCAGCTTCCACAAATAATGCACCAAATCCATTGCTCCATGTGCTACTCTATTCTTCAGTTCCTCACAGTCCCCTGCCCACTGCAGGGCTCCAACTGGCAGTGGCATCAAGTTTACAAACTTGGACACAACCATAAGACTCTTAACACAAAATCTTGATTCTTTACATTCCCTTATCTAGGGATCACCTCTCAGACCCTTGCCCAACTTCCATGCAGACCACCTGTTTGAGTTCTAGCTCTGCCTTAAATGTCAAGAGTTCCTGATCACTCACCTGACCAGCCCACATCCAGTCATCTGCCCTAATTAGCCTCAATAGCCCTCACCTGGGCTAATTAACTGGGTCTCAGGTACTTAGGTATAAAGGGCTACAGGATTGAAGTTACAGGACTGAGGGTGGGTGCTTGAGTTCATTCTACTATGCCAACAGTGAACAACTGGAGGCAAACAAACACCTTGCCCTTCAGTTCTCAGAGGAACATGTTGACAAAACATCAGGATTCTGGAACATATGAAATCCAGCAAGAAAAACTAATGACTTTCTGGTGAGCTCTGATACAAAAACCAAAGGTCAAAGCTGGGATCCCCCCCTGCTGTTCTTCATAGCCCCTAAGGCAGGAGTGACTGGAATTCAAAATTCTAGCTCTACAGGAGGATGGGAATTAATTGTACCAGTCAGTCACCCCCACCTCAAGCAGATAAAGGAGTAAATCGTAAAGTCACTCCTGTCAGCAACTGCAGTTCTTACAAGAGTAGAAAGATGCAGATAAACTGCTGAGCAGTGGCTACAATTGAAAACCAAAAAAATGCTGATAGAGAAACAGTTGTTGGTAGGCATTGGCAACAGCATGCAGCTGTCTCCTATGCTATTCTGCCACAGGGAGTTTGCATGCATAAGCTCACGGGAAGCTATCTTCCTACAAAAGATGGAGCCCATCACAGACACACATGGTCAGGTGAGGGAATGGATAGAGGCATAGGATTTCATCAGGTACTGCAAAATTTACCATCTAAATAGCGAGTCCCATAGGAGCTCTCTGGGAAGAGCCCTCTCAGGTATGTTATACAGGAGATGGAGATGGCCAACAGTCTTTTCACAAGCATCAGTGATTGCTGCTCGGTGGCAATTCTGTTTGGAAACAGAACAGTTTCCTGAAAAAAACAAAGACAAACACAGTATTAGTATCAGAGCTGTCCAAATGGCTAAATAAGAGATTGGTCTCTATAGGTTTATGTGACAGCCATCATCTTGGCTGAAATACTGGAAATTGAACCAGTGACCTCCCATGCTGAAAACACATGTCTACTACAGCAGGGGTGACGAATCTCTGACCCATAGGCCAAATGTGACCCATGGCTGTTTTTTATTTGACCCCTTTCGAATTCTTGATCTGGCCCATGGATTCAGTCCCTACCCTCATGCACTGAAAAAGTGAGTTCAAAGGAAAAGAGCAGAGTTGAAGTTTTGCACTCAGGGACAGGAGATAGATCCATAGCATAGATTCTACCCTGTTGGGTTTTATTAGATCTTTCAGCGACTTTTGATATCATTGACCATGAGGTATTGTTGACTCGGCTGCAGGATCTGACTAGAGTGGGAGGGACTGCTTTTGAGTGGTTCCCCTCTTTCTTGGCCAGGAGACCTCAGGGGGTGGTGGGATTGCTTATTGTCTCCTTGGGATCTCCCTTGTGGGGTGCCGCAGTGTTCCATTCTGTCCTCCTTCTTGTTCAACGTGTATATGCAGACGACGATGCTGGGTGAGATCATTTGGAGGTTTCAAGTGAGGTGCCATCAGTATGCTGATGACTAGGGCTACGAATTTGTCATGGAAATGTTCTTAAAAAGTCATGGGTTGGTCATGGCAGGAATGAGAAAAAGTCACGGAAAACTCATGGGTAATTTAAAAAAAAAACACTTGTATTCAATATTGTATTTTGTAACACACACACACACACACACACACACCCTTAGATTGTAAACCCAGGGATTAGATTGTAACCCCTCCAGCACATATTGTAACCCACCCAGCACAGAATAGAAGACGGAGGAAAACACCCACCGCCATCACCCATTAGATTGTAAACCCAGGGATTGTAAAGCCCTTTGAAAGCCCCAGGATTAGAGTGTAAGCCCAAGCAGAGGATAAAGGCAGAGGAAATGCTGGCGTCTCCTCCTGGGTGCCTCCTGAAGCTCTGACAATGGTAACGTTCTCTGCCTCTGATCCTGCCGCCACGTCATGCCATGTTGCCACTTGACCATACCCAAAGCTCCGGCCTCCACAAGAAACAACACTGAAGAGGGGTTTGGAGCGCCAGGGAGAGGCCGTGGCTTTACCTGGTGGCGCCCAGCATGCTAGTCTCACTGGCTTCTTGCCATGCTGCCACGTCTCCACAGCCAGCAGTGGCAGCCCTCGCCTGAGGGCGCCTGGGGCAGTGCCCTACCCCCGCTCTCCCCCGCCGTCCCCCCGGTGCCACTGACACAGAGCGCTCACTGAGTGATGTGACAGTCAGTGTACTCTAACCGTTAAACTGTATAAGGCTGAAGAGGAACAAGGCCAGACTGTGAACTCTTACTTCTTTTCTTGAACTAAGTGTGTTTTCTGCTAAAAGAACAAGCTGGAGTTGGAAGGAGATAAGAGAAGAATGTAGCCATCAACAACTGGATGTAGCTGGAATCAAATCCAGGGGCAGTGGTAAGGACTAGCCCCCACCTTGGGTTAAGTGCTGGTAACCTCTGACCCTATCCAATGAGAAGTTCAACTGCCCAGCAGCAGCATGAAGTGACAACACTCATCTGCAAGCTATAAGAACCTAGTGAATAGAGAGCCATTTTGGGGAGCTCTTTTCATCACCAACAAAAGACTAGTCACAGCTCTTCCCATCACCTCTGTTTGGATTGGCCATACAAACAGGAGGCAGGTAAATATGAATGCATGAGTGGGAAAGATAGATAGATAGATGTATAACTTGTTTGTTGAAACTAATAAAGCTAAGAGGTTTTACTTGACACACGTGTCTCTCTGTTTATAATCAAAGTGGCGACTCTGGGGCTGTTCCTACCTTATAGATATTATCTTCAGGAATAATAAAAGAACTAAAGTCACTAGTTCATGTGACACTGAGCGCTGTCTCTGCTGGGCGGCTGAAATTGGCATCGGAGTGCCGCACTGCAGCTTGGCTTGCAGTCAGAGCAGCGCGGCGCTCTGACGTCAATTTCAGTCACCCGGCAGAGACAGAGCGCTCAGTCAGTGAGCGCTCTGTCTGGAGTCCCAGAAGGGACAAGCTTGGACTGAACGCGTGCCGGGCGGCTGAGCATTCAGTCCAAGCGCGCCGCTGGGAAATGATATTTCCCACTCATGGCAGCTTTGCATGGGAGGGTGGATGGGGTATGTGGTAATGGGAGGGGTTGTGAGGGGGTGGGGTGGGGGTTCTGGGGGTATATTTGTATTTTAATGTTTATCTTTTATATGTTTGTTTTATTTTGTTAACCACCCTGAGCCTTTTTTAAGGGAAGGGTGAGATAAAAATCTAAACAAATAAAGAAATAGATTTGGAATCTAAACCCTCCCCTTCCTTCTTCCATCCTTAGCATGTCTCCTCTCCCTCAGCTCCTATCTGGCCCATGGAGCTGGTACTAATTTTTAAAGTGGTTCCCAAGGGGGAAAAGGTTCCCCACTCCTGGCGTAGCAGTTGCTAAGCAAAATCCCACATTCAGTCAGCCCACTCTGGACAACCAATCAGCATATAGCCACCTTGACTCAAACTCCTTATGAGCTGCTATGTCCTTCTCTGGAAAAGCACTCTTTCCCCATGCTGTAGATATAGAGCCCCCATGCCTAGGATCCCCAACTATTCCAGGGAAGAAAACAGACACCCATTGAGAACACTCAATGAACAGACACCCGCCAAGACTGATTTCTGGGCATCTCACATCCAGGTGATATGTCAGTTTGGATACTAGACAAAAAGTCACAATTGTCAGACTATCGGTTGAAAACCAGATAAGCGACAACACTTCTGTTCCCTGTTTCCCCCCCTCTGTTAGTGATGTGCCTTCTCTGGAAAGATTGTATTCCACCAGATCTATAAAGCTGTGGCAGTGACTCTGAAACTTGGTGGAGAAAGGAATTCTAAGTCAAGTTCAAATGTAATGTGGTACCTTAATCACCTGTGCGCTTACACACACATTTCACTGATAGCTCAGTGTTACCAGACATAGCACTGCAAACCCATTCAGTGTTGGATTTGGTGACATCACCATGATAGGGTAGCCAGTTATACAAATGTAACAGCAGATGTGTGTTGACCAGCTACAGGATAGTCTCCTCCATGTCCATGTCACCAGTCATGTGACATTTCCCGACATTCCTGTTCCCTTCTGGTTGCCCCCTTCACTGTTGCATATCATGCCCCTTTCCACTGCTGTATATTGAGCAGGGATGTCAATTACAGTACAGATTAATCTGTAACTGCCTATAATGGGCTGTTTTGGAGTAATCCGCACCAGCCAGTCAGTAAGAGCAGTCTGCAAATTGCAGATCCGCTGTTATGGACCCGGGTTCCCCCGCCCCACCCGGGGCCTTGGTATGGTACTTACTGGCCTCAGAGGGTTTGATTGAAGGTCCACAGGGGCTGCTCCTTTGTGAAGGAGTCCTCCCCCGGTCAGGCTCCCTTGCTGCGGTGCGTTGTGGAAGTCCCTGTTCCACGGCACGCATGTGAAAAATGGCCGCTTGAGCCGTTTTACACATGCACAGTCGTTTTCCAAAACGCCAACGGCAACGTCAATGCCATTTTGGAAAAAGGCAGCCGTTCTGCTCATAAATTGTTTGAAGTTACACTCGGACGTCTTTTTGCAAAGGTGTATACCCCAACCATATTGCCAGGATGGGTTTTACAGTCTTTGTTTGGGATTCTAGGAATGTGATGGAGCATGACTGTAGCACACACAAGGGATGTCCCGGTCAGCCTAAAATGTTGGTTTCTGGCAGACCTGGCACATTATGTTAGTTATCACCCTTGAACTGGGGTGCAGAACCTTTTTCCTCCTGTGGGCCTCTGAAAATTAGTACAAGCTCCGAGTTCCACATAGAATGTGGTGGGGAACCTCAAGCCCTGGGGTCAAATGTGGCCTACAGCAAGTTTTTATGTGGTCCCTTTCCAGTTCCTGGATCTGGCCCCTGGATCCCGTTCCTACCACCAAGCACTAAAAAACTGAACTCAGGACAAGCGAGCAGATATGGGGGCATGTACATAAGGACACGAGTCAAATCCATGGCACAGATCTATAATCTGGACCCTTCCTTTCTTCAGCATGCCCCTTAAGCCCCCTGCTCCCAACATCTATGTGGTTCTGAGAGCTTGTACTAATTTTTAAAGTGGCCCCCTAGGAGGGAAACGGTTCGCCACACCTGACATAGAAGTTAAGGGTGGAGATGCTTAAGGGCTGAGTTCAGGAAGAGAAACATCCAGATCATGGATCTGTTCAGCATGTTCCCTATCCCTGTGTGCATGCACTCATCTCTGCTTTCTTATCCTAAGCTCAGTCTTTCAGTGTTTGGGGGTAGGAATAGGATCCAGGGGCAGATCCAGGAAATGGAAAGGGACCAAAATAAAAACTAGTCACGGGCCATACTGAAAGAGTGAACTCAGGATAAGGGAGCAGTGATGGGAGCATGCACACATGGATAAAGGACAGACCCACGGCACAGAGCAATGATCTGGACTTTCCCCTTCCTGAGTGCACCCATCACCAGGAGAAGGGGACCAAGCCTAAAAAAGGTGAAATAAGGGGTGGGGTGTCCAAACAAGAGGGCAGAGAGGGGGGAAGGAAGGAGAAGGGGACAGCCTAAATGAGAGGGGAGGGGGGGAGAAAGAAGGGGAGAGTCCAAATGAGATGGGAAGCGGGGAGAAAGGAGGAGGGGAAGAGTCCAAATTAGATGGCGGGGGGGGAGAGGCGAAGAAAAAGAAGGGAGCACAAATGGGATGGGGAAGAAAGGGGAAGAATTGAAACAAGAGGGGAAGAAAGGAGAAGAGGGAGCCCAAATGAAAAGGGTGGGAAAGAAAGGAAAGGGGAGGAGGGTTTTGGAGATTCACCAGGTCACACCTCCGGCCACCATTTTCTTGAGCTCTGCTCAGCTGGCTGGACTCCCGGGCAGGAAGGAAGGTGGGTGGGGCTCCAGCCCCGCCTACTGCTCCTCTTTCTTGTGATTGGCTGAGAGTACAGGCTCCATCACCCCTCCAGCCAGGTTGATTGGCTGGATGGCTCCATAGAGAACTACAGGGAGTCCCCCAAGCCCCCACCTCCTCCCCTGAACTGTGGCTCTGTGCTGAGGGAAAATTCTCCTCTATCCCCACCAGTCCTATCTGTGCGGTGCAGCTCAGGTGAGGCTTCTCCTGCCCGCTCTTGCTGCCGTCCCCACGGTCTGCTTTACCATTAAAGTAGGCACATGCGCAGAAGGCAGATAGAGAGCAGCCTTCGGCACATGCCTGCTCTCATTATAGTAACGCGGGGCAGCAGTGGCTGGGGTGCTCAGGGAAGCCAGGGCACCTCCTCTGTTCTAAAAATTAGTACATGCTCCATGAGGCAGATAATAATTGGGGGCGGAGTGCTCAGGATGGGGGGGAAGGAAAAGAAGGTCCCAGATCATGGATCTATGCCATGGCTGAATCCCCTGTTCCTGAGTGCATGCCCTCGTCTCTGCTCTCTTGCTGTGAGCTCACGCTTTCACTGCTTGAGGGTAGGGACTAGATCCATGGGCCATATCCAGGAACTGGAAAGTGGCCAAATAAAAAACAGCCATGGGCTGGATTTGGCCCACGGGCCAGAGGTTCCCCATCACTGCTGTAGACATGAGTTTTCAGCTTCGGAGTTTCCTAGTTCAATTTCTGTCATTTCAGCCAAGATGGTGGCTGTCAAACAAACCTGTAAAGACCAACATCTTATTTAGCCCTTTGGAGAGAAATCATTTGCCAAAATAATTTCATTGAGGGGCAGAGGAGATTTTAAAAATTAGTTTAAATTTTTCATTAGTCAAAGCATATTGAACCCTGTGTTCATTAATTTTTAAAACAATGAAAAACATTTCAATTTCAGTAGCATTCAAATTAAAATAGCTGCAATATTTTCAAGTATTTTCTCTGTAAAGAACATTCAGCCATCTCTAGGTCTGGGGCACCCAAACTATTTGCTTGTGTGACCCCATGATGAGACTTAAACATAATCCTGTGATTCTAAACCACAACAAAAGATGCAAACTATCAGATTTCAGTAAGGGATTGAAATAGCATCTCCAAATGGCATGACCCCACTTAGGGTCCTGACCCATGGTTTAGAAACCTCTTCAGATCCAGACTTTCTACTCTCTGAAGAGCGCTGGATCCAGGGAAGTACAGACTGTGCAGATGCATACAGCCCTGTTTATTGGAGGACCCATGAATAAACTTGAAATTACAATATTAGTGTGAAAAGTGCTGGTGTAAAATACAAGCCCACAAATCCTCAAACACAGGAAGCCCCAGCCATGGTGGAGGGCCCCCCCAAAACACATGACCCATGGATAAACTAGAAACAACATAAGCATAACATATCAGCCCGCAGGTCCTGCAATGCACCTGACTCCCACCCCATAAGGGGATACTATGGGTGACTTTAGACAAAACGTAGAAAGGGTGGTTACGACCTGAAACGCATGTTCTAGTGTTCTGTGTAAATATGGCAATGTTTTTCTGCTGAACAACAAAGATTACAGTAACATTTTCCTTTTTCTAATGGGCAATTTGGTGTGTGTTCGCCAAACATTCCTGTGTTAAGAGGGGGTCCACACCATCAGTTTACACAGGACCCCAACATCCCTAGATCCAACACTGTTTGCAAAACAGAGCACTACTAGGCTAACAGCTTGGTAACTCAGTGTTTTCATCTAGTCCCCTCACCTTGGAGGTTTTGTGCTTCTGCTCAGAGTGCAAGATCTGTGCTGTGGCCATAGTTTTTTAAATAGTTTTTCTCCACATGCAATTGAGACCTGCAGAGAGTGAGAGAGAAGAGAGATTAGTTACTTGGAAAATACCAGATATATAGCTCAGTCCTAAACGTGTGTGTAACATGAGTAAGCGTGCATGTGCAACCTCTCTGTAAATGAGGGTTGGGTGACCTTTGATGCTACACAACTATATCTCTCTTGTCTGTGAGCCCTGTCACTTCAGACTCTGCCTTGGAAGAATGCCTGAATGATATAGCCAGTTGGATGTGTCAGCACTACTTTTTGCTCCATCTGGAAAGACTGAGGTGATGCTTGTGGGGAGGTGCAACCAGTATGAGGATGCCCTTGCCTCCCATAGGCCCTTGTATGTTGAGGCGGTACAGGTACAGATGGTGGGCCTGATAAAGGACTTGGGTGTCATTTTTGACCACACTCTGTCCATGAAAACTCAGGTATTGGACATGGTACAGACCAGAGATACTTTTTTCAGCTACGCAATTTGCGTAAGCTACGCCCTTATTTATCCCAGGCTGACCTTGGCACAGCAACCACAAGGCTTCTGACCCTGGTGACCACAAGGCTTGATCTGTATCATTCCCTCTTCTATAGGTTTCCAGTAGGCTTTGTTGTTTGCGTCTTATTTAGATTATAGGTTGGAAATGGTAAATCTCGGCAAATGCTGTTTCTGTTGGAAGCAAGGCATTTGTCTCCATTCACATGACGTGGAAACTTAAAAGCTTTCCCGCTGTTTTTGGCATTTTCTGTTATTTTTTCCAAGTTGAACGGGGCTGCTACTGGACCAGACCCAAGCCCATGTGTACCCTGCATGCACCCGGGGGCTGTGGAGATACAAATATGCCAGCTAAGCACTGGAGAAGTGCTGAAAATTGCCATAACAATGCTGTAAAACTGCCTTCAAAATCCCATGAAGTGATGAAAAAATCCCGGAAATTGACAAAAATGGCGGGGAAAATGGCAGAAGTGTGGAATCACCAGAAACCGATGACGTACTGACGGACATTCGCAAGCACTCCCAAAAGGTCAGTATTTCACCGTGGAACGTAAACACTTACTCTCGTCTCAGCCCTAGTTTAGAACAAGGCAGCCCAGTTGCTTATTAGTTTGGTGCAACCATTATCATATTACGCCTTCCCTGCATTCTCTGCATTGGCTGCATGTAGAGTAGCAGATTTAATTTAAGACTGCGTTGCTGGTTTTCAAGGCCCTGATCAGGATGGGCTGTGGATATTCGAGACCTGTTCCTGGAACCTCACCCTGATGGTTATCTGTGCTCAGAAACACTACCCGCTGTTTGGGAATCCTCTCATCACGCCTTCAGTTGGCAGGCAGTTGGACCTTTGAGGGACCCTTGGTAAGGGTGTTTAAGGGGTGCGCTCAAGAAGGTGAAGGTCCAGATCATGGATCTGTTCCCTGTCCTCATGTGCATGTCCTCATCTCTGCTCCTTTCCCCTGGGTTCAGTTTTTCAGTGCTTAGGGGGGTCGGGGACTGGATCCAGGGGACAGATCAAGGAACTGGAAAGACCATGACTTGGCTCCCCGGGCCTAAGGTTTATTTTTATTTATTTAGTCCATTTTTTTTACCTCGCCCTTCCCAAGTGGTTCAGGGCGGCTTACAAGGCAAATAAAACAATACGTATAAAAACAGCATAAAAAACCCAAACCCCCAACCTTTTCCCTCTTCCCCACCACAACCACTCCATCACACACCTACTCCAAACCACCACCAAATCCCTGATTCCCTATCCCTGCCTACCAAATGCCCTAACAAATAAAAAGGTCTTGCACCACCTCTGGAAGATGCCCAGGCTCGGGCTCAAATGAACCTAAGGGGAAAGGGAGTTTCCTAGCACTAGGGCATCAACCAAGAACGCCCCCCTGCAAGCCCTCACCATACAAACAAGACTAACAGATGGCACCCTCAGGGATGCACTCTCAGCCAATTGCAGGGGCCACAGTGGGGTATGGAAGGGCAGGCAAACTCTCAGATATGGGGTGTTACTGTTTAGGGCTTTAAAGGTCAAAACCAGCACTGTGAAATGTGACTGGAAAGCATATGGAGCCAGTGAAGACTTTGGAGCACTGGTGTAATGTGCTCTCAGCACCTCGTCCCCGAAAGGAGGCGAGCCGCCACATTCTGCAGCAGCTGCAGCTTCCAAACAGTCACCAAGGGCAGCCCCATGTAGAGCACATTGCAGTAGTCTAGACTGGAGTTGATGAAAGCATGGATGACAGTGACCACATACATCTGCATCAGAAAGAAAAGGCTGCAGCCTGCTCACCAGATGGAGTTGGTGAAAAGTGCACTCTGACAATCAGGTGCAACTAGGGGTCCAGAAGCACTTCCAGGCTGCGAACCTGCCTGACCAGAGGAGGCTGGACTCTGTCATTAACAGGTGTAACAATCCCCTCCAGATCACAAGGCTGGCCAACCACCATCACCTCAGTCTTGTCTGGATTCACCTTCAATCGGCTCACCCTCATCCAGTCCCCAACAGCAGCCAGGCATCAGTTAAGCACCGAGACTGCAGGGCCAGGGTCGGATGAAAAAGAGAGGTAGATCTGAGTGTCGTCAGTGTACTGATGGCACTTCACTCCAAAGCTTCAAACAAACACGCTCAGCGGCCTCATATACATGTTGAACAAGAGGGGAGAAAGAATAGAACCCTGTGGGACCCCACAGGGGAGGTCCCAAGAGGACGATGAGCAATCGCCCGTCACTACTCTCTGGAACCTCCCTGACAGGAAGAAGCGGAACCACTGAAGAGCAGCCCTGCACACCCCTGCCAGGTCTTGCATTCATGTCAACAACACCTCATGGTCAACTGTATCAGAGGCTGCCGAAAGATCTAACAGGATCAAAAAGATAGAATTCCCCTTGTCAATCTCCCAGCGCAGGTCATTGACCAATGCCTCATGGCCTCAAGCACAGTCTCTGTACCATACCCAGGACAAAAGCCTGACTGAAACAGGTCCAAGAGTCCAACGGCATCAAGATGAGCTTGGAGCTGTCAGGCAACCACCTAAAAAGGGAAGGTTAGAGACATGAAGATAGTTGGCTGGGGAGTCAGTGTCCAAAGATGGCTTTTTAAGCAGGGGCCAGACAACTAGAACATTCAACACCCTTCCCTCCCAAAGGAAGGTGTTGACAACCCCAGCCAGAAACAGCCCCAGCGTCTCACAGCTGGCTTTCACCAGGCAGGTCAGGCACGGATCTAGTTCACAATTGGTTGCCCTCACCGCCCCAAGCACATCCCCTGCATCAGTGGGCGATACTGATTGAAACTGATCCAAATGAACACGACAAGACCGAGCTTCCATAACCCCAAACTCTGACTCTGTAGATAAAATGGCAGCACCTAAGTC
>QEPC01015251.1:1019209-1042919 GCA_003113815.1 Sphenodon punctatus
TTTTTTACATTGCAGCCATTTTTAAATGGCTGCAATGTAAAAAAAACCGGTACCCAGAAATCCGGTACCGGGTCCGGATTACCGGGCCGAATCCGATAATGCCGGTACGCCCGATACCGGCATTATCGGATACCGGATTCTACCGGTTTCCCACCCCTACTTGATTTCCTCTCTTCAAATTTCTCTCTTGATCCTCTTCAGTTGGGCTTCCACCCTCTCTACTTGTCTGAGCCTGCCCTCCCCAAAATCACCTATGACCTTCTCTTAGCTAAGTCTAAGGGCCTCTGCTCCATTCTTGTCCTTCTCAATCTCTCTACTGCCTTTGACACTGTTGACCATGGCCTCCTCCTTGGTTTCCAGGACTCTGTTTTCAACTGGTTCTCTTCATATCTCTCAAACTGCTCCCAAAACGTTTCTCTTGCTGGTACCTCCTCTATGTTACTTCCCCTCTCCATGGGAGTCCCACAAGTCTCTTCTCCTGGGTCCTCTTCTCTTCTCCTTTTACACTCTTTCTCTGGGTAAACTCATTGAAACCCATGACTTCCAGTTTCACCTGTATGCTGATGAATGCAACTCTGTCTCTCCACTCCCATGCTCTCCCCCTCCATCCAGTCTCGTATCACTGACTATCTCTCTGACATCTCTGCCTGGATATCTTGCCACCAACTCAAGCTTAATATGGCCAAGACCGAATTCATCTTCCACCTAAAAGGTTCCCCTCCTACTTCCCACTCAACTTCCATTGAGGGAGTCACCATCCAGCCAGTCCCTCAGGTGCATAGCCTGGGATTAATCTTTGAGTCCTACCTCTCCTTTGCACCTCAGATCAAGGCTGTTGCTAAATTATTATTATTATTATTATTATAAACATTTATATAGCGCCGGTCATGTACCTGGCACTGTACAGAACACTGTCACTTCACTCTGTAGAATGCTAAAATCCAGCCCTGCTTTACTGGTCTAGTCATCTCTCCATGCTCTAGTCATCTCTCGCTTTGACTACTGCAACTTCCTCCTTACTAGTCTCCCCTGCTCTGATCTCACCCCCCTTAACTCCATTCAACACTCTGCTGCCAAAGTCATCCACCTTGCCTGTCGCTTTGACCATGTTCAGCCCCTCCTTTCTGCCCTACACTGGCTTCCTTTACGTGAATGCATTCAACACAACCTCCTGGTCTTCACCTTCCAGTCTTCATAGTCTTGCTCCCCCGTATCTCTGCTCTTGTATCCCAACACACTGCTGCCCGGGACCTTCGCTCCTCCTCTGCCCCCACCCTCACCTGCTCGCAATCCCTTTGCTCCTCTAAATGTCTTTGCCCCTTCTTTCTTCCTGCCCCTCATGCCTGGAACTCCCTTCCTCCTGGATCCATTTGCTCTACTCCCTCAGAACTTTCAAATTCCTCCTGAAAACCTACCTCTTCAAGCAGACCTTCCCTAGCTTATTATGAGTGAGATTGCGTCCTTTTTCCCCTCACTCAGAATCTAGTTCCATGTAAGTGAAGCACGTGCAGCTGCAACTTCTCAACTTCATGAATGCACTCTTGTCAATGTTTACCACTCCCTTGTCTCCCACTCCCTGTCTTTAGATTGTAAGCCCCACAGAGGTAGGGGCCTGTCTATAACTATTGATTGTACCGCGCCAGGTGCACTGCTGGTGTTATATAAGTAATAATAATAATAAAAATAATAATCCATGCAATTTCTGCTTTTATGCGCATTTACAAGGTCAACTGACAGGAAAGGATATCTTGACATATACAAATTGTGTTGGCGGCAGCTCAAGGCCAGATTTGTAGCTTGCATAAATCTGTAAGTTTACAGAACTGGGCTTATTTGCAAGAACTGAGGATATAGCTGACAGTTGCATCCTGAGCCTCTTGCCAGTGGAAGAAAGTGCTGCCTGTTTCAGAGAGGCTGAGCTGATTCCCTATAGGCTGGATTAACAAGTTCTGCTAGTTTTTTTAAAGGGTGCTATCAAGATCTGAAAGCTAAAAATATCAACTTGATTGGACTAAAGTCTTCATTTTAAGACATTCACTGCAACACCTCTGTCTTGTCTACAAACACCTATCCCAAGCCCATAGCTAAGGACACATGTCGGGGAGCTCTGCACCCCCTGTCATCTTTTTGCCTCCTTGTAAAATTAAGATGTGTTCCAAGATTTTCCTGTTTCTTGGTCTGAAAACTAAGATGTTTGAAGACTCAGATGAATGTTCTGATAAACAGAGGTAAACAGAAGTAACTACTTTGGCCTTTTTTAAACAGGCCCCAACCCCAGAAGTGTTCTGTGGTTGTGCTGCTGCAGGGGTGGATGCAGACGGGCGCACACCCATGTGTTTTCACCGGTTGCTCCATGCGGGGCGATGAGTGGAGGTGTGTGTTTCGTGGGAGCGCCCATGCCCATGCCCACCCACCCACCGAGTTCAAATGGGATGCATCCCACCTGTGTCTGCTGCATGAGTGTAGTCTGCCCCCCCTTCCAATAGCCTAAGTACAGAGCTAACCTATTCTTTACGTGGGGAGCAGATGGGGATCTGGTAATTTATTTATTATTTTAATTTTACCCCGCCCTTTCTGCCAACGACTGCTAAGAGCGGCTTACAAATATCAAAATATAAAATATATCGAATGACTTCCTCAGGGTGAGAGGCAATGGGAATTGCCCCCACAGGGCGAGGGGGGGCGGGGGCACAAAGGGAGGGGATCGCCCTCTCAGAGACTTGTAAATCTGTTCCCTTCATTGTGTGTAGGAGATTTTCCTCACCCCTGTGAGGAAATTTGTGTGAAATCACCCCCTTCAGCGTACATGAGCAGATGAGGAATGGCTGGTAGATGATCGGGAATGAATCGCTGCGCCTCAGCGTGTTTGAAGGGACAAACGGCGATTGTGTGAAATCACCCCCGTGACGTGTGTGGGACTCGGGAGGGAGAGGCGAGGTGGGAGGAATTGCCGCCTCGGTGTCACAGTCAGATACCCTTCTCTGCGAGTGAGGCTTGCTTGAGTCGGGTCTGAGGAGAGCCGCCGCTCCCCGCAGCGCAAGGCGGGACAGGACAGGACAGAGCAGCCATGTTTAATGTGCACAGAGCGGCCGGTAGGTACCTGAACTGAGGAGCCGTGTGAAGAAGCTGCCGCCACCGAAAGCGGAAGCCAAACTGGTAGTAAGAGCCAGGGAGCCTCTAATCAGAGTCTCCGTCCCAACCGTGCTGCACTCAGGCCTCTCAAACGTCTCTCATTTTCCCGCCTTCGCCTGTGCTCCGCTCCACCCCACCCCACCGGCCCCCAAACATCCCCACTACTCTCAGGCCTGTCTAGGCAGTTGCTGGGCAGTTCGCAGGGGCGGCAAAAATCCAGATGTGGCTCTTTTATAATGGCAGCATTGAACCCCAGAGCACAGTTCAGAGTTGCCAACCCTAAATGGGGGGAAATAAGTCAGGCCCCTAAGGTTTGGAGAGGACAAAGGCTGGCATGAAGCAGGGTGAGAGTTGGGGAGGAAGAGGACTGAGGCTGGGGTTTAGTGAGAAAAGGAGAGAGAGGCAAATGGGTGAGGCTGGGGTGGCCTGTGGAACTGGAGGGGAGCCTGCTTAATGTCATGATGAGTCTCAAACAGGTGGGGGTGGGGAGCACAGAAGGTAGCCTGAGGCTTTTGAGGCCTCCCCCACAACATATATAGGTACATTTTGCTCCCCTCTCTCCCCTGCTCTTCTTCCCCCTTGCTACCTCACCAGGGGTTTGGCAGCTGTTTCATAGATCCTATAGGCTGGCTTAACAAGTTCTGCTGGTTTTTAAAGGGGTGCTAGCAAGATCTGAAAGCTAAAAATATCAACTTGATTGGACTAAAGTCTTCATTTTAAGACATTCACTGCAACACCTCTGTCTTGTCTACAAATACCTATCCCAAGCCCATAGCTAAGGCAGGGGCGGCTGGTGGGTTTTTAGTTTGGAGGGGCAGTAAGGCCGTCTGGCCCACCGGCGGCAAAGCCGCCGGCTGACGGGCAGAGCCAGGGCAACGGTAGGCGGAGCCAGGGCATAACCCTGCAGCAAGGAGTTCCCAGGGTTAACATCAGATGGAAGAAAACACAGTCCTCAAGTGCCTCTCCTGCCTGCCCAACTGAGCATGTGCGAGATAGAAAGAAAAAGGGCTCCAAGTCCCTCGCCCTCTAGCTTCGCACATGCTCACTGTTGCCGCAGCAACACGCTGATCAGGCTGATTGGGAAAGCCTGGTCTCTCTCTAGCATTGCTGGGCTGGGCATGCGCAGTCACGGGATCAGGCACAGCACTAGCGCCGCCGCCAGGAATTCCCCAGAACCACCGCGCTGGAGAAAATGATCGGAGAAAAGATAAGCTTCACACACACACACACACCCGCACTGCAAAAGTCAGAGGGGCCGGGCCAGAGGGGATTTAATTATATATTTTTTTCAAAACACTTTGGGCCAAGCAGCAGCCCAGCCAGGGCTTGGGATGGGGGGCACTGCCCCACAGCCCTGAACTAGCAGCCGCCATTAAGCTAAGGACACATTGGGGGGGGGAGCTCTGCACCCCCTGTAATCTTTTTTGCCTCCTTGTAAAAATAAGATGTGTTCCAAGATTTTCCTGTTTCTTGGTTTGAAAACTAAGGGTGAAAACAGACATGACGCTAACCACACTTTAACCACCCTTGGTGGTTATTTATGCATGTTGCAGGGCTGTATTGGTGCCTTATGCAGATGTCTGAAGACTCAGATGAATGACTGAGGCCATGTTCTGATAAACAGAGGTAAACAGAAGTAACTACTTTGGTCTTTTTCAAACAGGCTGTGCCCGCACCCCCAGCAGTGGTCTGTGGTTGTGCTGCTGCAGGGGTGGATGCAGACGGGCGCACACCCATGTGTTTTTGCCGGTTGCTCCATGTGGGGCGATGGGTGGAGGTGCGTGTTTCGTGAGAGCACCTATGCCCACCCACCCACCGCCTTCAAATGGGATGCACCCACCCATGTCTGCTGCATGGGTGTAGTCTGCCTGGTGGGGTAGCACCCTGGTGGGGTAACAAGGGGGGAGAAGAGCAGGGGAGCTCTTCTCCCCCCTTGCTACCCCACCAGGCTGCTCTGGGCAATGCACAACATCAGATATTAAAAACATTAAAATAACTTTAAAATGAACAATAAAGGGAGGAATAAAAAACCCTAAACACCCCCCACCCTAACCCATTCCCCCCACCCTACCCATCCTCCACCCCCAAAAGCCAGGCGGAACAGCCTTCTTTAAATAAGGATTTCCTCTTTTTATCCAGGATTTCCTTTTCAGGGACTTAGCTATCAGGAGATTCCTTTTCATCGTCCTGTGCTTAAAGTGGTGGCTTCTGGTAGAAGGGTTAAGCCAATTTGCCACCCAGTGCACTGGTGCCAGGACTATAAAAGGGGAAGGGAGGATTTGGCCCCAACCTCTTGACCTCTGATGATGCCCCCCCCTCAATAAATCCCACCCTGTAGCCCCTGAAAGTCCTGTCCTCCTCCCCTAGTGATAGTAACAGAGGCTCTGCTTTCAACAGGCACACACTGCTCAAAGACAATGGCAGTGCGTCTATTCACTGTTGCCCTACCTCTCATGTAATTCAGTTTCCCAAAACAGGTGCATGTTCCCACAGTTTAAAAAGCACTTCCCTCTCCTGTGCCTGGTTCCCAACATGTCTGCTTCACACTTTCCCAGTGTTGCATCTACATGTTGGGAAAACAGGTGTTGCAACATTCTAATGATGCAACGTTCTGTTGTGGTTTGCCACATGTCAGGGGAAAAAAACCACCCTGGAAAATATTCAATTATTTACAAATCATAAGTCAAGAACCGCCTTCTACATAATGACTTTTTGATTTTTGAAGTACTACTTTGAAACCTTTTAAAAAAAAAAAAAAGAATTTTGCCTTCTAGATTTTAAGCCATTGGGGATCGTCCCTGCACTTTTTTTCTGCAGCTGAAAGGGCTGGAAACCTACTTTCCCTTGTTTCAAGGAAAGCTGAGATAGTCTCATGACTCCAGGCACTAGAGCATTACGAAAACACAAAATACAGTATTGTAGGATTTGACTGGATATACAGTGGGACTCTCTTGCCCCAAATTTTGACTCCATTTAGAGTCTCCATCTCTCATGGTCCCATAGATAAAAATGGAAGTGTCGGGGTCAAAGCTATAAGAAGTGGCAGCAACCCTAGCTTTGATAGGAGCTTGCACCAGCGTGGGGCTTTGAGGGTCAAAGAATTTGAGGGTTTTTCCTGTATTTTATTATCTGCTGTTCCAGGGAGTTCTCTTACCTTTTATGTGGGTCTAACATTCAGAACCACATGCAGATGTCACTGGAAAACACACTTCTTGCTTTCCAGTTTTTCTGTGACTTGGCTGTTACAGCACAAATTCTTCCAATACGGGATGGAAGATCCATGGGTAACAGGCTCCAGGGGCCTTTGCCAATTTGTACAGTAGGCTGAATGAATGCACTATCTGAATGAATGTATGACAAGAGGAGGGCTCTGTGGAAGGAGCTGGGGAAAATGGCACAGTCAGAGTTTTATTTTTGCATTGCTATCAGTCCTGCCTGTCAGGCCCAGCAAGAGCAAACCCTGGCCAGATCAAAAAAAGCCCAGAAAACAAATGAGCAAAGAAACAATTAAGAACATAAGACGTGTCATACTGTGTCAGACCAATGGTCCATCGAGTCCAGCATCCTGTCTCTGACAGTGACCAATCTTGGTTGCTTGAAGTACCCAACGGGTACTTTGGGGGTAATTATGGGGCAATCCATTCCCTGCTGTTCACTCCCAACTCCTGACAGTAAGCGGTTACATTCCCCAAACCTACCTGGCTAATAGCTGCTAATGGACCGATCCTCCAGAAACTTGTCCAATCCTTTCTTAAACCCAGTTATATGACTGGCCTTGACCATGTCCTCTGGCAACAAATTCCACAACTTAATTGTGCTTTGAGTGAAAAAATACTTTCCTTTATTTGTTTTAAATCTGCTACCTATTAGTTTCATGGACTGTCCCCTAGTCTTAGTACTATTTGAGAGGATAAATAACCATTCCCTATTAACATGTTCCACACCACTCATGATTTTATAAACTTCGATCATATCCCCTCTCAGTCATCTCTTCTCCAAGCTGAAGAGCCCCAACCTATCCAGCCTCATTTCATAGGGAGCCGTTCCATACCCCTTATCATTTTTGTTGCCCTTCTCTGTACCTTTTTAATTTCAATATCATCTTTTTTGAGTTGGGGCAACCAGAACTGCGCAGTCACATCATAGACTTATATAGTGGCATTGTGATATTTTCAGTTTTATTTTCTATCCCTTTACCAATAATTTCTAACATCCTGTTTGCTTTTTTGATGGCCACCATACACTGCATTGAGGATTTCAATGTATTGTCCGCAATGACTCCAAGGTCCCTTTCCTCCACTATTGCTTTCCCTGTATGGATCACTTTGCACTTGTCCACATTAAATTTCATCTGCCATTTACATGCCCAGTCTCGCAAGATCCCCCTGCAATTCTTCAGTCTGCTCATGTTTTAACAATCTTGAACAACTTGGTATCGTCTGCAAATTTGATCACCTCACTCCTTACTCCCCTTTCCTGATCATTAATGAATATGTTAAACAGCACCGGTTCCAATACAGATCTCTGGGGCACTCCACTTTTTACTTCTCTCCATTGTGAAAACTGACCATTTAGTCCTACTCTTTGCTTCCTATCCTTCAGCCAGTTACCAGTTCGCAATAGGACACTGCCTCCTATCCCATGACTGTTTAATTTCCTCAAGAGTCTCTCATGAGGGACCTCATCAAATGCTTTCTGAAAATCCAGGTACACATTATCAACCCACTCCCCCGTATCCACATGCTTGTTCACACCCTCAAAATTCCAACAGATTAGTGAGGCACAACTTCCCTTTGCTAAATCCATGTTGACTTTCCCCCAATAACCCATGTTTATCAATATGCCCCATGATTCTGTTTTTAATAATAGTCTCCACCATTTTGCCTGGTGCGGACGTTGGGCTTGCTCAGCGATCTGTAGTTTCCAGGATCGCCTCTGGAATCCTTTTTAAATATTGGGGTTACATTTGCTACCCTCCAGTCCTTGGATACAGTGACAGATTTTAGCAGTAGGTTACAAATTACCAGTGGTAGGTCTGCAATTTCATATTTGAGTTCCTTCAGAACTCTGGCATGTAAACCATCTGGTCCCAGTGATTTGTTACTATTCAGTTTGTCAGTTTGCTAGAGAACCTCTTCCAGAGTAACGTTGATTTGTGATAGCTCTTCCGATTCATCACCTACAAGGAGTAGTTCTGGCGTAAGTATCTCCCCAACATCCTCTGCTGTGAAAACTGAAGCAAAAAATTCATTCAGCTTCTCTGCAATGGCCCTATTCTTTCTGAGCACCCCTTTTACCTCCTGGTCATCTAATGGCCCCACTGACTCTCTAGCAGGGCTCTTGCTTCTGATGTATTTAAGAAAGTTTTTATTATTAGTTTTTGCCTCTTTAGCAAGTCTCTTAAAATTCTCTTGCCCTGCCTTATTAACGTTTTACATCTAATTTGCCAGTGATTATGCTCTTTCTTATTTTCCTCATTAGAACTAGCTTTCCATTTGTTAAAGGATGCCTTTTTTGCTCTAATAGCCTCCTTCACCTCACCATTTAGCCACACTGGAAAATGTTTGGTCCCCTTGTTACCATTTTTAACCCGAGGAATACATTTATTCTGGGCTTCCAAGATGGTGTTTGTAAATAGTCTCCACACCTCTTGCAGACATTTAATTCTTGCCACTGCTCCATTTAGTTTCCTTCTAACTAGTTTCCTCATTTTAGCAGTCTCCCTTTTTAAAGTTAAATTTTACTGCAGTAGTTTTATTTACCATTCTTGCTCCAGTAATTATGTCAAATTTGATTATATTATTATCACAATTGACAAGTGGCTCCACCACTGTTACCCTTGCACCAGGTCCCGCGCTCCACTTAGGACTAGCTCTGAAGTAGTTCCTCCTCTTGTTGGTTCCAGGACCATCTGCTCCAAGAAGCAGTTATTTATGGCACCTAGAAACTTTACCTCCATATCACACCTGGAGGAGACATTCACCCAGTCAATATTAGGATAATTGAAGTCACGCATTATTATCGTGTTACTGATTTTAGTAGACTGTCTAATCACCACTAGCATTTCATAATCAGTCTCACCATCCTGGTCATTGCTTTGGATTGCCAGTTCTTGCATCACGATCTCTATTGATTTTAGTTTGTACCTGCCTGTGCTGAGTTTCAAAAGTTTATCTTTATGTTTAATGGAGCAAATCTTTATCAGAAAAGGAAGCTACCTGGGTAAAAAACCCATGACAGCAGACCAGTAGGGCCTGCTGTGGCCCGCATGGACACAGACGTGCAGGCTCTGCCAGATGTTGACCCGGGGTATCCCAGGTTGTGTTCCTGGCTAGCTTGGAATCTCTGAGGTCACAGCGCGGGCTCTGGTCTGCCCGATAGGACCAAAGCGGGCTGCCCCATGGCTGCACATGTGTTCCCAGGCTGTGTCCGCCATGGCTGGCCGTCATTGGCCACCATGGCTTCCCATCAATAGCAGAGGACAGAGTGCTGGGGGTGGGGCCAACCACGCATTCCCCATTCTCACCACTCCCAAGCTGTGCAGCCGCTGGCCCAGCTGCGCACATATCTGTTTTGTGCCCTGGCCTGGCATGCCTTGTATCTGCCCACGCTGCTTGTCCCTGATCAGCCTGGAATGTGGCAGCCTGGTGTCACTTCTGTTTTTACCCATTAATGCAGAGATATTCGTTACAATCCTCATACGGGACTCAGTCCAGCACTCACTGAAATGAACAGTATTTGTTGCCTTTTTGCCAAAGAACAACAATACCTACATCTCTGGCCTTACGGTAGGATTTCTATTGGCATGAGGAATCAATGATACAGAGGGAGGACTCTCACGTTTCCCCCTTTGCAAGCTCACCACTTGTTCCTTAGTCTCTGTTTGCTTTGCCCAGTAGAATTTCAGGATTTTTCAGCAGTGTCCCATGAGTGGCAATGGGAGGGTGCCGCGGTGCTCACAGGAGTGCACATCCCCCTGCTCTACCTTCAGATGCATGGTTGGATGAGTGGTTACTGGGTGGCCATGCGTGGTAGCATCTTGTTGTAAACACCTGAAGGTGTTCGCCACTCACAGCGCACTGGAGAGAAATCCGGAGCACTCCATGTGGGGTGAGTAAAAAAAAGTGTGTGGCAACGGGCACTCATGTATCCCCTGCCTGTATGAACTGCGGTGGCCACCCACATCAGCAGACAAGTTCCCCGCTCATTGGCACTGTGGGCAGGGGGGACATGGCCACTGCAAGTCAAGGTGGCTGCTGCGGCAGCCATACTGGGAGACACCCGTTAGAATCCCCCCTTAGGCACTCCACCTGAGTGGGTGCTCTGCAGCTGTGCCACTCAACAGCCACGGACTCACCCACCCACCAACACCTTGCTGGTTTAAAAACACCCAGTGTTGTGTGAATAAACACTAAGGAACAAGTAGTGAGTTTGCAAAGAGGAAGTAGTGCTCTGGGACTATGCCTTGTTCCAGACCTGTAGCATTCCATTTCAAAACCCATTCAGCTCCACAGCTACATTGCCTCCCCTTTCGTCCATATTGCTCTGTGCAGCTAATGCAAGGAGCTTCAGAGGAGTTTAATCCACAATAGTACTGCACTCCAGGTGCAGATATTGCATTGCTGCAGTGACCCCTAGTGACAGCTCCATGACAGGAGCCTTTATTTCCATGGGCTTGAAGGATCTAATCCCATCCCTCCCATTCCAACAGTCCCTGTTTACGAGGAACAGTCCCTCTTTGGGTGCTGAATCCCACTGTCCCTCTTTCAGGAGAGAGAGTGACAAAAAGACCCATATCCAGGAATCGGGCACCTCATTGCCTCCCAGGAAAAGCACTTGACAGGACAATGAGGAGATTATTATTATTATTATTAACAAACATTTATATAGCGCCAGCAGTGTAGCTGGCACTTTACAAAGTAATAAAATAGACAGGGTCCCTGCCCCTAGGGCTTACAATCTGAGAGACAGGAGCTGGGGGAGAGACTTAGGAAGGGGAACAGAGGGAGAGACAAGGGGTCTAACATTCATGAAGATGCGAGGTCTCAAGTGCACGTACTTGGCTTGGTTACGATGAGAATGACAGCAGGCAGGTCCATGTTGCAAGGATAAGGGTAAACCGATCGTAGGTATAGGAATAGTGGCTCAGCAGGATAAAGAGTCAGACAGAGCAGAGCGAAAGAGGTGAGTTTTAAGGAGAGATTTGAAGGTATGAAGGGAGGGGGCAAGGCGGATGTGGACAGGGAGGGAGTTCCAGGCATGGGGGGCAGCAAGTGAGAAGGGACGAAGGCGCTTAGGGGAGCAGGGAAGGCGTGGAAGGGTGAGAGAAGGGACAGAGGAGGAGCGAAGTGCACGGGCTGGAGTATGGAGGGCGATAAGTGCAGAGAGGTAGGGGGGAGCAAGGTTGTGAAGAGCTTTATAGGTGAAGACTAGGAGCTTGTGCAGGATTCGTTCAGGAAGGGGAAGCCAGTGAAGCGAAGAGAGGAGGGGCTGCACATGGTCGAAGCGACTGGCGAGGTAGATGACCCTGGCAGCAGAGTTTTGGACAGAGATGAGGGGAGAAAGGTGAGACCGGGGAAGGCCAGTGAGAAGGAGGTTACAGTAATCGAGGCGAGAGATGACCAGAGCATGAACAAGAGTTTTGGCAGACGAGACAGAGAGAAAAGGGCGAATCTTAGCAATGTTATGGAGGGAGAAGCGACAGGATTTAGCAACAGAGTCAATGTAGGGTTTAAAAGAAAGGGGTGAGTCAAAGATGAAGCCTAGGCTACGGGCTTGGGGGACAGGCAGGATGGTGACTCCATCAATAGTTATTGACAGTGAGGAAGGAGAGGAAGGATGAGGGGGGAAGATAAGGAGTTCAGTTTTAGCCATGTTGAGTTTGAGTTGACGTTGAGACATCCAGGTAGAGATGTCAGAGAGACAGTTGATGAGACGAGCTTGAACAGAGGGAGAGAGAGAGGGAGTAGAGAGATAGAGTTGAGTGTCATCAGCATAGAGGTGGTATTGGAAGCCATGGGAGGCAATGAGTTTGCCTAAGGATGAGGTATAGATCGAGAAGAGGAGAGGGCCAAGAACAGAGCCTTGAGGAACACCAACTGAGAGGGGGAAGGAGGAGGAGGTGGAGTTGGAGAGAGACACATTAAAGGAGCGGTCAGAGAGGTAGGAGGAGAACCAGTTATGGACAGAGCCACAAAAGCCAAGGGAGTGAAGGGAATCCAGCAAGAGTGAGTGGTCAACAGTATCGAAGGCAGCAGAGAGATCAAGGAGGACAAGAATGGAATAGAGACGTTTAGATTTAGCCACCAGAAGATCGTTGGTGATCTTAGCGAGAGCAGTTTCAGTAGAATGAAGGGGGCGGAAGCCAGATTGGAGGGGGTCAAGGGAGGAGTTGGAGGATAGGAAGTCAAGGCAGCGGGAGTAGACAACACGTTCAAGCAGCTTGGAAGCAAAAGGAAGGAGTGAGACAGGACGATAGCTAGAAGGGTCAGAGGGGTCAAGAGTGGACTTTTTGAGAATAGGAGAGACTGTGGCATGTTTGAAGGCAGAAGGGAAAGAGCCAGTAGAGAGGGAGAGGTTGATGATGTGCAGGAAGGAAGGGGCGACAGTGGGAGTAATGGAGGTGAGGAGGCGGGAAGGAATGGGATCAAGGGGGCAAGTGGAAGGGTTGGAGGAGGAGAGCAGAGAGGAGATTTCCTTAAGGGAGGCAGGGGAGAAGGAGGACATGAGAGAAGGAGGGGGAGGAGGGAGAGGGGTGGGAGTGGGAAGAGAGGAGTGGGAAGCGATGTCGAGGCGGATCTTGTCTATCTTGGAGGTGAAGAAGGAGGCAAGATCCTGAGCAGAAAGGGAAGAAGGAGGGGGAGGACAGGGAGGCTTGAGGAGGGAGTCAAAGGTAGAGAACAGGCGGCGAGGGTCCCGAGAACAGGACTCAATGCGGGAGGCATAGTAGTGTTGTCTAGCAAGGGAGATAGCAGAAGTAAGGGTGGAGAGACAGAATTTGAAGTGAAGGAAGTCAGCGTGAGAATGGGATTTGCGCCAGAGTCGTTCAGCAGCACGAGTGCAAGAACGGAGGTGGCGGATACTAGGGGTGAGCCAAGGACGGGGGTTGTGGGAGAAGGCAGGGCGGGAAGAGAGAGGGGCATGGGAGTCAAGTGTGGAGGAGAGAGAGGCGTTGAGAGCAGAGACAGCGGAGTCAGGGGAGGAGGAAGAGAAGACTGTAGGAAGAAGGGGAGAGAGAGAGGAGGCAAAGTCCAGGGGATCAATAGCTTGAAGGTCACGGAAGGGGCGTAGAGAAGGGGAAGAGGAGGGGGGACAGTGGGAAATGTTGAAAGAGGCAAGGAAGTGGTCTGATATAGGATGAGGATCGAAGGAGAGATCAGCGACAGAGCAGTTTCTAGAGAGGACAAGATCAAGAGAATGGCCATTAGTATGAGTGGGGGAGTTGGTCCAAAGGTGGAGGTTGAAGGAGGAGGCTAAGGAGAGGAAGCAAGAGACTGAGGGCTGAGATGGGTCATCAACATGAATGTTGAAGTCACCAAGGATGAGAGTGGGGATATCAACAGAGAGGAGGAGATGATGGAATGACAAGAAACTAAGTAGAATGAGAAGCAGGAGAGCCTCTGTCTCTCTTTATGCACTTGCAATGTTGGGAGGGGTGTGTGTGTGGAAGCGCTTGAGTTTACTCATGTAGGGGGCAGGACTTCTCCAAGGCCACTTAAAATGTTGACGTTCTCAGTACCACAAGTGGTATTGCAGCTACCATTGTTTGCCAAAGTGCACGTGTAAAACTTGGCAGGAAAAACACAACCACAGTCTATGAGGCAGAATGTGTTTAAGAGGGAAGCAATAAATGATCATTAGCAGATAAACAACCAGAGAATTCCCCCACTTCAGGATCCAGCCCCCATCTTATAGCTCTAGGCCTGGAACCAAAACTCTGAAGGCATCCTGTCTCACCAGGTAGGATATTTATACTCTCCTCTACATCTGTGCAAGGGAAGAGGGGAAGCTGATCTTATAGTAACTCTTTGCTTGCTAAGGCAAGAGAGTGCAGTGGCCTGATAAGTCAGTTCTGCAGACTGTCCCTTGTATTTGTGCAGAGCCCCACTAAATTCAATAGAGATGTGCATGAGTACAGGGAGAGGTTGGCCTGGATGCAGTCAGATCCTGTTTGATTATGACACTGTTGCTTTTTGTACAATTGAGGACTCACCTCCCTGGCCATTTTCCCCTGTGAATATCAGCTGTTTAGGAGGCATGTGAGCAACATTGCCAACTCCTTATTGCAAGTCTCATTCTGTTTAGCGTTCCTTCTAAAACGGGTGGGGAACCTCCAGCCCACAGCCGTTTTTTATTTGCCCCCTTTCCATTCCTGGATTTGGCCCGTGGATTGAGTCCCTGCTCTTAGGCACTGAGAAAGTGAGCTCGGGCTGGGAACAGAGATGAGGGCATGCATGTAAGGATAGGGGGTGGCTGCATGGAATAGATCTCTTCCCATCCTGATCTAATCTCTTAAGTACCCCTGCATCCAACTCCTCTCTCCAGCCTGAAGAGCTTGACTAAAAAGTGGCCTGTGGGAGGGAAATGGCTCTCTATTCCTGTCTTAAAGTTTTAGCTGTTGGAATCACATGGATATATGAGAATGTCTGTTCTCATAATAATAACATTAATAATAATGTTGGTTTCTAGCCTTTGTGACTGCAGAGAAGCATCGGTATGTCCTCAAGGCTCAGAAGCCATTGAACAAATAAAAACTATCCCAAACTTATTCCAGAGAGAGTGTGGTTGCTGTGTTGGTCCCGAGTGACAGAGGTAGAGACAAAGTAGTTTGAATTATATCTTTTATTGAACCAACTATTGTTGGTGGAAATGTGCAAGCTTTTGGAGCTCACAGGGTCCTTCCTCAGGCAAGCAGGAGCTTATCTTCAGCTCCACTCACAACTTATTTCTAGTGCTTATTCATTCACTACCTTTCTGTAATGTGCCCCACCCTCTCTTTGCACTCTTTCCCCTTGTATTGCTTATCTCCCCCTGTTCTCACCTTCTGGTAGTATGGCCCCACTAGGGTTGCCATCTATGCAATTTTTAGAGGGTGCTTATGAAAAATACAGGTTGCAGGGCTACATTGGTGCCAGTGCAGCCCTGCAACCTGTATTTCTCATAAGCACATTCTAAAAGTTGCATATATGGCAACCCTATTACCACCCGTTTTGTTTTACCTCTCACTCGTGTCTCCCTGCTATCACACCCCCTTCCCTAGCCCTTCTCTCCCCCTTCTTTTCTGATCTATGATATATAGCCACTGTATTTTGCTCAGATCTTCAGTTCTGACTCCTACTTGCCTGAGGAAGGACTCTGTGAGCTCCAAAAGCTTGCACATTTCCACCAACGATAGTTGGTCAAATAAAAGACATCATTCAAACTACTTTGTCTCCACCTCTGTATTATTATTTTAAATCTCAGATTTCATATTCTTTGGAGGGCCTGACTCATGATTTTTTAATACCTTGGTTCCCTGGCTTTTCCGTACAGTAACTCCCCAGATGCCAGGAATATATTTTCCTCTCTTTGTGCTCTGCATTGTTAGCTTAGAATTTGTCACACAGAGTTTACTATTCAGCCCCTGGTTAGTTTCTCTTGCTATGGAAGGGGTTAAAAATAGAACACAAATTCTAACTGGCTCTAAAAAGAGCTAGCTTAGTCCTGGGAACAAATCCATGTTTGTTTCTCCTTCTGCTCCCGCCCACTGACCCTTCCCCCAGATACACAGTTGCTGTGTAAACCCAGCCCTCATAGGAGGGGAAAGTTTATGTTTTTCCCTGAACAGCTCAGCTCTTCATGAAATTGAATGCAGACACAGGCCTGGAGCAGGTACTGAGTCTGGGAACACCGACAATCTGACTAGCCCATCATCATGTTTTATAGAATCAGGTCTACCAGCCACTTCCCCATATGGAGCCCTTGTACTGATCGCATACCATGGAAACTAGGCTGTTTTTCGTCTCTTTGTTTGGAAAAGTACCAGGCTGTGTGCTGTAGGGGAGCCAAGATATCTGCAAGTCAGAGTCAGCAAGCTGAGACCATGGACAAACGCATCTTGCAGGAGCTGAAAGCGCCCTTTGCCAGGACAGAAACTGGAACTTTTTTTCAAGAACAGCCCAGGATTGGAAACCAGTACCTGGAAGATGGTTTACTTCAGCGTTACTTGAAAGTACACTTGCCTCCCAAGGTGTGTTCTTTTCCATGTGGTTGTGGGGGGTGTATATGCAGTATAACCACTGTATTAATCAACGGGGACGACTCATTATAATGCTGAACATTTAGCCCACAACTTTGTCAGTGCATCTCTGATGCTCTGTTCTCTTGAACATAGTATGATGGAAAATGTTAGTGGGATATAAACAGAAGTAGAAAGGGTCCATGGAGCCTTTGGATAGATTTGGGTGATAAGGACAGTCTGGGTTTGATTTGTGTGTGCATGTGTCTGTGCATATATCAGAGGGTGTGTTCATGTGAACAAAAGTTACCCACGGGCATTTTTCATATAAAGTGCTCTATAGGAACTTTGGAATAACCATGAAGTGCGCATACAGTTGAGCTCTACAATTGTATTTTGTGTGAAGGTAACTGACGCTGTCTTAATCCTGATTCAGAAAAACAAGAAGGGGAGGGAGACAAGAAAAGGGGAGGGGGGGAAGAATGGCACCATGTCAGATAAAGTAAGATACTGAACTACCAAAAGGAATAGACCAATACAAATGAAGAATGCAATACTTTATTGCAGGAGTAGGCAAACTGTGACTCGGGCACTGTATGTGTCTCTAGGGCAGTTCAACTGCGGCCCTTAGCCAGGGCTGAGCCTGGACCGTGTGCTACCTTAAAGATCCTGTGTCTTACTTCATTGCACCTGAATCTCAGTAGCTAATCACAGCTGCTTTTCAGAATCTTAGCAGCCAGAATCACAGAGCACCGAGCAGCTAATCATGAAGCAGGAAAAATGTGGGAATGTGTGACTGCATGTGTGAAAATGTATGTGCCTTGTGACTCTCAGCCATATGAAGATTTTGGTACGTGGTTCTTGAGTCTGGGAATTTGGTTCACCACTGTTTTATTGCATACTTCTGCATTTTTGTTGCATAACGTATTGGTATTGGTCTACCTCTTTTGGTTGTTAGTACAGTATCTTACCCTCATTCAAACAAGGTGCTTTCACAGAGATTAGATAAAAGTCACTTTAGGGCAGTTCCCTCCCCTACACCCCCAAATACCCCTGCGTCATCTGAATGCCCTGGGGTAGATTGTGGATTTACCAGTTTCCCCAAATCTATCCCAGTTTAAGCCTTTTGTGTGAACGTATTCACAGTAGACAATGAGCCTGAGTAAATGAGAATTTCTAACAGAGTAGAGGCACCAAGACTGAGTCCCCGTCACTCTTTGAACAGGACACTGTTGGGGGTGCCATTAGTTATAGTTAGTAACCAGACTATAACTAGGTGGCCATTTCTACTCTGCCACTTGAATGAATGAATGAATGAATGAAATCGGTCTGCCCTCAGTGGTCTGTACCAACCTTGGACAGTAAGGTCTTTGCTACTGTGCTTGTCATTGTGTGCGGTCACCGCTGGAGTGTTCTGACTTGGGGACCTTAGACAGGAGTCTGTATTGCCTATATGTCATGAAGATCAGCTCACTGGAAACTCTTGATGAGGTATGGGTCTGGGAAAAGCAAGAATGGGCAAATCTACCAAGTCATTGTCTCTTGGGGAGGGAACAGCATGGTCTCTGAGAATTGCTGCAAAATGTTAGTTATATAGGGGCAGATCCTGTTAACCCTCACTTATGCTGAGTAGCAGTGGACTCTGCAAGTCATCCCCTGAGTATTAATAGGACAATAAGTTGTGAAGTAAGGTATTACTTCATGCACTAAGTGTGGCAAGCTCAGCCCTTACATGTGAAATGGAAGTATTTTCCTGCACGACCCAACTCCTATTTTGTGCGAGACGCCTGTGTGTAGAACACTGCAATGGCTGGTTTGGGAATCTCTTTTTCATGCCCATTCTTAAGGAGATAACTGAGCTTTTACAATGCCCCATTGCAATCAAATTGGAAAACCAAAAGAGATCATGGAAAAAGGGAGGGAGGATCAGGAGTTCCACGGTTTAACATTGAAAATCTTCCACAATTAGTACTCGTGGTAAGAAATATTATAAAGACATTGGATGCATGAACTGAGTCTGATCTATGGCCCTTTGTAGGAAAGGAAAGAGTCCAGTCTCTGAAGAGACTGACAGGTGAAAGTAACCAAAAATATTGGATACTGCATAGGCCACAGTAGGGCAACGCTCCCTCATCATTTAAAGTGAAGATTATTGAATCACAATACAATACTATTGATTGTGGTATGAGATGGGAGTCATCCATATCAACTGATTCTTTCTCCATGCAGAGATTCTAGTAGCAGAGAAGTCTCCTGGAGTTGGTGAGAAAATTGCAGTGTAAAAGACCTTTCCCCAATTCAATTCCCCTATTGGGATGAGTAATTGACTAATTCCAAAGTTTTGCTTAGGTCTGGAAAGAGGTTAAACATCATTTTTATTTTGGACACGTTGTGCATGAGCCAGGCATCCAGAGATGGCAGTATACATTTTGTGCATGAAAAATGCCAAGTGCCAAGGAAAGCAGTACTTACTACTTTGTGCAGGGCTGACCCCAGGGTTTGTGAGGCCATGTGTGAAGTGTTGGTGCAGGGCCTAACTTGCATAATCAGGCCACACCTAATTATGCAAATGTGTAAATTTACATAAAGTTTACTCCCTCTGGACAGGGAAGGATTCCCATTCTCCATCCCGCCGAGCGGCCATAGACAAGCATGGCCTCCCAATGCTTTCCCTCTCCACCCGAGCATCTACCACCACTCCAGGAGTGGTTCCACTGCAGGGGCAGTCGGGCGGGCAGTGAAGCAGGCACAGAGAGACTGACAGTGCATCCACTGCCTTACTGGGGAGGAGGAGGTGAGCTTAGCCAGCCTGGCCTCCAGGACCTGTTGCTGCCGGTGCCACCTGGGCCTTGTGCACACACGTGGTGTGACTGGACCAGAGGTGCTGCTATCAAACACACAAGACACCCAAAATGCAGCTAGCTTATTAAGTGCATTATGCCACGAAAAGAGATATGAGAGAGAGAGAGAGAACCAGTTCAGTTGTGCTCCCAGAATCAATTCATGCTTCCCTCACCCCATAACCAGTTCATTTGCGTCCCTGCCCCCATATAATAAATTCACGCTGCCCCCCCACCCATAATCATTTAATTTATGCCTTCGGGGCACCGTGAATTGATTATATGGGGGGTGCAAATGAACTGGTTATGGGGTGCAGGTTTAAAGACAGTATTCCTGACATGATCCACCTGGAAATCACTTCCAAGTCCTCTTCCCCTACCACTCCCTCCTCCCCCCACCTCTCTCCTGTCCTCTTTCCCTCCTGCCTCCCTTGAGGAAATCTCCTCCCTGCTCTCCTCCTCCAACCCCTCCATGTGCCCCCTGGACCCCATTCCTTCCCGCCTCCTGACCTCCATTGCTTCCACTGTCGCCCCTCCCCTCCTGCATATCATCAACCTCTCCCTCTTTACCAGCTCCTTCCCCTCTGCCTTTAAACATGCCACTGTCTCCCCCATCCTCAAAAAGTCCACTCTAGATCCCTCTGAACCTTCTAATTACCGTCCTGTTTCGCTCCTCCCTTTTCTTTCCAAGCTCCTTGAAAGGGTTGTCTACTCCCGTTGCCTCGACCTCCTCTCCGCCAACTCCTCCCTTGAAACCCTCCAATCTGGCTTCACTCCACTGAAACCGCTCTTGCTAAGATCACCAACGATCTTCTTGTGGCTAAATCCAACCACCTTTACTCTTTTCTTGTTCTCCTTGATCTCTCTGCTGCCTTCGACACTGTTGACCACTCGCTCCTGCTTGAATCGTTTCATTCCCTGGGAATCTGGGACTCTGTCCTCGACTCGTTCTCCTCCTACCTTTCTGACCACTCCTTCAATGTTTCTCTTCCTAACTCCTCCCCCTCCTCCTCCCTATCCCTTTCAGTTGGGGTTCCCCAAGGCTCTGTCCTTGGCCTTCTCCTCTTCTCTATCTACACCCTAGCCCTAGGCAAACTCATTGCCTCTCACGGTTTCTAATACCACCTATACGCTGATGACACTCAACTCTCTCTCTCCATGCCTTCCCTCTCCCCCTCTGTTCAAGCTCGTCTCACCAACTGTCTCTCTGATATCTCCGCCTGGATGTCTCAACGCCAACTCAAACTGAACATGGCTAAAACTGAACTACTTATCTTCCCTCCCAATCTTTCCTTTCCCTCTTCCCTGTCAATTACCATTGACGGGGTCTCCATCCTCCCTGTCCCCCAAGGCCGTAGCTTAGGCTTCATCTTCAACTCGCACCTCACCTTCAAACCCTACATCAATCAATATCTTTATTTGCATGACCATACAGGTCCTTGCATACCATACCACAAACAAAATTTATACAGAGTTGGAGTTCCAATTCAAAAAAGTTCGCCAACCAAGGTTGGGCATATTCTCATATTTACTACAATTTCAACCCAACCCCACATTCTAACATATCATTTAAGAAACTCAACAATAAATATAACATAATATAAAATTTAACTAAACAGAACCAGCTGTAAACCATAATTATAGGTTCAAAATATACAACATACAAACCCTACATTGACTCTGTGGCCAAATCCTGCCGCTTCTCCCTACACAACATTGCTAAGATCCGCCCTTTTCTGTCTGTCTCCTCGGCCAAAACTCTCATCCATGCCCTAGTCATCTCACGCTTTGACTATTGAAACCTTCTCCTCGATGGCCTTCCCCACTTTCACCTTGCTTCCCTCATCTCTGTTCAAAATTCTGCTGCCAGGATCATCCACCTAGCCCGTCACTTTGACCATGTGCAGCCGCTCCTCTCCTCTCCCCACTGGCTTCCCCTTCCTGAGCATATTCTGCACAAGCTCCTCGTCTTCACCTACAAAGCCCTTCATAACCTTGCTCCCCCCCTACCTCTCTGCTCTGATCTCCCTCCGAACCCCTGTTCGAGCACTCCGCTCCTCTTCCATCCCCTCCCTCACCCTCCCACGCATCCCCTAACCGCCTTTGTCCCTTCTCCCTCACTGCCCCGCACGCCTGGAACTCCCTCCCTGCCCTTGTCCACCTTGCCCCCACACCTTCAAGTCCCTCCTCAAAACCCACCTCTTCCACTCCGCCTTTCCTAACTCCTGCTAATCATCTGCACCCAGGAGTATCCCATACCTGTTATCTGCAAACTCCCATTTACTGTAACCAAGCCAAGAATGTGTACCTGAGTTCTCGCATTCTTGTGAATGTTGCATAGCTTGTCTCTCCCTCTGTTCCCCCTTCCCTGTCTCCCCGCCCCCTGTCTTTACATTGTAAGCTCTCGAGCAGGGACCATGTCTATTTTATTCTCTGTAAAGCGCCAGGTACATCGCTGGCGCTATATAAAAGCTTATAATAATAATAATAATAACTTCATTAAGATGAGCTAGTGAAATAGCAGCCATAATAATCTCAGAACCATATTTGCAGATTTTCCAAGATAGAATAGATATTGCTTTACATCCTAAATTCCTACCTAAGGTAATATAAGTAAGACAGCTGTGAGAATGTGGCCCTTTTTACACGGGCCTCTCCCACCCATGAACACACAGATTTCTGCGTGTTCATGGGTGGGGGAGCCCCATGTGAACGACGTGGTGTATGTGCCCGTGGTAAATGGGCGACCATGCGCCCACCTAACATGCATCCCCAATCACACACACACCCCTCGTCCCCATTGACGGAGCAATAGGGGGAAACGGCAGTTACTCCATGAGTGTGGATGAGTGGGGGGTGAGTGGGGATGCGTGTGTGGCCGTGTGCATGCCCCACCCACGCACCGGCATGCCCACGGACCTCCCACCCGGCAGAGCCATGTAAAAATGGCCTGTGAGGAGCCACTGGAAAAAGAACAAGGTTCTTTGAGATGGTTCCAAACATTCTCACAACACCCATCCTTCCAGCCTTGCATGGAATTTTTTTCTTATATTCCTAGAAAGGGTTGACAGGAACTGTCATTCTGAGGGAGAGAATGTTTTTTATACTAGAGGAGCTCAAGACCACCATGTGGTCTATTATTTGAATAGGGTGAGCATGTTGCTATCTCGAAGAACCTTCTTTACAAGGTAACAACCTGATCACTCACATGGGGAGGAGTTTGTAAACAAACAGCTTTATCTCCCAGTCCCATCTGGATACCGCTGCTGCTGCTGCAGCACTACTAGGAGGCAGAGGCAGGTGAAGGATGGGGACCAGAGCCATGGAGGGGAGGCAGAAGAACTTATTGGGGGAGAAGCTGGCTGCAGCCTGCTCCCCCAGCCAGGCAAGTGCGGGGCCATGTGCGGCTGCACATCATGGGGCACATGCTTGGGGCCGGCCCTGACTTTGTGTCTTGAATAGGATGCTTCTGCTCAGGCAATCCAAAATGGCATTAGCATTTAAATTTTACATGTTAACCTCTCTGTAAAAATACCTTTTAGCATAAGGGATGAGATGACTCCTAAACTAGTGTATTGAAGAACAGACTCTGGGAAATTAGACTGCATAACATATGCTCAGAATGGATTATCCTCTGAAATAGGTACTTAGCAGATTCACAATGGATGGTCAGTGCTGGTACCATTTGGAGACCTGCTTAGCGAAATTATGGTCTGCCTCTCAAGAGCAGACTCCAGGAATGCCCAAAGCATTTAAATTTCTGAGGCCTTTAAGGCCAAAACTTCTGTTACATAGGCTGCTGTTTCCCAAGGGGCTTCTGAGCCTCTCAACAGCCTCTCAGCAGATGCCATCTCAAATAAAAAATACAAATTGGGAAATGACTGGCTGGGAAAGATCTTGTGGTAATAGTACATGACAGAATCAATATGAATCTACAATATGATGAAACAGCCCCAATGGTGAATGCTCTTTGGGGTTATGTTAATTGCAGCAGGGGCGGATTGGGAAGTCAAAGTGGCTGGGGAGAATACAGTCTTAGTGGCCCTGTGCCGGCGGCAAAGCGGAAACAAGTCAAGGGGGCGTGGCTTGGGGGGGCACAGAGTGCACCAGATTTGGGGCCTGTCAGAGCTGAGTCCCCAGACTCAGATCCTCAACAGCCTTGCAGGGGTGAGTGGGAGATTATGGGGGGCTGGCAAGGGGGGGAGACTGCCACTGGTGGGGGTACTGGCCCTCATTTCAGTGCTCTGGCTCCCCAAATCACTAAGTTTCAGTGCTCAGTGGCCCCCAACCGAAAAAAATCACTGTCCCTTGCTATGCATCCTACAGTAAGACTTCTTCATTCCTACACCAGCTGCACTAGTATTCCACAGGCCCTGTGTTTAGCTTAGCAAAGTGAAGACTAAGGGGAGAATTGATACCAGACTTCCAATATCTACATTATTGAATATTAAGGCGTCATTCCTTGCACCTGTAGTAATGCTGCACTGGAACACAATTAAGGAACAGCCTTGAAGGAATGCAC
>QEPC01015251.1:1044342-1122121 GCA_003113815.1 Sphenodon punctatus
CCCCCCCCCCCCTCCCGGGAATGTTCCCGGTGGGTTGTATGGCCAATCCGCCCCTGAATTGCAGTATAAAGACAAGGGAAGTGATTGTTCCTCTCAACACAGCTCTGGTCACACCCCCATCTAGGGTACTGTGACCAGTTTTAGGTGCCTCACTTTAAGAAAGATACTGACAAGCTGGAAAGGTTCAGAGGAGAGCAACAAAGATGATAAGGGGAAGGAAGGAAAGAGCTACAAGGAGTGGTTGAACAACTGGGAATGTTTAGCCTAGGAAAAAGAAGATTGAGGAGGAACAAGATTACATAGGTTTAAAAAAAGGCTGCTTGTGGCAAAATGGTGCCCAGTTGTCTCTGGTCACTGAAGATAGGACTAGAGGGAATGGATTTAAATTAAAGGAGAAAAGATTTAGGCTAAACATTAGGAAGAATCTTTTAGCTCCCAGAGCAGATAGGCAGTAAAATAACTTGCTAAGGGAGGTTCTAGTGTTCCCATCACTAGAGTCCTTTAAAAACAGGTCACATAGGCATCTCTCAGGGATGGTATAGGTACTGTAAATACTGCTTAATGGGAGAGGCTGGACTAGATAGTCTTGGGGTTCCTTCCAGTCCTACGATTTCCATCAAGTTTCCTGGTACCCAGCTCGATCCATGAGCATGTTATAACTTGTTCACACTCTGAACCAGCCATCTCCATGAGCCAGTGAGGGGGATCATAGCCCTCTCCTTCCCCTACCTCATTTGAGTTTAGGGGCACATTGAGGGAGCCGTCTCTCCTTAACCTTCACATGTGTACAATGGAAAGAGGGTTCTTACACACATGTACACACAGAAAAGGGTAATCCAATCTCTCTTTAATTATTAAACGGAAGGATAAATGAGGTCACAGGAGTGTTTTTCTGCTGTGGATTGGAATCTGCTGAACTGGAATTCGCTTATGGCCTTATCAAAGCCATTAACACTTATGGTATACTAATCAGGTGCTAGATCAGAATCACAACCAAGGGCAACTGCTAGAGTGAAGTCAGAGCCAAAGGGTGAAAGTCTGAAATGATGTTGAAGGTTTAACTGAGGCTGTAGTTGGGAAATTGGCTTCCAACTTCTGGCTCTCAGCCTGGCACAGAGTCTCTAGGCTGTGGGTAGGCAGTAGAAAGCATGTCCAGGAGTGGGATCAGGATCAAGTCATGGCTTGGTCTGGAGGCAGAGTCAGTGTAGGTCAGGTTTTAAGGACGTATCAGAAGCTAGGTTGTGACAGGAATGGAAGCAGGGTCTGGGTCAGGTACAGAAAGCGAAAATAGTCCAGGTCAAATCTAGAAGCTGGCACCAGATCCAAGGTGTATGGCTGTGTATTTTAGTTCTGCTATTTCCCCAAGGGCGAAATTTCTGATTATGTGAGATTTAATGCCCTACCCTCTAGGATGTTTGAGGGTAGGAAAGAGGGTGATCCATTTTTAGAGAGGCTATGCCCCTTTGAGGGTACAACTGTGGAGACAGTACAGCATGTCCTCTGTGAGTGCCATCTGTATGATAATGTGAGGGATAAATATCTGCACTCTTTCCTACAAAACTACCCGGGTAGGTCGGGCCTTAGTCTGATGGTGTATGCTTTAACCAACCCAGCTTTTCTCCAATCGGTGGCCAAATTTCTAGTCTACGCGATCCCTAATAGGCAAATGTTTCTGGAAGGTAAAGCTAGGATTGAGTTGTCCCAACTTGATTAAGTTTGTAGAGCCTGCCTGCGCCTGTTGGTTTTGTTGTAATGTTGGATCCTTTGTATTTAATCCTGTTTCTATTTTTGTAGAACTGTATGATAACCTTGGGGTTTGTACCCTGGTGGTTTGTATTCTTTTTTGTATTTAATTGTACTTGTCTGGTTATAGCCATTGGCTCGGCCGAATAAACTAAACTTGACTTGAATCTAGAAGCAGGAATGGGGCAGAAACAGACAGGAGTTGGGGCATGGGCAAACAAGGTTCAAGGCAAAGGTGAAGGCTGATCAAGACTGAGGGCAAACATCAGAGCTGGAAACAGGACATTGGAATGTTGCTCTCCTAGCTGGCAGGGCTCCTATGGAAGTAGTAGCCAATCCAGGACTAAGGGGCCGTGGCAAAGCGCTAATACAGATTGCTCAACAGGCAAAAACATGGCCTTAAGCCGGAGCGTGGCAGGGGCGCCACTGACTCACCCATTGTCCCAGAGCCCCGAGTAACTCTTGCTCCCTGCAGAAAGAACAGGATTGTCCAATTCCTCTCACCAGATAGTAGAATTAGCTAACCAGTGGTGACCAGGCAAGTGCATTTTTTCAGCCCTGCAGAGTATCATTCAGGACAGGTGCACTACTAGTTACATTGCTCGGTGTAGAAGAACTGGAAGGAAATGGAGTAGGATAGGATAGCAGGTGCTACAGGGGCGCAAGCATTTCAAGGAAGGCAAAGAGAGCAGTAGCACTATCGGAGACCTGGCTCCTTTCTCTGCTCCAAATGGTTCCAGCAAAGGCAATGTTCAGGGGTGGCTTGGGTTGAGTGGGCAGATGTGTCCCTTCCCCAAGCATATTCTTGCTGCTGCTTCACAGGTGTTTACAGAGGTGAGTCAGGACTTGGAGAGATTTGGGTCCCGGGTGATGGACGAGATTGACTCTCTGGGGCGTGAGTGCGAGTTAACCCCCCCCAGGCTGCAGCAGTATGATGCCTGGGGGCGCCGCGTGGACCATATAATCACTTGCATGGCCTGGAAGAGAATGAAGGAGATCTCAGCAGAGGAAGGGCTGATTGCTGAGGCCTATGAGAGGAGATATTCCAGCTGGAGGTAACCTCGGCATTACTCTGCAGATGACTGCAGGCACCTGTCCCTTCTGGGGCCTGATCTAGTGTAAGGTGCTAGGGATGTGCTTGCTCCTTGTAGGATTGGGCCCATACTTTATAATGGGTATACAGACATGCACGCCTCAGTCTCCACACAGCACAGCAACTCCATGGCATAGAGGGTCAGCTGTGGTCACTTGCCCATAGTCACAGCACTGAGCTCCTCAAAGCCTAGATGTCGATCAGGAGCGTAGGAACCACCAGGCTCTTACATCCAGTTCAATATCCTGTCTCTGGCAGTGGCCAGACCCACAGTTTTCAGAGGAAGATGGAGAACCCCTGTAGCAGGCAAAGGTGGGATCAGGGGTGCCCTGAGGCAAGTGTAATAGGTGTAGCCATGCAAGCCCCCATACTAGGAGTGGCCCCACCAGGTTCTCAAAATACCTCACACTGCAATGAGTCCATGATAGAAGATCTCTGCCAGGTTCTTTGTAAAGGATTCCATGGTACCTAAGAACCCCTCTTCATGAGACAGTGTCCCCCCTCAGGAAGGTCTCATACAATTCTCTGACAGTGAGAAATTGGATGTAGGCCAGAAGCAGAGGGTTTTCTACCTCTCCCCTGAACCTGGCACTGTAAGAGCATCAGTGTAATACTGGGTCAGACTAATGGTCCATCTAGCCCAGCATCCTGTCTCTGACAATGGCATTGTCGGTTGCTTCAGAGAAGTGCACAACTGGCCAAGACAGAGAGATCCATTTCCTGCTATTTACTTCCAGTTCCCAAGTGTGAGGTTACGTCATCCCCTGATCAATTTGACTAATATGCTATTTATGGATCTATCCTCTAAGACCTGTATCCACGTTGGCCCTTTTCACACGAAATGCCCCCCATGCCCACGCAGATTTGCGTGGGCATGGGGGGAGACCATCTGTGTGATCGCCGTGGGTGGGGGTGCATGCGCACTCCACCCACCTCAACCCATTGCCCACTCATGGAGCAACTGGCAACAACAGTGGTTACTCTGTGGGTGAAGATGGGTGTGTGTCCGTGTAACGCAAGCCACGCATTGGTGGAGCCCCTCTGGCGGGTGAGTACTCTACCCCCTCAGTCCCTTCTAGGCCGCCACCCACTTCTCCGGCCCATTCCACACACCCTGGCTCCCTCTGGCCCCCACCCTCAGAATTTCCGAGTATTCTCCAAGGGTCCAACGTCCGAGTCCTCGGTTATTCCGAGTGATGACTGAGGACTCAGTCCCAGTACTCAGAACCTTGGAAATCCATGTGAGTACTCTGAACACCTGCTCAGTGCAGCACTAGTCCTGCTTCAAGAGCTTATCCAGTCCTTTTGAAGCCCAGTTATGCTGTTGGTTTTCACCCCATTACCTGTGCTAGTGCTGGGCAGAAGTCTGGCCATCCCTTTTTGAAAAGACCTTTGCTTGCTGTGCTACTCCAGTTTTGTGCACAACCAGCGTAATGGAGCAAAGCTGGAACAATGCAGCAGTGAAATTAATCCATAGTCTTAATGCCAGAAAGAGAATTTCCAGTTAGCCTCCTGTGGTGAATTACTATCAAAATAAGCACTTGCTACGATCCCTCCAGAGTGCTTGCATTGTGCTTTACAAGCACTGGAGCAGGAATGATCAGAGTACTACCCTAGCTTGTGCCCCCTGGATTTGGGGAAGTTTCTCCACTGAGGTGACTTCTACTGAGGTATCTGGGCTTCTGGCTACTGTCTGGTTCTAGCTCCACCCTGGCTCTAATCTGTGCCTAGGGAGAAGCCACACTGGTCCTTCCTAGGTTTTATGGCTGCACCCTGCTCTTCTTACCCCACAGTGAGCACCATTCTCTACGCTGGTTCTGAACTGAATGAATGTGTTTGAACCTGATTTTGTTCCTACACAGCCGTGTGCACCAGGTAGCTAAGCTGTACCTCTATGCCCCTTCTTCTGGCCTCTTCACCTGTCCGCTGGCCATGACCGATGGAGCAGCCAAGGTCATTGAGGTGAGCACCAGCATATCTTTGGGCTAAATATTGTGAGGGAGGGAATGCTAGACCCACCCCAGACCCAGAAAAGCCACATCCCAACTGACAGATGCCCTGTCCCTTAACCTATAGAAGCCCCCAACAACACAGATGTTATTTTATTCTAAACTCCAAGATATTTCAAACTGCTTGAGACTGTCATGTCTCCCCCGAGGGCATGTTTCTTCCACCCTTTTCCGCCCCAGTAAAACAGCTTCCCAAAACTGTCCTGCAAATTAAATCAGTCTATTAATCCATTAACTCCCTCCCCCACATTCCCTTTCTCCCATTAAACTCTACCTGGGTAGACAGCTGATAAAAGCTCTTCGCTTGAAAGACAAATGTTGGGTGGGACGTGGACATTCATGTCCCCCAACCCTATTATGTTCTAAAATTGTAAACTGCCCTGAGCTGCTGCAGGAAGGGCAGCATATAAATTTGACTAAATAAATAAAAAGTTGTATGGGCTGCATCCTGTTTGTCCATGGAGGTGAGAACACAGCCAGGCACTCATCAGGATAGGCTCTTTCATTGCAGATGTCTTAAATGCACTTTATTCTGGATGTTTGTCTTCCGGGGAATTCCTGTCTCTTTCTTGCTCTTGCCCTCAGACTTTGGGTAGCTTGGGGCCCCTGGAGGAAGCATTCAGCCACTTGACGTCACGTGACCCTACAAAGTTCTGGACCTCTGGGCAGTGGATGACTGAGCGCAAAGGAGGCTCTGATGTGGGTAAGTGTCCCAGGAGTGAAAGCTTCCCTAGGGACAGGGCTCTGCATTGCACCAGCAATGGCAATTTCTGGGCATATTAGCAAGAAGTAAAACTTTGGAGGGATGTTCCAAGATGTCCAATGGATTTAGACACAACTATATTAAAATGGAGGGAAGCCATCTCCCCTAGAAGATGCAGCAAACTCTGTCCCAGATCTGTGGCAAACTATGGCAGTGACCAGGACCTTCCCATCTGCCTATGTAAAACCACTGGACCGTTGACCCAACAAACAATTAAGCACATCTTACACAACCCTCCATGGGGAGTAAATCCTCAAAGCAAAAGGCTCAAAATTGAGAATGCCCTGATGGCTACTCTAAGCATCTTAACCATGAGGGCAAATGTCAGGAGCTTCCCAAGCTGATGTCTTCAGTGATGGAGCATATGCTGAAATGGGATAAACTTGCTTCAAATTTTAGGCCTCATCCTTTGTGCCTCAAAGGAAATGATAATGACAAGAGATGCTGGGCATTAGAGTGCAGGGAGTCCTCAAAGATCCATCATGGTGATAGTGGGCTTTGTACAGGGAGTGCTAATCTCCCTGGCTTTTTCCTTTCCTACTCAGAAACGCTAAAGCCCAATCCCTCCAGGTGTGGCGCTCTTCTGACAATCTACCTCTGGTGTGAGCTGCCTCGGACTGACTCAGTCTCAACACCTAATTAGCGTATGAGCTCTTTAGAAAACCTAGCATTTCAGCAGTTGCCATGGCAGTGTATGCTGCTGTCTGCTAGCCTGTACCAACCACTATGTCAGGATTCATTCTCTGCACCTGCCTTTATTTAATTTTTATTTAATTAAATTTGTTATCCTGCCCTATACCAAGGGCTCAGAGCAAGCTACAATGCATAAAATTCTCTATAAATATACATGAATGAAAGCAGTTAAAAGTCCTTATCCCAATCACTACCTGCCAAATGCCTGGCCAAATTTAAAAAAAAAAAAAAAAGCATCTTGCATTACCTCTGAAAGATGAGCAGGGGAGGAGAGTTCTATAATTGTGAGACAGCTACTGAGAATGCCTTTCTGCATGCCCTTTCTGTATGAACCTGATGGGCAGATGGTTCATGCAAGAGGGAGTTCTTGGCTAACCCCCGAGGCTGGGATGGGATCGAGGTGAGTAAACAGTCTTTGATAGGTAGGGCCCAGGCTATTTGGGGCTTTATAGGTTAAAAAAACCATCACCTTGAATTGTACCTGGAATACTATTAGTAGCTAGTGCAGACTCTGGAGCACCAATATAAGCTCTGTAAGCTCCGTTTCCATGGCACTAGGAGTATTACTATTTACCCTTGTTTTTCCTCCTTTCTCTGAAGATGGCAAGGTACATTTCATCTCAATAGCAGAAAGTAATTGAAAGACTTACTACATCAGTCACAAACCACCTGCTAAAGCAGCAAAGACCTTGTGTTCTTTCCTTGCAGCTGGTGGCACAGAGACAGTGGCCCGAGAGCAGTCCGATGGCACCTACATCCTCCACGGCTTTAAATGGTTCACATCAGCCACTGACTCGGACATGACGCTGACCCTGGCAAGGATCGTGGATGCTCGGGGACAGGTAGAGCAGGTCAGTTTTCTAATGGAGCCAGGAAAGCAGCAGGGAAATTTATTCTCTGTCACCACAACCAAATCTCCCTTGATATCTAACCGTCAGAGTTACAGTCTCTCTCACACGAGTCTCTCTCCAGGGCTCCAGAGGCCTGTCGCTGTTCTACATGAAGGTTCGAGATGAGGAGGGGAAAGTGAATGATGGGATCGAGGTGCAAAGGCTAAAAGAGAAGCTGGGGACAAGGCAGGTGCCAACAGCCGAGCTGCTGCTGGATGGAGCCAAGGCATACCGGGTAGGCCAGGCTGGGGAAGTATCAGCCCCAACAGATGGGCCACTATTTCCCACCTGTGTGAGAAGGGCATGGCAGGCATTCTTGGCTAGCACATGACATGGGGCTTTCAAGGCTTTCGTGTCTCTGAGGTATAGATGGTGCAAGGAGATTCTGTACTAGCCTATTGACAAAGCCATCTGCTGAGGCGGCAGCAGCATAATCAGATTGTCACCTGGGGGGTGGGGTGGGTGTTTTCTTACATGCTAAGGCTGCAGTCCTTATTAAGAAGTCCCCTTGACATATTACTCAGGAGTAAGTGTCTTTAGGATTGTGGCCTTGAATCACAATCAAACTGACAATCTCGGCGCTCATTTAAAAGCAGCTTGCAGAGAAAAGCTTAGAAGTATGGCTGCAGCGTGTGCCCTCAGCAGTCACAAACCAAGAGACAAACACAAAGAACCTACAAGTTAGGCCATTTATTTATTTATTAACATTTTTACCTTGCCTTTCCTCGAAGGCTTACAAAAAAATATAAAATTCAATTAAAAAACATTAAAATACAATTTGCCTCCCCAAACCCTACCCACACCAACCTCCAGTCTTCCTCCCTAAACCCTACCACTCAGACCCATCCACTATCCCTGCCCACCACATGTCTGGCCAAACAAGAAGGTCTTGCATCTCCTCTGGAAAATGAACAGGCTCAGGTGGGCCTCCGCTGGCGGGGGGGGGGGGCAAAGCTCCCCAGCCCAAGCAGAAAGGTGTCAGCTAGCCCCAACTGGGGGGGGGGGGAGAGTTTCATAACTGTGGGGCAGCCAGCAAGAATGTGCTCTCTGCATTTAAGATTTTTAGAGGTCTGTGGCAGCTGAAGCTTTTGAGCTCCTCCACCCATTGCCTTCAAAAGGGAACCACTGGGGAAGGTGATGGGGCTTCATTCAAGATTTGGATGGAGGAGCCTAGTCCCCATGTCACCTGCCATTTATATCTGGGATCAGGAGGAGCCAGTGAGTAATTAGGGGGCTTGAAGAAGGTGACTGAGGGATCCATTCCCCACGATGTGACCCCTATGATATAAGAGACTGAGGGGAATGGTCCACTTTGCTCTCCCCCCCCCCAATGCCCCTGCACAAGTTAATTTTCTGGGGGGAAATCCCATATTTTTTGTTCCAATCTTGGTGTTTTTATGGGTCTGAATTGCAATATTTGCCCTTTTGGGGTTTAGCAGCCTTGTAACGATGTTGTTTCTCAATGCTTCCAGATCTCCGCCGAGGGCCGGGGAGTTGCCTCCATCGCCAGCATGTTGACTATCACTAGAATCCACAACGTTGTCTCTGCAGTTGCCAGCATGAGGAGGTGAAACTAGTCCCGATCACAGCCCTCTTGAAGGACCAACTTGGCAGGACAAAAGAGCTTGGTATAGTTTAGTGCACAGAGACGAGTGCAGAAAAGAACCATGAGCTATGGGATACCAAGGAATATTATTTATTTTATTTCAGTCATTTTCACCCTGCACCCATCCTGCCTCGGGCAGCTAACAATAGTATAAAACATAGATATAAAACATCTAAGAACATTATAAATATAAATATATAAACATACAAATAAAGGGGCTGAAAGATACCCTCCCTCCCTAACCCTACCCCCACCCACTTCCCATCTCCCCCACCAAAAACCTGGTGGAAGAGCCAGGTCTTACACTGTTTTCGGAAGGAGGGAAGATCTGGGGCCAGGCGAATCTCCACTGGGAGGGAGTTCCACAGCCTCAGAGTGGCAACAGAGAACGCCCTCCCCATTGTTGCCACCCGGGGAACCTTGAGAAGGGATGCCCCCGGCCAACGACAGGGGCCAATCCAGGACCCGGGGAATGAGGCAGTCATGTAGATAAGCAGGACCCAGACCATACAGGGCTTTAAAGGTCAAAACCAACACGGGCCCGGAAGACTATAGGCAGCCAGTGCAGTGAACGAAGCACTGGTGGTATATACTCTCAGCGTGCCATCCCCATAAGACGACGAACCTCTGGATTCTGCACCAGCTGCAGTCTCCGAATCGTTGCCAAGGGTAGCCCCACATAGAACATGTTGCAGTAGTCCAGTCTTGAGGTAATGAAGGCATGGATGATGGTGGTCAGGTCAGAGTCAGATGTACAGCCAAAGCCGACGGATCATATGTAACTGACCAAAAGGGGCTCCTCACCACAGCCGCCAGCTGGACATCCAGGCGGAGCTGTGCATTGGGGAGCACTCCCAGACTCAAAACCTGGGGGACCAGTACAGGGCAAACCTCATCAGTGATGGGAGTCACCAACTCCCTAGCCCCACCCACCAGCATCACCTCTGTCTTGTCAGGATTCAACTTCGGACGGCTCGCTCCAGTCCCCCACAGCTGCCAGACATTGAGTAAGCACAGACTGCCAGGCCTGGGTCAGCTGAAAAAGAGAGGTAGAGTTGGGTGACATCAGCACACTGACGACACCAGACATCAAACCTTCGCCCAAAGGCTGCATATACACGTTGAACAAGAGAGGACAGAATCAAACCTTGCAGCATTCCACATGTGAGGCGCCAGGGAGATGAAGAACAGTTCCTCAGCACCACCCGCCGAGTCCTCCCAGACAGGAAGGAACAGAACAATTCAAGAACAGTTCCACCCACCCCTGCCCGGTTATGCAAGCAGGCCACCAACATCTCATGATCAACAGTGTCATATGCAGTGGACAGATCTAACAAGAACAACAAGGTCGACTGACCTCAGTCCAACTCATGGCGGAGGCTGTTGACCAAAGCCACAAGCACAGCCTCAATGCCATAACCCAGATGAAAGCCAGACTGCGAAGGAGCCAGACTGCGAAGGATCATGAAAACTGACACAATCCAGATGCTCCTGAAGCTGCTGAGTCACCACCCACTTAATAACCTTCCATAAAAAGGAAAGGTTAGAGACAGACCAATAGCTGGTGAGGGAGTCAATGTCAAGTGATGGTTTCTTGAGCAGAGGCCACACCACTGCCTCCTTAAGACACACCAGAACTCTGCTCTCTGGAAGAGAAGAATGGAAGGTTGTTTTCGGGAACATAACTCAAAACCTTCTGGTTTTCAAACCATTTTGTTATAAGTACAACTTTCTAACTGGATGAGCAAAACAAGCACTTCGGTTCAGTTCAGTGGCATTCTCATCTATGCTTGTTTGTCCATCCAACTTTTGGAAGCTATGTTGATCAATCGAAGTTTCAGGGGATGTTCTACTCCTCAGAGATCAGGATCCTATTGATTTTGGTGAAAATTAGAAAGTCTGAGGTGGTTTTTCTGGGTAGTAAGTATTTTGAACTATGTACTCCAGAACCATAGAGACATTGCTCCTGAGAGGCTAGAACGTTTGGTTTGGTCCCCCTTTGCACAATACAGAGAAGCACCTGCGGTGCTGTCATGTCTGATCCAGCCTGCCAGATGTTTCCCTGGGCTGGATCAGGGGTTTCCACAGGCCGGGCTGAGACTCGGGCCCATCGGCAAGTTACAGCCCGGGCTAAGTGCTGTTGCGGCCCAGGGAAGCCATCTCAGGACAAGGGTAGAGCAGGCTGTCATGTGCGATGGCCCGCTGTACCTGACCCTGGTCCGGGGGTGTTTAGGGCACGTGCAGCGGCCGCCTGGGTTGCTGCGCCCACCCGTCAAAAAGGAGGACTGATCATGCTCAGCAGTGCAGGGAGCAGGGCCATTGCCCCACCCTCTCCCGGGCCCCAACACATCTGTTTGGTAGCTGGGCCAGATCCTGCCCAGGGTGAGAGCCCTCACCCTGGGCAGGATCAAAGTGTGACGGTACAATGTGCCATCACATTTGAAAATAGTCACATAAGAAGTGTCATACCAGGTTGGACCAGCAGTCCATCTAGCCCACATACTGTCTCCGACAGTAGCCAGCTCCAGTAGTTCAAGAGAAGTATATGTACAAGTCATAGAAGTGTGACCCATCACCTGCTAACCACTCTCAACTACCAGTAGCCAGAGGCTTAAGCCCCAACTAGTAGGCGTTTATGGCTCTAGCCTCTGTTATCTAATTTCCATTTGAAACTAGCCATGCTTGCTTTCACAGCCTCCTCTGGAAACGAGTTCCACAACTGTATTGTCTGCTGCGTGAAAAAGTACTTCCTTTTGTTGATTTAAAATCTGCCATTTAACATCAGAGAATGTCCCTTGTTCTCTTATTGTGAGAAAGGGCAAAAAACAGTTCCCTGTTTACTTTCTCCAAGCCACTCATGATTTTATAAACTTCTACCATATCCCCCCTTAATCACCTCTTCTCCACACTAAACAGAACAAACCTGTTGAGCCTCTCATATGAAATTTGATCCATCCCTTCTATCATCCTTGTTGATCTTTTCTGAACCTTTTCCAGTTCTTTTATAGCTTTCTTGAGACGGGGCAACCAGAACTGCACGCAGTATTCAAGGTGTGGTCATGCCAAAGATTTATACAGTGGCGTTATGATACTTTCCCCTTTTATTTTCTGTTCTGTTCTCAAGAATGCCTAGCATTTGTTTGCCTTTTTGACTGCTGCTTTACACTGAGCCGATGTCTTCAAGGAACTATCCACAATGACTCCAAGATGTTCCTAATCCATGACAGGTCTCTTCCTCTTATCCCATGACTACTTAATTTACTCAAGCGTCTCTGGTGAGGAACCTTGTCAAACGCTTTTTGAAAATCGAAATATACTATGATACTATATCAAATGGATCACTCCAATCCATATGTTTGCTGACATTTTCATAAACATCTAATAGATTAGCGAGGCATGACTTCCCTTTGCTAAAGCCACGCTGGTTTTTACCCATCAAATCATACTTGTCAATATGCCTAGTAGTTCTGTTTTTAACAATGGTCTCCAGCAGTTTGTCTGGTACTGATGTCAGGCTTACTGGTCTGTAGTTTTCAGGGGCATCTCTGGAGCCCTTCTTAAAAACTGGTCTTACATTAGCTAACCTCTGGCACAGAGAATGATTTTAGCAATAAGTTACATATTACTGATATTCAGCAATTCAAGTTCTTTCAGTACCCTTGGATGAATATCATGTGGCCCGGGCGACTTGCTGCTGTTTAAACTGTTGATATGCAATAAGATATGCAAAATACTACTGTTTAAACGGTGGATATGCAATAAGACCTCTTCTGAAATTAGACCGTATCTAATTTCAGATAATTCCTCACCAACAAAAAATGGTTCAGGTGTAGGTATCTCCCCAACATCCTCCACAGTAAAAACTGATGCAAAGAACTGATTTAATTTCTCAGCATTGGCCTTGTCTTTGTTCCCTAATCATCTAGCAGACCAACTGCCTCTCTAGCACATTTCCTGGCTCTGATGTACTGGAATTTTTTTTCTATTGGATTGGGTATCCTTAGCAAGTTTATTTATTTATTCCTCAAATTCCCTCTTGGCCTGTCTTAGCATGGTTTTATACTTTCTCTACCAATGTCTGTGCTCATTCCTATTTACGTCATTTGGAATACTTTTCCGTTTTTTGATCGACGATTTTTTGGATCCAATAGCTTTCTTAATTTTACCATTCTGCCATGTGGGCATTTGTTTGTGTCTCTTCCTGCCTTTTTAAAGTTGTGGTATACATTTAATCTGGACATTAAAGGCCGCTTTGCATGACCCACTCACGTGACTTGAAAATCCCACGGACCGGGATTAGACGAGACGTTTCACGCATTAAAGCCGGTTGCATATTCTTTTATAACCGCAAACTAAATACCTTGACATCGAGGTATTTAGTTTGTGGTTTTAAAAGAATGCACAACTGGCTTTAATGCGTGAAACGTATCGTCTAATCCTGGCCCGTGAGATTTTCAAAAGTCATGTGAGCAGGTCACTTGTCTAAAAGCAGCCTAAGATAGTTTTCAGTAGTCTCCATGCCTCTTGCAGGCCTTTGACTCTGATGACTTCTCCTTTTAGTTCCCCTTAACTAACTTCCTCATCTTTGCATAGTTCCCCTTCTTGAAGTTAAACACCCTTGTGGCAGATTTATTAGGTAATCTCTCTCCTATTATTACGTTGAATCTAATTATATTGTGATCACTATTAGCAGCGGCTCTGCCACCGTTACACCTTCCACTAGACCCTCTGCTCCCATTAGGACAAGTTCTAGAATAGCTTTTCCTCTTGTGGGTTCCAACACAAGCTGCTCCAGGAAGCAGTCATTTATGGTGTTTAGGAACTTGGTTTCTGCAACGCATCCAGAGGAGCCATTTTCCCAGTCAATGCGGGGATAGTTAAATCCCCCATTTTATTGTACTGCCTACTTTTGTAGCCTCCCTAATCTCCCTTAGCATTTCACAATCACTGTCAGCATCCTGGTCTGGGGTTAATATAGCCTCACTACTATTTTGTTTCTGTTTAAACATGGAATTTCTATCCATAGTGATTCTGGGGGAGAGTTTGTGTCATTTATCATTTTTATCATGTTTGATGCAATGCTACTCCACCCGTAGTATGATTAACTCTGTCATTTCTATATATTTTGTATCCCAGTATCTCATTGATTTTCCACATTCCACCATGTTTCTGAAATGCCTATTATATCAGTGTCTTAAAGCTACGTACTCTAATTCCCCAATTTTACTTTTGAGGGTTCTGGCATTGGTATAAAGACATCTAAGCATTTTAATACCCTGGTTCTTGTGATTTCATATTTTGTTTAATTTGGAAGTATTCGAGTTTGTTCCATACTCATGCCCACCTGATCTATCTCTGATTCTTCCCTGTCCTCTTTACTGGAACACACTGTATCACTACTGACGACGGCATTCTTTGCTCTGCCTTGATCCAAACCGTATGCTAAACAGCAGCTGCCGGCTTTCCCCCAGATCTTAGTTTAAAAACTCCTCTACCACCTTTTTTGATTTTTAGCACCAGCAGTCTGGTTCCATTTTGGTTAAGGGGGAGCCCATCCTTCAGGTAAAAGCTCCCCCTTCCCCAAAAGGTTCCCCAGTTCCTAATAAACCTAAATCCCTCCTCCCTGCACCATTGTCTCATCCACACATTGAGGGTGGACTCACAGGTAACGCTGTTTAAATCCAACGCCTATGAGGCCCCGGAATCTGTATACTGAGCCACGGATTAGTATTACATGTGAGGGAGACAATGGAAGTTCTAGCCCCACTTTAAATGTGGATTGGGAGTTCAAAACAAATCTAAACTCCCAATCCACATTTAAAGCGAGGCTAGAACTCCCATTGACTCCCTCACGCATAACACAAATTTGAGGCTAATTATACATTTTCCAGGGACCCATGGACATCAGATTTAATCAGTGTGAGTCCACACAGACTCTGACGCTCAGCCTGCCTACGTGGCCTTGCGCTTGGAACAGGAAGCATTTCAGAGATTGCTACCCTGGAGGTTCTGAACTTCAACTTCCTTCCTAGAAGCCTAAAATTAGCCTCTAGAATCTGCTTCCTACATTTTCCGGTCATTGGTACCAACATACACCACAATAACTGGCTCCTCCCCAGCACTCACTAAAATCCTGTCCAGACATCACGTGAGGTCCACTACCCTCGCACCCGGCAGAGAATTGACCATGCGGTCCTCACAGCTGTCACAAACCCAGCTATCTATATTCCTAATGATCAAATTGCCCACTACTACATCCTATTCCTGTCAGTTGGGGTCCCGGCCCGTGGAAGTATCCTCAGTGTGAGAGGATGCTATGGCATCATCTGAAAGGCGGGTCCCAGCTATAAGATCATTTCCCACCGTAGCAGCTTGATGCCCTCCTTCCCCAAGACCTTCATCCCCCCCCAAAATAGCACAGACATATATATGTATAGTGAGCTTTATTTGTCCCTATATGCATCACCTTGAACTTAAACATTGGATTTCATTTGCCATTTTATTGCCCATTCACCTAGTTTTGCAAGATCCCTCTGTAGTTCCTCTCAGTCTGCCTGACTCTTAGCTATCTTGAGTAATTTGGTGTCATCTTAATTTAGCCACCTCACTCTTTACCCATTTTTCCAGATCATTAATGAATATGTTAAACAGTACTGGTCACAAATTGGGATCACCCAGGAAACAATTTTGGGAACTGCTATCAGAGGGTAAAACAGGTGCACAGAAAATACCATGTGGTCATTCAGAATCTGTGCCTAGCAGAGACTAGAATGGCCACCTTTGGTCGGCCAGAACAAGTTGGTTCTTATGTAGGCCACACTGGCACTCCTGCTTCTGCTCCAGCTCTTGGGTCTGGTTGGGCAGGAGGAAGGGGTGCTATACATCTCCTTCCCTTACCCCCACTCTCCCAAGTATGTGGGTGAGGAGTGGCCCAGTCGTCATCACCACTGAGATGGCACAGGGTGTGGTGGGGGAGATTCCTAATCTGGAGCAAGATGGGAACCAGAAGACAGGTGGGAGTAGCCAACACTTGATTGGCAGCTGGTGGTTGGGTGGAAAGCTCTATTGAGCTTTGGGAAAGGCTGCAGTTGGGGCCAGGTGAGGAGGGGTTGGGTTGAGACCCATACTCACTGTATTTCCCCCATTAGCAACAATGGGGGAAATGCAGTGAATTTGGCTGCCTGGCTGTAGATGTAGGTTGCTCCTGGAGTAAAAGTGATTTTACTTGGGCTCTAGCAATAGATTGTGAACTCAACCTGCATGAGCCGTGAAGTCTGCAAGTCTTTTGTGTAAGGAGACCAGGTTTACTGTCTTCTAGGCTTCCAAGGTGCCATGGGGCTGGGGGTGTGATTATTACTCTCCAGCCCCAAGCTGCAAACAAAAGCCTAGAGAGCGTATCTAGGTGCACCTTTCACATGGATTAGAACCGACTGACCCTCACTGTTTTGCTGTGCTTTCATCCTAGGGTGATTAACATGGCGAGGGCCTATGCCACCAAGCGGGTGGCCTTTGGGAAGCCCATTAAGGACCACCCACTGCACACACAGACCATGGCCCGGATGGAGGTAGGGATTCCTAGAGCTAAGTTGACTTTCTCTCTCAGAGAAGGGGGCAGCACCTAACCATGGTAGAGAGATGTCATGTCACCCCCCTCCCCCACCAGCCTGCACTTGTTGTGAGTAACCAAACTGGTAAGGCATTTGCCTGACTTTGTGAAAGAAAGACTGTCCGATGTGCCCAGCAGAGACAAATCAGACAGGGTTGGAGGGGGTGGGGGGAGCAACCCCCAGTGGGATTCAATCTAAGTCCAGCCTCTGCAGGTATCTGGAGTTGTTCAGATGCTAAATGCAGCAGCCTCTTACTGAAGTATTCCTAATGGAAATATCCAGTTGCCCGTGGAAACAAAGTGCAGTCGCACCTGCAGCCCAGAATTGTCCATGAATTGTTTGAAGAAACCACCAAGAAATGTTGGATTACCAGTAGTATAGACAAGATTTAGATTTAAGCTCTGTGATTTCTTTGAACCGGGAGCCCTTGGAGCAGGAACTGTTGCTGCTTGCATTTGTGTATTCAGAGGTGGGGACCTTTTTCTTCCCTCTGACCACTTTGAAAATTTGTACAAGCTTTGTGGGCCAGATGGGTGTTGTGGCCGAGGGTGCTTAAGGGATGTGCACTTACGATGGGGGAAGGAAGAGGAAGGCCAGGATCATGGATCAATACTACAGACTTATCCTCTATCCTAGAGTGCATACCCTCAAACTTTTCCCTGAGCTCACTCTTCCAGTGCTTATAAAAAACCGCCATGGACCAGACATAGCTCACGGGCTGCAGTTTCCCTGCCCTGGTATAGTGTCTAGCTCTTGGTACAGTGCTCTAGGGCTTTAAATTACTGTAGTACTAGAAAAACAACCTAAAAGTAAATAGCAAATAGGACTACAGACTGTGTTGGTCTGATCTAGAACTTTGGGACACAGATAAACCTCAAGGACTAATCTGGCTAATAAGGATCCTAAGCCCCACTGATGGGCATGTGGGGTAACCCACGCACACCCCCATTATGGGGACTGGGGCACATGTTCAAACTACTCAGAAACCATGTGGAACTTGCACACATATGCGCATGCATAAGCTGCATGCGCAGAGATTCTGTATCATGCCCTGGGTCCAAATCGAGGGGATTGCTCCTTTTGCACCTGCCACCATCCTCAAGCAGAAATCCAGGAGAGGTTAGCTTTGTATCAAGAGCTATAGTACATTCCATTGGCTCTCATATTGGACGTGGGCTGCAGTGAGTCCATAGTCTCAACTGCAGCTACAGTCACCACTGGTGTCACTGCTGTGACCACATGTGGAGGCTGGGGAAAACTATAACGTGCATGCGCTGGCTGCAGCTTGAGCTCCATCTAGGAAGGTAGGAGTCCCGAGCTGAGTTTGGATAATCAAAAGGCATGTTAGTCTGGGTAGAGTAGCCTTTGGCTTGTTGGCTACTGCAAGGGATGCCCTACTCTCGACATTATGTGGCTCTTTGAGGTGGCTGCTGCACCCTTGTGGTCTGCAGAAGTGTTTTCTGGTTCTTTCACCCTGCAGGTGCAAGCTCGGGGGGCGTTCCTCCTGCTCATGGAGACAGCCAGGCTGCTTGGACTGGAGGAGACCAGCATGGCCACAGAGCAGGACCAGGACCTGCTGAGGCTACTGACTCCAGTTGCTAAACTCTACACTGGGAAACAGGTAGAACATGGTGCTTCATAAAGTGCATTGCCACCTTCCCCGAGGCATGCACAATACAGCAACACAGCTGTGTCCAGGGAGTGAGTTAGGAAGAGGAGGTCAAGCCACTGCTGCAGGACAAACCCAGTAACAGCACAGTAAATTGGGGACTGCTCTGCAGAAAGGTTTCTAACCTGTAATGATTCTTTGAGTCGTAGCCTCTCACCAAGTCCTACTGTAAGTATTTGGCACCATTGAGTGCCAAACTTAGAGTACAGCAAGCACTTTTTTCTTCTCATGCCCCGACGTTACAGCTTCTGAGCATATAAATAGCCCCCACTCACCAGCCCTATCAATTCATATAATAACCACTACAAGTGGGGAGGGGGATGCTGGGACTCGGTGAGAGCGTAACAATTCTTTGAGCTGTACAGGTAAGAAGCTTACCTTTCTTCTTCATTACGCTCACCAAGTCCCATTATAGGTAAACTAGAAAGCAATACCAGGGGTCAGGTTGCAGTAAATGAACCCTGATGCTTTATTTAGGAAAATAAAGACAATACCGATTGACCAAACTTGGCGTTGACCTGAGCAGCTAAATCTATAGCATAGAATTTAATGAAGGTAGATGGGGAACTCCAGGTAGCAGCCTTGCATATCTCATCCAGAGGTACCCGACGTAAGGTCGCTACTGATGTGGCCATGGACCTTGTTGAATGGGCCCTTATCCCCTCATGGAGTGGGAGGCCCATAGCCTCATAGCTCCTAAAAATGCATGCCCTAATCCATCTGGAGAGGGACCATTTGGATGCCCTGGAACTCTTATGCCCTGGACTGAATAGAACAAACAGTGAGTTTGAGTCTGAACTGCTTAATGTGACTGAGATAGTAAAGGAGGGCTCTTTGGATATCCAATTTGTGCAAAGCCTCCTCTCTAGAGGAATAAGGCAGCAGAGAAAAGGCCACCAGGGATTTCTCCCCCTGCTGCAGACAGTCCTGCGGAAGAGTAGCTCCTCCCACAACTGACAGGAGGCCGAAAATCCCCTGATTCTTTTGCACATGCTCCTTAGGGCTACCCCTGACTCTAGCTCCAATTCCTTCTTCTGCCTCGGACCGGCAGGACGCTTCTTCTAACGCTCCAGTTCGGGAGCGAGCAGGATCCTCAAGATAAGAACAGATGGGGCCAGAGGGTACCATTTCCAACACTGCGTTCCTGGGAAACGGTGCCAGGACCCAGGCCGGCTCTCCTGCAGTAGCTTGAGAGCAGGGAGGCGGGTGGCGCTTTGCATCCTGTGCCTCTGAGCCCGCGCTCCCCCATCCAGAACCACCACCTGCCACGGCAGAGAGGTGGTTCAGATCCGGGCCTTTCAGGAGGAAGGGTAAGCCGGCGCTCTCCTCACACATGCTGCTGTGGAGGGAGAGGGAGCAGAGAAACATGGAGGCCAACACCAGGACGGAGGTAGGTCCGCTCCGTGGTGGTGGTGGGGGGGCGGGAGCGGCTTGCTTCCGAAGGGCCCCTTGGACCTTGGGCCTCGCTAAGGTCTGTTTGTTTCTGGCAGGCTTCCCCGCAGGAAGATACCAGCCATGCTGCCCCCTCCAGAGGCTCCATGTGGCCCCCCCTTGATCCCCTGCTGGCTTTTAACGCCACTATGGGCAAAATTCTGGACTCCCTGTCCCTCCTCTGCGAGGGGCAGGGGAGGAAGAAAAAGGGGTCCTCAGACAGGGAGGGGGTCAGCAGAGCAAGAGGGAGTTGGACAAAAAAGGCAGGAAAATCACGTCGGCCAGCAGGGGGCGCTATTTCCCGCCTTCTTGACTCTCCTCGGACCTCTGCTAGTGGCAGTTTGTCCGAGGAGGAGAGAAGGGGGCTCAGAGGGGCCTCTGCCCGGAGCCTGCTCTCTGAGGCGGAGACAGACTGTCCGCAGACCCTCTCGGATCTGGAGGAGGAAGAGTGGCAGGTAGCTCCTCTCTCCTCAAATGAGCAGGATAGGGATTTCCCCCTGCAATATAGGGAAGTTTCTTCATCAAGACCCTCCAGCTGCAGGAAAGGCCCTCAAAGAACCAGTCTTCTGACACAGATGAAGAGGATGACAGGGAGCTTATCCCCTCTGTCCAGGGCAGAGATAAGGGCTTGCCGCTCGACAGGCCGTTTGAGAAGCTAGTGCTCTCAAAGTGGAAGCACCCAGGGAAAGTGGTTAAAATGACTAACGCTCAGGAGACCCTATGCAGTTTTTCAAGGAAGAAAGGAGATTTTTTAAGAACCCCAAGGTGGCGCTGCCTCCCTCGCGAGGTAGATGGTTTTTCCTATGGAAGGGGACTGCTACCCCAAGGACCCCACAGACAGAGCTGTGGATGGAGCTCTTAGGAGAGTCTTAGGCTCTCCTGCGGCTTCTCTGCAAATCAATATTTTATCATCCTACGTAGCTAGGGCCACTATGGCGTGGGTGCAGGAGATGCAATTCACGGACACCTCTAACAGAAGGTCTAAGGTATTATCCTCCAGGGTAATGTCAGCGATTGCCATGTTGACAGATGCCACTACGAATGCCTTCTGGTCAGCCTGCTCGGTGGCCCTCTCTGTGGGGGCTAGGAGGAGGATTTGGCTAAGATCCTGGCAGGGGGATGCTACAGCAAAAAATTGCAGGTGGAGGGTCCCTATAAGGGTTTTAAACTCTTCGGCACTTGCCTGGACAAGGTCTTGGCGGACGCATCGGACAAGGCTAAGACAAAAACCTTACTGCAATTTGGGGCAACCTTGCTTCTCTCAAAGCCTTATGCATAAAGGGGACCAACAACCTCCGTGCGGGTTGGCTCAGCAGGAGGGAATTAGACCTGCCCGAGTGGACCCTGAACAGGTCAGTGTTCAAACAAATAGTGGAAGCCTTCGGGCAATTGGCTATGGATCTGTTCGCCAGCCAGGAGAACACTCAGGTAAAGTTCTTCATGGTAAGGTCACACTCCCAGGGGGCAATAACCATAGATGCCCTGAACCAAAGGTGGCCTCCGGGCCTTCTCTATGTCTTCCCACCTCTGGGTCTCCTAGCAAGGATGGTAGCAAAGGTAAAAAGGGCTACCTGGAAGTTAGTTCCTTATGGTCACTTTCCATTCCTCGGGTGCTGGATTTTCTACAGTCCGGCCTGGACAAGGGCCTCAATACTCTGGCTAGGCAGGCTTCCGCATTAAGTTCTGTACTGTACGCAGGAACTAACAACAAACTTTTGGCCCATAAGCATATTCGCCAGTTCCTTAAAGCAGCCAAACACATTTCACCCCCAGTGGTCCACAGATGTCCCTCATAGGACTTAAACCTGGTCATAGATGCTTTAACTAAAGCCCCCTTCGAGCCTCCATCGCAGGTCTCACTGTATATGTTATCGCTGAAGGTCTCTTTCCTTATTGCAATCACTTCAGCCAGGAGAATGTCAGACCTGGGGGCCCTGTCTGTAGAAGAGAACTACTGCATTTTCCACAGGCAGTCGGTAACGCTCAGGCTAGACCAAGCATTTATTCCACAGATCTCAAGAGGTGGTTCTCCCATTGTTTTGTCCAGACCTGGTACACCCAAAGGAGAAGCTGTGGCACACATTGGATGTGTGCTGCGCCTTAGAGATCTATTTGGCTAGAAGCCAGGCTTTTCGCAAGTCTACAGCGCTCTTCATCAATATTCGAGCTAGTGTTAAGGGGTCTAAGGCTTCAAAAACCCTAATAGCTAAGTGGGTAAAACAGGCAATAGTGGAGGCATATAAGTCAAAAGGTAAAGTGCCTCCTCTTCAGATTTGGCCCCATTCAGTTCGTGGGGCAGCTACCTCTTACACATTCAAGGTGAGGGCCTCATATGAGGAAATATGTCTTGCTGCTTCTTGGGCTTCAGTTCACACCTTTGTGAAGCATTATAAGATTAGTGCCTATCAGTCGGCTGAGGCGGCTTTCGGCAGATGGGTGCTTCAGGCGGTGCTGGAGCCCTCGGAGGCTGTCTGTTCCCTCCCATAGGGTCTCCAAGGGTCAGGTATGTCCCTTCCGGAGAACTGTCTGCAGCAGGGGGAGAAAAGAGAATTGGTCACCTACCTTGGTGAATTCTTTTCTTCTGCTATGCAGACAGTCCTCCGGCCCCACCCTGACAGTCAGAAAAGAAAGATCGGGGTGGGCCTGTGGTCCTTCTCCCCTTTGCCAGTTACAGTAATAGTTGGGTTCGGTTTATACTGTTTTTATGTTAATACCCCTTCCTGTTAACCCTTAATAGTCAGGCAGGTATGTCAGGGGCAGTCTGTGGTTGTTGTAGTTATACAAAGCAGCCGGTCCTCTGCTAGGGAACTCCTGGAGCTATAGGCAGGGGTAGCCCTAGGGAACATGTGCAAAAGAATCAAGGGATCTTCTGCCTCCTGTCGGCGGAGCTACCCTTCTGGAGGACTGTCTGCCTAGCAGGAGAAGAAAAGAATTCAACAAGGTAGGTGACCAATTCTCTTATATATTGTCCCATGTGGAATCTGGAGACCACCTTAGGTACTGAATTTGCAGTAAAGCCACGAGTAGTATTAGTTTCAAGTTTATTTATTATCGGCACTAGCTTTTGCTATGGCAAAGATCCAGGAAATATATATATAAAACTAAAGAATATAAAAATTGATAAAACATGAGTAAAATAATCTCCATTAATTATCTAAACTGACCCAAATAAGATGAATAATAACTAAGAACCAAACCTACATCTTAAATATTCTCCCATTTAAATATCGATATAAAAAACTAAAGAAATTGATAAATCAACTCCAAGGTAGCCAGCCAACTAATCATTTATACGCTGGAAGCAATCATTAAATCGTGATTGTACATAGGTTCTTCTTTTTGTAGCAAGACCTATAAAAGTTGCTACTGCCACCAAATCCTCCTTTACTGACAGACTAGTAACGGAGTTAAAGACATCCTGTCTTTTGTACCCTCTCCAACACTGGAGTTAGCCAGGTCTCTGAGTATACAATAATATGGGCATCTCAAAATAAAGTGCTCAACTGATTCTACCTCCTGGAGGGAACAAGTGCAATAACGAGACTCTCATCATGTTTTTTTAAATCTTCCTTCCAACACAGATGCCTTAATCAGCTGAAATCGGAGAAGCGTATAATTCCTTTTTAGCGCCTTATTCTCTAACATATCTAGATAAGGCTCAGAAAGAAAATTAGTCTTTACTAACCCCAAACCAGGCATAACTTTCCATTGCCTAACCGCAGCAAGATCTTGTTGCTTGGCAATATCTCATGATCTAAGGTCTATTTCTTTTTTAGTATGGGTTAAAGACTTCTCCTGAAAATAAACAAAGGAGAACCCCATTCGGCTTATTAGAGTAGCCAGATAATTTACCCAAGGGTAGGTCCTGGCCCCAGAATGCGTCGGACCAGGGTCATTCTTCCAAGATGTTCAATAGGGAGAATGCCTTTTTCCACCTGCACAACGTACTATTACCAACTTTAAGTAGCCTACAAAGAAAGTAATTTTGAATCCTTTCTAGTATAATAATATCAGGGAAAGAAATAAGTTCTAAGCCAAAAATGATCTTGGCATGCCGTATCAAAAATTGTTGAAATAGATACGCCTTTCGAAAAATTAAATGCTTTCAGAAGACAGCGCACCGATCTAGATGCTGTACAAGCTCTATTTTTGATGTGGGATGCCCATGTACCTCTAGAGGTGAAAGTCACACCTAGATATGTAACTGAATTTACCAAATCAAAGCTTAAGCTATTAATTTTCCATTCCGAAGAAGACCTTTTACCTCCAACCACCATGATATTTGATTTTTTTGTATTGATTTCAAGGCCATTTAGTTGACAGTAACTCATTAATCCTTTAGGTGCGCCTTTAAGGCCCTTTTCTGTCTGCGCCAGTATTATTTATTTATTTAAAACATTTATACCCCGCCCCTCCTGTAAACAGCTCGGGGCGGCTTCCAACAATATAAAACAATTTAAAACAATCAACAATTAAATACTTTTAAAACAGGGCCCCGGGAAACAATATCAACATTAAAACAATAAAACAGGGTAGGGGAGAAAAATACAACCCTAACCCACCCTCCCCAAAGGCCTGGGCAAACAGCGAGGTTTTACAACACCGCCGGAATGACAACAGGCTTGGAGCCAGGCGGACTTCCTCCGGAAGGGAGTTCCAAAGGTGCGGCCCGGCCACCGAGAATGCCCTCTCCATTGTGGCCCCCCGCTTTATGCGGGGGACCTCCAAGAAAGCACCCCCGGCTGACCGCAGAAGCCGCCCTAGGGCGCGGAGGGTGAGGCGGTCCCTGAGGTACGAGGGGCCCAGACCGTTAAGAGCAACACTAAAACCTTGAACCTAGCTCGGCACGCTATTGGCAGCCAGTGCAGAGTCTGGAGCACAGGTGTAATTTGCTCCCGACTTCCCGTCCCCTTAAGGAGACGAGCCGCCTCATTCTGCACTAGCTGCAGCCTCCGAACCAGGCACAAGGGAAGCCCCACGTAGAGCGCGTTGCAGTAGTCCAGCCTTGAGGTGACGAAGGCATGGATGAGGGTGGCCAGGTCCAGGCCGGAGACAAACGGATGCAGCCTACGCACCAGATACAACTGGCGGAAGGCAGCCTTAGAGACTGCCTCCACCTGCTGCTCCAGGCGGAGGTCTGTGTCCAATATCACCCCCAGACTCCAGACCTGCTGAGCTATGGGCGGGCGAACTCCCCCAATCAGGGGAGCCACTACCTCCCTCGCTCTTAGTAGGACTAAGTCGTCTACATATTGCAAGGAGGTTAGGGGATAGGATCGAATTTTAGGTGGATGTGGGCTTTTGTCTCTTACGAAGTCCATTAGATCTGAGACAAAAAGATTAAAAAGCAAAGGAGCCAAAATGCACCCCTGACGGAACCCTCTTGTGATGGAAAGTGGGCCCGTTGGTGCTTTTCCTAATCCAATTTTAACTCTTGCCGTGTTTCCTGTGTGTAATTGAATCAGGAGGGATAGCAACTTATCATCTATACCCAATGCTTTTAACTTAATCCAAAGCCTGTTCCACGGGACACAATCCAACGCTTTGGTAAAGTCAATAAATGCCACATAAAGCTTCCCTTTCTTTATTTTGGTGTATTTAGAGATTAAATGGGTCACAATGAAGCAACAGTCCATTGTAGATCGCTTCCCCGTAAAGCCAAACTGTTCCATCAGGATTATTCCATTTGCTTCTGCCCAATTCCGTAAGTACTGTGCTATTTTAGTAGCATACAGCTTGCCTATAACAGAGAAGAGGCTTATTGGTCAATGAGTAGTATTAGCTCAGATCTTATTCCCATGTTTGTTTATTTATACAAAAATGTATATCCCGCACCCTCCTGCACACTGGCAGCTCAGGGCGGCGCACAATATAAAAACAACAAATAAGACCGTCTAAAATACGACAATATATAAAATATACATCATAAAATTCACCCTCCCTTCTGTATATCTTTCTCTAATAACCTACCTGCCTCAATGTGGGGGGAAATCCCCTTAACCCTTCCCCAACAGGGTGAACAGCTGGTAACGGGTAACTAAAGGGAAAAAACATCAGCCTGTTAAAATATCCCTTTATTTGGATGCAACTTGGTAAGAAGTGTGAAGGGCAGCAGGAACCATCCCTCCCACTGAGTAATATAGGTCTCATAAGACAAACCCTGAAGTCGTGGTGCTCTCTGTTTGGCAGGCTATTGCCGTTATTTCTGAGGGTCTGGAGTGTTTTGGAGGGCAGGGCTATATGGAGGACACAGGCTTTGCTGTCGTACTCCGCGATGCCCAGGTAAGGAAACAGTAACAAAGTCACAGCTCTCTCAATTCAACTCCCTTTGCATCACCCTTCCCATGAACCTGCATGGTGTGCAGGAGGCAGCCTGCAAAAGGACCAGGTGTTTTCAGCCTGGGCCTGACCTCCTGCCATCGTGTGTTGGGCTCCTTTCAGCCTGCCCATTGCATTCTGATTCCTGGCTTCCTCTTCTGTTCATTCTGGCTTAGCCATTTCTGGCTTAGCTCTTTCCCTCAACCCCTCTTGTAGCGCCAATCTCCTGATGCCCATCCTTCAATCACTGCACAGATTTCTGGGAAAGACCCATTTTCCCACTGAATAAAACGTTAGCTGTGGCATTCTGGCCTGAGCCCCTAACCACTTACCTTTACAGGTGCTGACCATCTGGGAAGGAACTACCAATATCCTGGCCCTTGATGTCTTGCGCTCCCTCACCAAGAGCCAAGGAAAGGTGCTAGCTGCATTCTTCTCTGCAGCTCAGGTGAGTTCACTGCCAGGACACTGAGCATCCAGAGTCCCACACCGGTTTCAAATTGCAAGGGCCACATCATTGGGACTTGGAAGCAGCCCTGAATCTAAGGTTCTGTGTCAGAATGACAGTACCATTTGCCCACCCCACTCTTGCTTAGAGCCTAAGCGGCTGGTTAGTAACCCAGGCCCTTTCTTACAGCAGTGAGGGGAAACTGATTTGACAGCTCTGCAGCTGTGTTAAGTCTGGTCCTTGCCAGTAACATTTTGGTACTTTCTTTGCTGCATCTTGAGATATAGTTGATTTCCTCAGATCAGGCAGCAGGTACCATGTGTGCAACTGGCCTAAGATGAGGAGCCTATGCAAAGGAACTTCATACCCAGAACACTCAGAAGTAGGTTAAAGAATTAAATGTTGAATGTTTTTATTTTATTTATTTATTTATATGCTGCCCATCCCATCAAGGCTCAGGGTGGCTTACAATCAATAAAAACATCTAAAAGTCCCCTTGCCCCCAACCCTAGCCCCCCCCCAACCCACTCAACCTGGGTTTGAGTGGAACAGACACTGCCTCTCAGCATTCCCTATCTGTAAAAACTTCACAGGCAGATGGTACCTACAAGAGGGCGATCCCAGCTGACCTCAGAGGCCACAACAGGGCATGAGGGAGGAGATGGTCTTTCGGATACCTAGGGCCCAAGCCATTTAGGGCTTTATAGGTCAAACCCAGCATCTTGAATTGTGCCTGGAAAGCAATTGGTAGCCAGTGGATTCTGGCGCACCAGTGTAATGGGCTCCCAGTGACCTGCCCCTGACAGAAGAAGGGCCGCTGCGTTCTGTGCCAACTGCAGTTTCTAAACAGTCATCAAAAGCAGCCTCACACACAGCGCATTGCAGTCTAGCCTCGAGGTTGTTATGAAGGAATGGATAACAGTGGCCAAATCCGATAAAGGTCGCAGCTGCTCCTGACCACCGCCACAACCTGACATACCAGGTGCATCAATGAATCCAAGAGCACCCCAAGGCTGTTTCTATGTCTCCCAGGTCACACGGCTGGCCAACCATCACCACTTCGGTCTTGTCTGGATTCAGCTTCAATCAGCTTGCCCACATCCAGTACCCATCAGCAGCTCGGCACTCGGAAAATACCGAGTCTGCAGGACCTGGGTCAGATGAAAGAGAGAGAGTTAGGTTTCATCAGCATACTGATGACACTTCACTCCAAATAAATCTCCATACAACCTCACCCAGTGACTTCAGATGTACACTGAACAGGAGTGGGGACAAAAGAGAACTCTGCAGGACACCACAAGGCAGCCCCCGAGGACCTGATGACCCACCACTTATCACCACCCTCTGGGTCCTCCCAGGCAGGAATTGCTGGAACCACTCAAGAGCAGACCCACAAACCCCTGCCAGGTCATGAAGCCATACCAACACCACCCCATGATCAACTGTATCAAAGGCTGCTGAAAGATACAACAAAATCAACAAGTACAACTGCCCTTGTTGACTGCCAAACGGAGGTCATCAACCAAGGCCTCAAGCGTGGGCAGTCTCAGTGCCATACCCAGGACAAAGTCCCGACTGAGATGGGTCCAGGACTCAAGGAATCCAAGTGCATCACGGTGCGCCTGAAGCTGCGAGGCAGCCACCCATTCAGTAACCTTCCCTAAAAAGGGACAAGAGCTGGCAGGGGAGTCAGTCAAGAGATGTTTTTTTCAACAGGGGTTAGACAACCGCACTTCTGAGGCAGTCAGGAACCTGCCCTCCCAAAGGGAGGCACTGACAACCCCAGCTATCAATAGCCCCAAACTCCCCTGGCTAGCTTTCACTAGCTAGGATGGGCATGGATCTAATTTAATGTATTTATTTATATTTCTACCCTGCCCTTCCCAAATGGCTTAGGGTGGCTTACAAAACAAACACAATACATAAAAACAGCAGAAAACACAACCCCCCCAACCTTTCCCCTCACCCTGACCTGCCCACAAACCCCACAAAAAACCCTCTCCCGTTACCCTGTCATACTGCTATCCCAAACCCCCCATTCCCTATCCCTGCCTGCTAACTGCCTTAACAAAAAGAAAGGTCTTGCACCGCCTCTGGGAGAAGGGAGTTCCATAACGTTGGGGCAGCTATTGAGAATGTCCTCCTGCGAGCCCTCACCGTATTAACAAAACTAACAGATGCTACCCACAGGGAGATGCTTCCAGCCAATCGCAGGGGCCGCAGTAGGGCATGGAAGGACAGGCAGTCTCAGATATATGGGACCCAGACAGTTTAGGGCTTTAAAGGTCAAAACCAGCACCTTGAATTGTGCCCGGAAAGCTATAGGCAGCCAATGAAGACTTTGGAGCACTGGTGTAATGTGCTCTCGGTGCCTCATCCCCAAAAGCAGCCAAGCCACCGCGTTCTGCGCTAGCTGCAGCTTTCGAACAGTCATCAAGGGCAGCCCCACATAGAGCGCATTGCAGTAGTCTAGCCTAATTCATAACTGGTTGTCTGCATCACTCCAGGTACACCCACTGCATCAGTGGGCAAAACTGACAGAAGCCAATCCAAGCAAGCCAGAGAAGACCAAGCCTCCCCAACCCCAAACTCTGCATTCAAACCAGTAGTTCCCGAGTCAAGCCAAATACAAGCAACTTTGTCTACAAAGTAGGTGGCAAGCTCATCACAGCAGACAACTAATGACTAACCCCAGGTGGAGACAGCCAGGATTTAGCAGGCTATTCACCAGCCAGAAGAGCTCTGCTGGATGGCACTTTGCAGATGCTATGATGGCAGCAAAGAAAACTTTCACCACCACTATGGCATTGTTCTTCAAAAATTATCTATTCCGCAGTTGGTTTTGGCGCAAGTCGAGCTCCACCTGTGTTCTAACCGCCTACCCTCCCGCTTTAGCAGCCTCAAGTCCTCTGTATACCAAGGAGACATGTGCTGCTGCTGCTGCGGAGGAAGCGGATGTCTGGGTGCCACTGTGTTGATGGCCCGAAACAACATACCTTATCACGATCAACCAGGCCATGAAACACAGAGGCTGTCAAGGTCAGAGGGTAAATCCCCCAGAGTGTTCTGCAATCTATGAGATCCATTAGTCTTTCAGGGTGGACTATCCTAACTGCTCCACCATCCTGGGTGGAGGCAAAGGAGGGCCCTTCAAAAGGTAATGGGTCCAATCATGACAATGGTGTTGTAACTACACACCCATTTTCAGGCCAGCACAAAACATTAAATCCAATGCGTGTCCAGCCTCATGTGTTGGGCCAGGTATTATCTGAGATAGGGGAAGAGGAGATCTTTTAGATATGTAGGGCCCATGTCCGCCATGGGAATTTACAGTGAAATATAATTGCAGGTGTCGAGGGAGGGGGGGCGGTGGAATTGGTATCTGAGATTATAGGGGAGCAGATGAGGTAGCAGTACACAATGGAATTTGTTTGCTAGGTTATTTGAAGTGAATGGATAAGTTTTCATGTGTTTCCATTCTGGGGGTTTATTTATCTAAATATATATTCTGTCCTTTCCCTAGGGTTCACTGTGTGTGGAGAGCAGAGACCTTACAGGCACAATCCTCCAACCACAGTGAAATCAATGGCTCTGCTTCCCATTGACTGTAATGGAGGGAGGCTTGCACTCAAGTGACTGTTATTTTTGGGGTATGAATTAGAAGAAAGTCCAGTTCTGGCTGTATAGATTATTAGCTAACTGTATGCAGCAAGAAGAAACCAACCCATAAGACTGACATCCTAAACATTCTTCAGGAATAAACTGATAGATTCAGAAATATCTGAAGATCAGTCCCCATTAGATTATACTAGCCACAAAAGCAACATTAAGAACTGCACGTTGATACTGTATTTGCTCAGTGTCAGCTGTACTTGTACAGAATCACCAGCAGGAAAGCAAGGCTGGAGTCTTTCAATCCACACACTACTTACTCTGAAGTAGCCCCATAAAAACTCTGCTCCAGATTAAGTGGTGTGTGGACTGGCCCAAGGTCAGTCTATCACTGAGGCTACTGGCTGAAAAGTGTGCTTGTTTTTCCATACCACACAACAGAGGAAACTCAGGTTTGATTCTTCTGGTTGGTTGAGTGTGTTGTTGCTGGCAGCTGGAAAAATCTTGGTTTGATTAATAAAAATAGCCAGAGAACACAGGCTGAACCCTCTTTTCTGACCAGAAACACACTTTGTTTGATCTTAGATCTATGTGAGTGTCCTTTGCCACACAAACACATCTGTGTTACAAACTTTCCTACTGTGTTTGTGTATAGACATTCGTTGTGCTTTCTGAAACCTGTATTACTAGGCAAAACTGTTTGGCCTGGGACTCAGGCGTTGGCTTTCAGGGCCTTTGCAGTTTGTTAGCATCAACTTTTAGGATCCTTTTAAAGAGGGTTGTTTTGTTGGTTCTTTTTTCTTTAAAAAGCAAAAAAAGAGAAACATACTAGCATGCTGTGGCATTGGAGGTTCCTTTGGGCTTTATCTTGCAACAGACCTAACCAGTTTAATGATGTTTTTTGTATCTGTACTGCATATGCTGTGAATGTTTATTAACCACTTTGCCTGAATAGTGTCCATTGAACGTGAGGGGTTGGGTTGTGTATTAATAGTGACAGAACACAAGGTTACTGTTCAGAAGAAGTAGTGCCTGAAGTATAGCACATTCGGACACCAAGCTGCTATGGCAAGTACTAACAGTACAAACTACATGCTCATCTGAAGCACCAGAAGCCTATAAATGTCTTAAAAGGTTGTTTTGTGAAGCAGCTACTAATAAACCTCAGCTTCACAAATAAAGAGATGAATTCACACTGGGAGCATTATCCAAAGCTTTTCCTTAGAACAGCAGCAGCTGCTGCTTCTTGCTGATCTAAACCTAGAAAAACCTTACTCTGCTCCCTGGGACCTACTGCTCTTTGCAGTGGCAATTATGTCCTTTCTTTCATATTGTTCTACAACAAAGACATATTGCCACACTAATGGGCCAAGAAGGTCGAATTCTGCAGAATATGGCACATGAAATCAAGACTATAAGATCTCTACAATGGAAATGCTGAACTAAACTTATCAATAGCTCTTTGCTGCATCATCCTTTCATATTGATTTTTATATAGGTACATGATATTCCTGAGTAAAACCCCATTGTATTAGCACACTAACAGAATGGGAGCCAGTGTGGTGTAGTGGTTAAGAGGGCAGTACTTAGAGAAAGAAGTAGGGGGAGGCTCCCCCTGAGTCAAGTCTCACTTGAGCCATGAACTCACTGGGTGACCTTCGGCCAGTCACAGATATCTCAGCCTAACCTACTTCACAGGGTTTGTGTGAAGACAGAGTTAATTAGTTAATGTTACAGTTAATAAAGTTAAAGAATTGTAAGCTACCCTGAGCCTAAGGAAAAGCGTGGAACGAAAAAAAATCCAAATAAATAATCAAATAAATGATTCTGTGGGATGGGGAAACCAAATTAAGGCTACCCTTGGGCTGGCCCAACCAGGCAGCAATGCATGTGTGCTGTTTTAACAAGTAGCCAATTTAGAATCTTGCTCTTGACCATCAGCAAGGCAGTCACAGTACTGAGAAAAAAGCAGCATAGATCAAATGGAAGAGTGGGTGAAGTCCAGGGTTGCCACCTAGTTAGTACCAAGGCAGGGCCTGCAACATATATTTTTCATAAGTGTTCCTTAAAAATTGGCATACGTGGCAACCCTGGTGAAGTCCCTTGGAACAGCCAAACCCTGACATACCTGTTGAAGGGAGAGGAGATCAAGCTTGTACATGGGCACCTAAAACTTGTTTAGTGTGTTACGGATTCTTCAAACCTGCCCCTTAGCTCTAGGGGGAGCGATAGCTAAAGTCCCTTTCTGAACAAAGATGTAGCCTCTTGATTGAAAGTGGGAAACTGTGTAGTGCAATGGAACAGATACTTGTCCAAGATGTGTTGCACAGACACAGGTAGAGTCCTACCTCGATCCACATAAGCGGTTAGAGGATAGTGTGCAGTTTGGTATTCAAATCACCCCTTAATGCTAACATAATCCAACTGAAAGGTAGACAGCTAGCTCAGAATTTTTCAGTTATTAACGTGGTGAGTTCCCTGCACTCAGTAGCTCCTTGGTGCTGTTAAGCAGCATTGCATCAGCTGGAATGCCATGAGCTTCCTTTGTCAGTACTAGCTAGGACTGCATTGATTTGGGCTTTTCCAGCACTGCCCTGAGTCCACTAATGATTTTAGCAGCCATGCTTCCTTGTGGGAAGCACATGCTTTCTAACTTGACCTGTAACTACTTTCTTTGCAGGAGAAGCTAGAGTTGGCTTCCAGAATTTCTGATTTGGAATCTTCTGTGCAGCTGATACAGAATGCTCTCCACAGGCTTGGACAGTTCACTCAGCGAGCTGGCTCCAAGGGGACAGTGACCATGCAGCTTGCAGCAAGAGACTTTGCCTACACTCTAGCAAGGATCTATACAGGTAATGAATAGGGAGAAAGGAGTTTAACTGTCCATTGCAGAGACCACAAAACAGCATGGACCACAGGGAATGAATTAAGTTTTAGATGGAGGAGAGTGGTTTTAAGATGTCATGTTTAAAAACGGTGTGGTAAGGAATGCTGGGTCACTGTCATGAATTAAGCTGAAGATGATTTAGATCTAATCCAGCTGAATGAGAAAGATGTAATAAGAATCTGAACCTTTCACTATGTATTGCCATTTGTGCTACACTGCAGCCTGGGAACATAGTAACTGATGTATTTGCTTTTTGCAGGAGCTCTCTTACTTGAGCATGCGGCCCAGCCTGGTGCTCCGCTCACAGACATTTACACCGCTCAGAGGTAAGCAGAAATACTCTCTCTGATTTCTGTACCAAATCCTGAGGGTTTCAACAGAGTCCGAGCTCAGGAGTGACAGAGCAAAGTGGAGTCTGATCCCTTATTAACCACACCTTTCATTGTGACAAAACAGTCCTTTGTATCAGATGTTGACCGAGGGCAAAGTTCACACAAAATACACACTTTGATTATATTATACTCCCTCTCCCCTAGATGAACTAGCCCAAATCCCTAACCTACCACAGACTTACGCCTTGGCCAAGTGGGAGGGGATCAGGAAGGCAGATCTGGCAAAAGCTTATAGGAAGGATACGGATGACCACAGCAGCACAGACATTGCCTGCAAAGTATTCTGGGATGTATATGGGAGTGTCGGAGGAATGCATACCTCAAACCCAGTATCTTCATAAACACTTGCTGGGGTAAACCAACACCCGGAACTTTCTGAGGCTGCTCACCATCGGGTAATCTTCTCTACCCTGGGTTAACTCCCCAGTGGTTACATGTACAAGGTACCTCATATTGACCCAGACTGTTCATGCCGCCACTGGCGAGTTAACCCGGGGTAAATAAGATTCACCCGGTAGCAAGTGTTGAGTATGGACAAATGACAAGTAACATCCATGCTTTGGTGTCAAAGAAATTTTTGCTTATGGGAATATCTGTCCACGTCATGTTCCTCTGGAGTTGAAAAACTAATATGGAGGTTAAGTTGGAACTAGTAGTTGATTTTAAGTACTACCTGGATGATGGCTGTGGATAAAACTTGTGCACATTCCTTGCTCAGGTGGTGCCAGCAAGACCTGTGCCCTGTAGACAAAGAGGAGAGAGCTGGATGTTATGATGAGGCGGCAGCTTCCATGGATACCTCCTTCGTCTACGAGGGAAGTCCAATTTTGAAAGGAAAGCTATGACCTACTGAAGCTAAATGGGGAAAAATCCATGCATCTCTGGAAAAGTTGTGGCACGGTGACAGTCAGTGGCAACTGCATCTGAGAAGAGCTGTATTGCTGACAGCAAACTCAAATATTTAGTGTTCTGCTAAACCAACAGGCGCTGTTTCGATCTGCATGGCATTCTAACTGGTACTCCTCCAAACAGAAATGGTCCACACACCAAAGTGGCATCAATTTAAATTGTTGTTTAGGTTTTCCAGCCACCCCTTTTTGCCCCAGCACACCCTCTCCACAAGCTGTGCTGCCCTCACTAGGTTTAGCTCAGTGGACAGTCTTACACTTCACATCCCCATTTCTGATTGCTCTTTCTGCTCAGAAAAAGGGAAATTTCTTACCTGCGAATTTTCCTTCTCCTTCCTCTCAGGACAGATGGTCTTGACTGATGGGATGTGTCCCTCCTTCCTCCAGATAGGCAAGATCAACTTGATTGACAGCCTCATCCAATGGGAGGGGCACAGCCCACCACAATGCCCAGGATGAGACTGCCATAGCTGCTATGAAACTAAATAAACTATTGAAATAAATGTAAACCTTAACCTTCAAAAAACCTAACCATGGTAAGTAAACTACCTTAAGTGCCCTGATATGGAAGCCCAGGAAAACAGTCTCAGACAGTGAGACAGAAAAGAACCAGAAATAGGGAGCAACCCATAAGGAAAACTAATCATCGCCCCCTCACCTCCCAATATTTCTGCTGGTGCCTGGAATCCCACAGAGGACGGGATGAAGACCATCTGTCCTGAGAGGAAGGAGAAGGAAAATTCACAGGTAAGAAATTTCCCGTTATCCCCTTCCTCGCAGGACAGATGGTCTTGACTGATGGGACGTCCCCAAGCAGAATGTCCCCTGGGCAGGTGGATTCCCACCAGTAAACACAAACGCCCTGACTCCTCCGGGGAGACCAGGCGCTAATTCAGCAGAACCCGCTGGAGCACCCTCCGTCCAAAGGCCGCATCTGTTGAGGCCAAGGACGTGAGCCTATAGTGACGGGCAAAGGTATGCACCGATGCCCACATAGCTGCTCTACAGATTTCTTCCAGGGAAGCTCTCCCAAACAAGGCGGCATTGGTCGCCGCGCTCCTTACCAAGTGGGCGACAATCCCTTGTGGGGTAGGGATCCCCTTAGCTCTATAAGCCTCAGTGATACATGTCTTTAACCAAGTAGCCAGGGAGGATTTACTTGCTCTCTTACCCCTAATTCCTTTTACCAAAATTCACAAATAGGGAAGAGTCTACTCTAAATGGATGAGTCCTATTTAGATAAATTTTGACCGCCCGTCTAACGTCTAAGGTGTGCCACACCCTTTCTCTGTCGTGCTGAGGGTTGGGGCAAAATGAAGGCGTCAGCTCCTGTTCCCTATGAAAACTTGAATTGGCCTTCGGGCGGAAGGACGGATCTGGGCGCAGAACCAGCTTATCAGTGTGAAAAATACAAAGTTCTGGATCCGTCGATAGCACTCCCAGTTCTGAAACTCTGCGGGATGAGGTGACCGCTACCAAGAAGAGAGGCTTAATGGACAGGAGTTGGAACGAAACTGTGGACAAAGGCTCAAATGGAGGTTTTGTTAGAGCATCCAGAACAATGTTAAGTCTCCACGTTGGAAATGTGACAAACTGGGGGGGGGGGGGGGGNGCGGGATGAGGTGACCGCTACCAAGAAGAGAGGCTTAATGGACAGGAGTTGGAACGAAACTGTGGACAAAGGCTCAAATGGAGGTTTTGTTAGAGCGTCCAGAACAATATTAAGCCTCCAAGTCAGAAATCTGTGATGAACTGGAGGGTGGAGGGTCTCAACCGTCCTAATGAATCTCGTGGCTATCGCATGCGAAGAAATAAGCAGTCGACCCGTACAGCCTATAATGCTGGATAAGGTGGAAAGTTGTCTTTTGATCGTGTTTGCTTTCAGTCCCTTTTCCAGACCGTCTTGAAGGAACAGTAGGACTTCTACGTGACCTACCTCCATCGGCCAGAGGTGACATTGGGAACACCATTGATCAAACTAACTCCATGTCCTGCCATAGATTTTGTCGGTAGACTCCCTTCTGGAGGACAGGGAGGTATTCAGTAGAGCACCAGAATACCCCATGGAGGCTAGCTGTCTCCTTTCAGCTTCTAGGCCATGAGAGCTAGTTTTATTACATATGGATGTATTAGGGGCCCCTACGACAAGAGATCCGGCCATGTCGGGAGTCAGAGTGGCAGAGATTTCGTTAGACACAGAATCTCTGAGAACCAGGGATGTCAAGGCCAAAACGGTGCCACTAGGATGACCCAAGCTTTCTGACGTCTGATCTGCTGGAGAACCCGCTGGAGAATCGGAATGGGGGGGGGGGTAAAGCGTACAAGAGCCCCTTGGGCCAGACCAGCGAGAGGGTGTCTATTCCCACCACTCCTGGCTCTCTGTGCTGTGAGAGGAAGAAGAGGACCTTGGCATTGCTTGAGGATGCAAACAGGTCCATCACCGGCTCGCCGAATGTCTCTGATGAGGTTGAACGCTTTCGCGGAGAGGGAACGCTCTCCCGGGTCTTCTACCTGTCGGCTCAGCCAGTCGGCTGTGGTGTTGCTCTTTCCAGCAATACGTATTGCTCTCACCGAGCTTATTCTGCTTTCTGCCCAGCTGAACAGTAGTGTTTTCGATTGCGATCCTCCTTGGTGATTTATAAAGGCCATGGCCGTGGTACTATCCATTCAGCTCAGCAGGTGCCGCCCCATGAGGTGACTGGAAAAGTGGAGGAGCGCCAGGCGTACCACTCTCAGCTCCAACCTGTTAATGTGCCACTTTCTTTCGTATTCTAACCACTTGCCCTGGGCCGTTCCGAACTTGCAATGGACTCCCCACCCCCAGTTGCTTGCATCCGTTGTTAAAACTGTTCTATCTGGGTCTCTCAGAGATAACCCCCCCTCCAGGCGTCTCGGTTGGAGCCACCAGTTGAGCTGTGTCCTCACCTTGTCGGGCAGTCTGACGAGGAGGTGAGTGTTGTTGGCTCTCTCACTCTAATAGGGACGCAGAAACATCTGTAGCGGGCGAAGGTGTAGTCTGGCCCAAGCTACCATGTCCAAACATGAGACCATGCTTCCTAGGGTTTGCGCGAGAAACATGAGGTCTGATGAAGGTTCTCTGGAGCCGTACCAGAAGTGATCGCACCTTGTCCGCTCTCTTGGTTGAGAGATATACTCGGTCCTGAAGGGTGTGCAGCCGGACTCCCAGGTGAAGAATGGACATGGCTGGTGTCAGGCAACTCTTTTCCCTGTTTATCAGAAAACCACGGGCTTCCAGGCACCTGATGGTCGAGTGTAGGTTGAACAGACACTTCTCCCTGGACGAGGATCTCACCAGGATGTCGTCAAGGTATGCGTAGATGTGGATCCCCTGCCTCCTCAGATGTGCCACCAATGTCACAAGTACCTCCGTGAAGACCCTCAGCGATGACAACAGTCCGAAGGGTAGCACTCAGAATTGAAAGTGCTGGCCATCGACTGCGAATCTCAGGTACCTCCGATGAGTTGGATGGATCGGAACTTGAAGATAGGCTTCCTGGAGATCGATCGAGGCTAGGAAGTCTCCTGGTTGCAGGGCCGCTGCAATGGATTTCTGCGTCTCCATTCTGAACTTCTGGTACTTGACTCTCTTGTTGAGCATCTTGAGATCCAATATGGCCCATGCGTCCCCGTTTTTCTTTGGCACCGTGAAGAAGATGGAGTATACGCCCAAGTATCTTTGAGAAGCTGGAAGCGGTTCTATGGCTTGTATATCTAGCAGGTGTTGGATTACCCTCATTGTCCTGCCAGCCTTTGTCCGGTCCCTTGACAGAGGAGATGGAAGAAACTGGTCCCATGGTGGAAGATCAAACTCTGTTGTGTAGCCCTTGGTCACTGTCTGGATTACCCACTGGTCTGAGGCCAAGTGTGCCCACTGATTTGCAAAGCGCTGTAGCCTCCCCCCGATGGCCCTATCTGGGCTCTGAGGGGACAGCCTCCAGTCACGCAGAGGGCTTGGGGTGCTTCGCGTTTGTGGGTTGCGGTCTTTTGGACTGGAACTGGTCGCTTCCTCTTCTGTTTCGCTGCCATCTGGGTGTTCCCAGCGGAAAATCCCTCTTCCAGTTTCCCCTGTGGTTTCTCACAGAGGCCTTGGGGTGAAAGAAGTTCCTATTCATTCCTTTCGAGGGATTCAGTGGCAGCGCCTTCTTCTTTTCCGGTTCGGTGGTAAGTGCGTTGTCCATTGCCTCCCTGAACAACTCCTTGCCCTGGAATCTGGCTCCCGTTAGTACCGCCTTGGACGGGAGGTCAACCTTCCACGTTCAAAGCCAGATAGATCTGCGTGCCACCACGTTGCTTGGCATGGCTCTCGCATTCAGCTGAATGGCATCCAGGGTTGCATCCGCCGAAAAAGGGCAGGCTTCTTAAAACTGTCCTTCAGTCTTTTCTTCTTCACCTTGCGAGCAAGGTCGCTGGCCCATAAAAAGGCTGCCCTACTAAAACTAGATGCTGACGCTGTGGCCTTGAGGGCTAGTGTGGATGCCTCAAAATTCTCTCTTAGAGCTACGTCTACCTTTCTATCGAGGGGGTCTTTGGGGAACCCGTCCCCCTCTGACGGGAGGGCAGCCGATTTTGCCAGGTCGGCCGCCCCCGCATCCACCTTGGGTAGGATAAATAACTTTCTGGGGAGGCAGGACCGTGTAAAACGTATTGATAAATCCATGTGGTCCCTTAAATCTGGCTGGATGTTCCCATTCCCCCTTGATTGTGTCCACATAAAACTTGGCCAGGGGGAGATCGGGGGAAACAGTGGCTCTCCTAGGGAAAGCCCTCGTGTTCTCTGTAGGCGCCTCCTGTTGAACCACCAGAGGGGCAGGGAGAGAGATAGCTAACTCCGCTGTTACTTTAGCTAGTTTAGAAAACGGCCTCCTCAAAAAGTCTTTCCCCTGCTGACTCCTCTCCAGCATCCCCAGCCTCAGACTGAAGGTCTGAAAGTTCCCCGTCCTCGTCAGGGTGTGGGGAAGACTGTGAGGGGCACTGAGGTTAGCTGTCCTGCCTCTACTCCCCTGAGCTCTCTTGTCCCTCTTGGGATGGTGGGAACCGGCCCTCTTGGCCCCTTTCCCCCTGTGGTCCGAACGGTGACTGTGGGAGGGGGCTGGAGAGATGGAGGGACTGGGTCAAACCCTAGCCCTTTTGTGTCCCCTCTTAGCCCTGCGGTCCGAGCGGGGTCTATGGGCTGGGGGCAGGGACAAGTCAAAGGATGAGGCGAGAAAACTGAGGAAGATGAGCTCCTTGAGGAGCTTGGGGGAGGATCCATCTCTTCCTGCCCATGTCCCTCTGTGTGGGGACCTCCTTTAGCTGAGAGGCCCCCTCCCTCGCATTGCCCAGCGCCCTTGTGGGGGAGGAGTTCCCTGTCCCTCGGCCTGGGGTACCCCCCCCGGGGGAGAGGTGGCCCACGGGGGAGCCCCCCCCCAGGTCAAGGACTCGAACAGGAGCGGGGAGTCCACCACCTGCCGGCCCAGCCACAGCAGAACCGCTTCCAAGACTTCTGCCAGGCGGCGTGGCTTGATACCTGGGCCCGTCCCCGCCCCAGGTGCACTCACCCGACTGTGACTTTGCTGGGACGGGAAGCTCCTCGGAGCACAGGAGCATCTCCGCGCCGACTTTGCCTGTCTCGCTGTTGCTGTGGGGGAGCAGCGAGCCCACGCCCCAGTGAGACGGGTTCCCAGCTCTGTCATGGCGGAGCGCAAGAAAAGTAGCTGGCAGCTGAATCGCACATTCTACGGAGCGCCTAGAGTCCCGCTCTGTCTCTACTCCCCACGACCCTTAAGGTCTAAGGGAGGAGTGGCTCCCTGTGAGGCAGCTCCCCCCTCTAAGTGGGACCCCAAGCCTTAAGGTAATGGGCGAAGGGCTGCCCCGGTCCCCTGCCAGCGGCTCAGCCCAGCCCCCCCACAAGGGTGGGATATAGGCTAGAGGAGTGGGCCCCAGAAAAGCAAAGAACAGAAAATGTAAAGGAAAAAAAAAAACCCTACAACTTATGCTCCCAGCGTAGGAGCTATTGACCCTGCTTCCTACCCCGAGCAAGGCAGGAACAGAACAGAACTGGGCTATGTGGTGGGCTTTGCCCCTCCCATTGGATGAGGCTGTCAATCAAGTTGATTCTGCCTATCCAGAGGAAGGAGGGACAGTCCCATCAGTTAAGACCATCTGTCCTGCGAGGAAGGTGAGAACAGCCTTTAGGTTGTAGTAGTTTGGAAACATGGTCACTTTAATCTGCTTTGGAAACAGGCCGCAATCCACAAATGACTTATACCAGAGTAGTGTCCCACAGGGCTTCAGTGGGACTACTTCAGAGTAAGTGGTTTATAGATCGCAGCCAGAGTATTTGTTGTGCTGGGAGGCTACTCTATTGAATCAGGTTCCACAACCGTAAAATACAAACATCCTGGCAGCAAGTGGGCAAGGACCATGTTAGTTTCCTTTTCTCTCTCTCTCTCTCTTTTTTTTTTTTTTTTTTTTAAAGTTACCCTTTAGTTAAGCTTAAAGTCAAGCCCAGCTATGCTTGTGGTTTCTCTGACTTTTAATAAATCTAAACTTCATTTCACTATGGCTGAGACTAGAAGTGGGGACTTTATATTTGAAATATCTGGCAATGGATGTTTTAACTAGTAGGAAAGTGGAGACTGGCAGCAGGACAGTCCTCTGCCATTAAAATCAATGTGAATTTTGCCAGTGACCTTAATGCCTGCCCTGAGTTGGGAGCAGATGTCATGGTCGGACTATGTAGTCTTAGATCAGGGAACTACAATTCTCTGTGCCCACCGGTATGGAAGGGGTCCAGTCAGTCTGCACACAACAGGATTCTCACTGAGACAAGATTGCCTCATGTCCAGAAGTACCTTACTGTATCAGAACTGGAATTGCTCATGCACAGGATGAGCCCAAGTCATTAAAGCTGAGTTTTGTTGAAACCCAAGGCAGTAACTACAATTATTCAAAGAGCATAAGATCTGAGCATATTAAGTGTGATCAACCTAAAATATAAAAACATTTCTTTGAACAAGATGTTTTAATGCAATTGGCAGGGTGATTTGTCTACCCTATAATAAAATAATTTGAAGAGTCAATTTGTTCCTATATGACTATTGTCTTTTAAAAGGATGTCGGGGGGGGTGGGTGAGTTTTTAAATGGGACAAAGAGTCCATTTTTGTGCCAATTAAGTGAATACTGTCTTGCAAACAGGGTAATTCCTCAGAGGAATCACAATTGACACTAACATCATTTTACAACTTCCACTCTTCAAAACCTTTAAAAAGCTGCACCGTTTGTTTCCGGTCTCATCCAGACTAATGACTTCATCTCCCTGTACATGGGCACTAAAAACTTAATATTCTTCAATAATTGACAATACCCTCACAACTATGTTTGTTAGCTAAGTCTTCCTGTAGTGCACAATAGTGTCACCTTCTGCCAGATTTAATCACAGGTACTCTCAGCCTCACAACTGCTTCAGTGTCAGTCTCCTTAGTCCTGTTCTATGGAACAACTCTACAAAAGCTCTTGTATAAACATCTATTGTGAGGACGAGACAAGTCACTTCAATATGAGACTTACTTGCTAAAGACTCCCCCTCATTGTAAAACTGCTTCATATAGGCAAAGGAAAATTATCTCTTCTATTCTATACTCCATGGAATCAATTTCCATTCTACACATACTTTAGGGACATTGCAGACGTCCAGTTTTAACTAACAAACCACCGCCAAATATCCATGAAGATATTTATACATATAACCCCAAAATGGCTCACATTAGCTTTTAGGGTGCATCCTCCACCATTAAAGTCAATGTCAAAACTCCCATTGACTTTAATGAGATGCAGACAAAGTACTTCAAATTAATTATTATTATTATTAACAAACATTTATATAGCGCTAGCAGTGTACCTGGACTTTACAAAGTAATAAAATAGACACGGTCCTTGCCCCTAGGGCTTACAATCTGAGAGACAGGAGCTGGGGGAGTGACATAGGAAGGGGAACAGGGAGAGACAAGGGGTCTAACATTCATGAAGATGCGAGGTCTCAATTATCTCTTTTATTGGACCATTTTCTGTTAGTGAGAATTTGCAAGCTTTTGGACCAACAGGGCCCTTCCTCAGGCATGTAGTGTAGCAAATCTCTTACATTTGGGGACCATACTTTCTCTCTAGATTGCCTTTTAATGGCAGATGACTGCAACAATGATGTCTGCAGAGGTGGCTGGCAGGCCATAACAATCCCTCTGCTTGTTGGAAGTTCATCTCAAGAAGCGCAGAGCTTTTGAGGGGACCAGTGGGCTCTGAAAAAATCCCTTCTCCTCTGGAACCTGGGGCTTCAGGAAACATTTTAGAAATTATTTTTTTTTAATACTGGTAAAGAATTTCTACACCCCTATGTATGGGCCATGGTTTGACTAAAAATAAACATTTTAAACTTGTAGCTGTGAAGTACACAAAATTGCAAAGCACATGGGGAATTTGTTACTGTGTAGGACATGACAATAAAAGATTGTAACATCTGTAGGCTCAGATGTTTAGAAGATGGTTAGATGAAGAGTCTAAATTTAGACTATTGTGGAGTAGCTCTCCTGCTTCCTAAATTTATACATTTTAGGCTGCGGAGCTAAACACATTTTGGCAGCAAAGTCCCAATGTTCAACTACTGCAGTTGTATTTAAAACCACAGCCCTAGTGCAATTGTATTTAAGACCACAGCCTTAAGGTGACATCCTTGTGCTCAAGTGAAGTTGATGGCAACACTCTCATCGATTTCAGTGGAGCCAGGATTTCACTTGTTTCATGCTTTCAAAGCAAGTCAGAATCACACTTTCAATGCTAGGTTTACACAAATTCTACAGATGATGTAGAATCAAATGCGGCACCTGGGACTCCTCAAAAGAGAATTTAACATATTTGGAAAACAGGCAGATGATTATACTTGTAAATCAGTGTGAGATAATTTTAGCAGCACTGAAACAGACATTCAGAGGGTCTGGTATTCTTAAATATTCCCATGTAAAATAATATCTTGGGTCCAGCTGCACAGCCCCTGCTTGTCTGCAGAATATGAAAGAGAGATTATTTACCTGTCTAGGAAATGGGGAAGTTTTGTACAGGGTTCAAAGGAAGACCATGTGTTAGAAGGCTTGTGACTATATCAAATTGGCACATTTCTGTGCCTCCTGTTGGTCAGTCAGTCCTAATATTTACAGACTGCAGACTTCTAATATTTGTAGATTGCAGAAAGAGACATTTCACATGGTAATTTCAGACATATTGGGTCAGATTCTAGCCACAATCCTAGCACAACGTGGGTCTACTATTATTGCAGTCTTGCCCAGCATTACAACAGAGATCATCATCTAACGTGTTCTGTCCCAAGCTCTGACTAGTATGGAGCATATAAAGTTCCATACTTATTTACAGAGCAATGAATTACTAGAAAAGCATTTTGAAGTGACTGTAGTATGAAAGGAGCTATATAAAATCAAACGTTGGTGTGTAATAGAAAAAGCTGCTGTTTCCTTACTCGTTCTTAATAGCATGCATTATTAGATGGGCTTTTTTGTTATATTCTTGAAGGCCTAAGATGCAGCCGCGTTGGGCTTGAACATCACTCTATTCAGAACTGACAGCATTATTTAATTTTCAAAGTTCAATAAAAAAGGTAATAAAACAATTGTGCATCATACCTTCTTGATAATAGTGATGTTCAGAAATCACTTTCTCTCCCAGCTAATTTAATACAAAACCACACACCCCTCCCCCCAACCACCACCATTCAACTTAAAATAGGAAAAATAAAACAAAAAGCAAACATGAGCTTGTGTGATGGAGAGTGTATGGCTAGACTGCCAAAAGGAGCAGCTGCACAGGAAAGAATAGAAATGCAAGTTACTCCTTTCAGAAGAACCAGACATTTTGAGTCCTTCTACTCCCATTTTCAGTAACAACAGAAGAGCTTGGTTTGTTCCCTGAGAACTACATTTCAACCAGTGGGTAAAAAACAGGTATCAGACCTGGTACAAAGATGTTTACAGCTATGAAATTCAAATAAACTACACCCATATTTATCCCAGGCTGACCTCGCCACAGAAACCCATGCCCTGGTGACTACAAGGCTTGTTTTATGTAACTTCCTTTTCTGTGGGCTTCCAGATGTGCTTCTCAGCTGCTTTCAGCTTGTTCAGAATGTGGCAGTGCAGGCTGTTTACTGGTTTGAGCAGCTGTGATCATGTTACACCCACCCTGAGTTCGCTGTATCGGCTCCCTGTAGTGCGGCAGATTAAATTTAAGATTGCACTGCTGATTTTTAGTGCCCTGAATGATATAGACCATGGCAATATTTGAGCCCTGCTCCTGGAACCATGCCCTACTGGCTATCTGTGCTCAGAAACCACCCACTGTTTGAGAATTTCACCATTGCACCTTAAATCAGGAGGCGGTTGGGTCTTTGCTGTGGCAGGCCCATCAGTGTGCAACTCGCTCCCTGTAGAGGTTTGGTTCCTCCACCCTTACCTTTAAAAAACACCTTAAGACTTTTCTCTAGGTGCTTTTAGAGGATCCACTGCTGTTTCCCCTTAATGTATTTTTCCTCCCCCATTTAAACTGGAATCTATATGGATTGTAAGTTGTTTTATGGTGTTTTTGTGGGTATTTTTAGACATGATGCTACCACGGGTGGCCACACGTACCCCATCGTGGCCACCCATGGTGGTGTCACATTTATTCCTGCCCACCAGATGTTTACTGCAGGCAGGAATAAAGTTACCCCAGACTGTGGCAGGATTAACTCCAGGATGTGCGCTGGTCCTCCCTGCCAGCGGGGGACTGTGGCAGAGCAGGACATCACGTCTGATGGCTCTCTACCAAACTCCGGCCTGTGGCTGGAGCTGCTCTGGGAGGGTGGAGCAGCCTCATTGGCTGCTGCACCGGAGCAGGGCCATATCAATGTCCCTCCACCCCCAGCCGGTACGTTTGTTCTGCGGCTGGGCTGACTCCTGCCCATAGTAAGCGCTCTCATCGCAAGCAGGATGAAAGCATGACGGCTATACCCGTTGTATTTTTTTTTACTAATATTGTGAAGTGCTTCAAGCACCATTTGGTGGAGGGGAGGGTGCACTATAAAAATTAAATTATTATTGTTTAATAAGGTAGAGACTATTTAAATGAGAATGAAGATTAAGCTCCCCCACCAACATCGTCAGATGGTCAATGCTAAAAATGGTTGTTCCAGAGGATGGAAATGCATCCCTACTCCAAACTGCACTGTAACGGGGTGTGAAAAATGAACTTGCAGGACCCGAGTCATTTCTAAAGGTCTGTTTGGGATAATAAAACCATTGGGAAGAGAAACGAGAATTGGTCACCTACTTTGGTGAATTCTTTTCTTCTCCTGCTAAGCAGGCAGTCCTCCGGAGGGTAGCTCCTCCCATAACCAACAGGAGGCAGAAGATCCCTGATTTTCTTGCACATGCTCCCTAGGGCTGCCCCTCCCATCTCCAGGAGTTCCCAAAGGACCAGCTGCCTTGAAGCTGACACCAGACCGGACTCTGAACCCCTGCTCGCCATCAAGGGAATGGCTAAACCAAACTGAACATTGTAATAAACTGTAGAGGCCGAACTGACGGGCTGAAACCTAGGACCACCCTGTGCCTCCTAGTTCCTTTTGGCTGTTTTAGGGTGGGGGCGGAGGACTGTCTGTCTGCTTAGCAGGAGAAGAAAAGAATTCACCAAGGTAGGTGACCAATTCTCTTTTCTCCACCTGCAGCAGACAGTCCTCCAGAGGGACATACCTGAGCTCCTGAAAAAAATCTAAGGGAGGGAACAGTCAGCTTCCGCTGGCTCCAACACCGCCTGAAGCACCCATCTACCGAACACTGCTTCAGCCAAGTGCTGGGTATTAATCTTGTAATGTCTCACAAAGGTGTGGAGTGAAGCCCAAGTCGCTGCCCTGCATATTTCCTCGTACGAGGCCCTTGCCTTGAAAGCGAACGAGGTAGCTGCCCCTTGAACAGAACGGGGCCAGATCCCCAGCGGTGGAACCTTCCCGTTTGCCCTATAAGCTTCCACTATTGCCTGCTTTACCCATTTCGCAATTAAGGTCTTGGAGGTCTTGGACCCTTTTACGCTAGCTCTAATATTGACAAATAGTGCTGTAGGTTTGCGAAAGATCTGTGTTCTGGCCAAATATATCTTTAAGGCGCGGCGGACTTCCAAGGTGTGCCACAGCTTTTCCTTTGGATGGACCGGCTTTGGGCAGAATGAAGGGAGAACGACCTCCAGAGATCTGTGAAAGAGTGTGTTAACTTTTGGAATAAAGGCTTGGTAACCGACTGTTTGTGGAAGATGCAGAAGTTCTCTTCCACCGACAGGGCTCCCAGCTCTGACATCCTTATAGCCGAAGTGATTGCGATCAGGAATGCCACCTTGAGGGAGAGCATGTACAGTGAGACCTGTGAAACAGGCTCAAAGGGAGCCTTAGTCAGTGCTCTAATTACCAGATTTAAGTCCCAGGAGGGGCATCTGTGGACCACTGGAGGGGCAATGTGTTTTGCTGCCCTGAGGAATTGACTAACTTGCTTATGGTTTGACAGGCTCCTTCCAGTTCCCTCATTTAGAACAGAACTTAATGCTTCCACTTGCCTTGCTAGAGTATTGTGTCTGAGGCCCTTATCCAGTCCCTTCTGGAGGAAGTCCAGGACCTGAGACACCGAGGCTTCACAGGGGTCCAGCCTCCTGGACAAGCACCACAGGGAGAACACTTTCCAGGTCGCCCTATACGACCTCCTGGTGGTCAGTCTCCTGGCTGCCAGAAGGGTGTCCAGAACCGCTCCTGAGTAGCCTTTTCTTTGGAGCGCTAAGCGCTCAATCTCCAAGCTGTCAGTTTTATCGAGCTCACATTCTCAAATAGAACTGGCCCTTGGGATAGCAGGTCGTGAAGAGGGGGAAGGATCAGGTACTGTCCCCTGCTCAATTCCATAAGGTCGGACAACCAGGGGCGCCTTGGCCACCATGGTGCGTGCCACGAAGATTATTTGCGCCTTCTTCCTTTTTATTTTTGCTACTGTCCTTGTTATCAGTGGCATGGGAGGAAACGCATATAGGAGGCCTGATGGCCACCTCTGGTTCAGGGCATCCATAGCTACCGCTTCTGGCGAGTATACCCTTGTCATGAACAAATCCAGTTGAGTGTTGTCTCGGCTGGCGAACAGTTCTATGGACGGGAGTCCGAAAGCCTCCACTATCTGCCTGAACACCGTTCTGTTCAGCATCCACTCGTGTGGATCCAGAACCCTCCTGCTGAGCCAATCTGCCTGGAGGTTGTCTGAGCCCCTGATGTGAAGGGCCTTCAGGGATGACAGATGTCTCTGGGCCCAGCTCATGAGGGATCGTGCTTCCCGATTGGGGGGAGAGGGATCTCGAACCCCCCTGGTGATTCAAATTGTCCGTGTAAACCAGGACGTGGGCTTCCAACAACTGTCGAGTCAGGTTGGTCAGGGCCAGGCGGACTGCTCTCAGCTCCAGGAATTTTATGCTCCTGGCCGCCTCCCTCTTGGACCAGAGACCCTGTATCGAGGTGTTGTCCATGTGAGCCCCCCAGCCTAGCAGGCTGGCGTCCGTGGTGATCACCTTTCGGCAGGGTTCCGTGAGCGGCACCCCTGCTGAAAAGCGAGTTGCGTCTAACCACCAGGACATGGAGTACTTTAGCTGTTGTGGAAGGCGAACTCAAGGGTTTCGCCCAGCTGTCATATCGTTCTGAAAAGGCCCAAGCAGCATCTGCAAGGGCCTGAGGTTGCATCGGGCCCACTGAACTTGCCTTGAACAAGACACCATCGAGCCCAGAAGGCTCGCCAGGGTCTTAAGCCTTAGGCGACCAATGGCTCGGAGGAGATGCACCCGAGTGAATTGTCTCCTGCCTTTGGAGCAGGACGTGGCCGGTGTCTAAGGCTGTATCGATGACCACTCCCAGATGCTCTCTCCTGCAGGAGGGCATCAACTGACTCTTTTCGAGATTGATCACAAACCCATGACTGCTGAGGTAGTCTATGACTCTGATTACGTCCGTCCGCAGCTGCTGTGTCCTGACAGGGAGCCCTGATCAGCAGGTCATCTAAGTACGGGAAAACATGGACCCCCTCCCTGCGTAGATTTGCCACTAGAGTCACCAGTGTCTTGGTAAAGGTTCTGGGGGCCGAGGAGAGGCCCGAACGGCGAAGTTCTGTATTACCAGTGATTCTGATTGAACACGAACCGGAGCCATTTCCGAAGCGCCGGCAGAACTGGAATGTGGAGATATGCCTCCTGCAAATCCAGAGATGCCATCCAGTCTCCCCTCGATAGGCACTGACAAATCTAGGTGACTGTCTCCATTTTGAATTTTTGCGGCCTCATCCATTTGTTTAGGGCTTTTAGGTCAAGGACCACCCTATAGAGACCCGACTTCTTTGGGACTAGGAATATTATGGAGTAGAGACCCAAACCCCTCTCTTCCTGAGGGACCTGCTCTATGGCCCCGATAGAGTGCAGTCTGTTTATTTCGCTGGCCACGGCCAGTACTTTTGGGGGTTTTTTTGACAAGAGAGGAAGGCAGGAATCTGCCTCTTGGACGCCCGAGGAGTTCCAAGGCATAACCTTGCGAGACTACCTGCAAAACCCATACGTCCGAAATCGACCTTTCCCAGACGCCTGAGAAAGCCTGCAGCCTGCCCCCTATCTCCGTGCCCCCTTGCCAGTCATGCTTGCTTGGTCTGCTTGGGGTGGGGGTGGGGGTCATCCTGTGGCTCGCAAGATTGAAACTTGTCCAATCTACGCTGCTGCTTTTGGCCTCGACCCCGAAAAAACTGCCTGGGTTCTCTGTCTTGTGCCTGGTTTCGCCTACCATAGGGGGTGGAATAAGATCCGAAGTGAAAAGCCGGGGATCGAAAAGGTTTCTTTTTGGCCCCGAACTGCTGAAGGGGCATCCGCCAAGACTTTGTCCAGACATGTGCCAAACAGCTTAAAGCCCTTGTAAGAACCCTCTATTAGTAGGTTTTTTGCTGTCGTGTCCCCCTGCCAGGACCTTAGCCACACTCTTCTTCTCGCACCTACCGAGAGCCATGGAACGAGCTGACCAGGATAGGGCGTCCGTAGTAGAGTCTGAAGCATCGCAATAGCCAGGGATACTCTGGAAGACAAAACTTGGGCCCTTTTTTCCCCGATATATTTTCAGACTGCATCGCCTGTAGCCAAGCCATAGAGGCTCTTGCCACAGAGGACGACAAAATGTTGATTTGGAGGGACGCTGCGGCCGAGTCTAGGACTCTCCTGAGTGCCCCGTCGACAGCCCTATCTGTCGGGTCTTTCGGATAGCAATCCCCCTCCGTAGGGAAAACCGTCTGCCTTGCAAGGGAGGCCGCGATGGCATCCACCTTGGGTTTTTTGAAAATGTCCCCTTTTTTCCTTGACAAACTATAGAGGACTTCTTGCATCTTATTCATTTTGACTCCTTTACCCGGGTGCTTCCACTCGACGAGAACCAGCTATTCGAAGGCTCTGTCCAGTGGCAACCCCTTATCCCTCCCCTGAAGAGAGGGTATGAGTTCCCTATCATCGGCCTCCTCCGATTCTGAGGAATGGCCCTTAACAGGTCTCTCAGTCAGTTGTAGGGTCTTAATGACCTGACTGAAAAATTCCTCCCTATACTGTAAGGGGAACTTCCGCTCTTACTCATTAGAGGGGGGAGCCGGATGCCACTCTCCCTCCTCCAGATCTGAAAGGGAGGGGTGGGAATCCGTTTCTGCTTCTGAGAGCAGGCTGAGGCCCTCTCGGGCTGCCCCCCTTCCTCCTCCGAGTTCTCACTGGCAGAGGATTGAGATGAGCCCAGAAGGCGGGAAATAGCTTCCCCTGCTGGCCAACAGTTTTCCCGCCTTTTTTGCCCGGCCCCCTTTCTTTCCTCGCACCCCTTTTCTAACCGAGGGGCGCTTCCTCTTAGTCCCCCGCTCCTGTCTGAGGAGGGACAGGGAGTCCAGGATCTTGCCCATCGTGGTGTTGAGGGCAAGGAGGGGATCAGGGGGAACCCCTGAAGCCTGCGAGGGGGGCAGTGGGGAAGCAAGGCAGGTTTCTCTCTCTGGGGAAGCCTGCCGGAGGGAAGGAAAATCCTGTGAGGCCCTGGCCCCTAGGCGGGGGCAGGGGGAGAGGGGGCCTCCTCGCTCCCCCCGTCAGTACCACGGAGCGGCCCTACCAACATCCTGGTGGGGGCCTCCCATCTTCTGCTCCCTCAGCCTTGCAACAGCATGGGTGATGGGAGTGCCGGAGTGCTCTCCCTCCTGAGAGACCCGGCTCTGAACTGCCTCTCTGCCATGGCAGGAGGCTGTTCTGGACGGGAGAGTGGGCGCTGGCCGAAATTATTTATTTATTTATCTTTCTTTCTTTGAGTGGCGCCCGCCTCCCCGCTCCCGAGCTACTGCAGGGGAACTGGCCCAGGTTCTGGCGCTGGTTCCCTGGAATGTGACGAAGCCGTCCCCCTATGGCCCCGTCACTCCAAGGATCCTGGTCGCTCCGTCCCGGAACGAAAAAACGTCCTGCCGGTCTGAGGCAGAAGATAGAACTGGAGCTAGATGGGAGGGGCAGCCCTAGGGAGCATGTGCAGGAAAATCAGGGATCTTCTGCCTCCTGTCGGTTATGGGAGGAGCTACCCTCCGGAGGACTGTCTGCTACAGGGGGAGAAACTGGAAGTACAAAAATAATTTAGGTGCAAGCTTTCCAAGTGGACCACGCCCTCTCAAGCAACTAGGATTACAGATAAGTAACCTTTGGTATTCCTGCCCAGAAAGAACCATCTTGGTTACTCCATACAAATAACTCTCCCCCCTCCTCCTCCACTTTGGGATTCTCATACCAAAAAAGCCAAGTATTAATCATGTTTCTTCTAAAGCTGGCAGAAACAGGTTTCTTTACCAAAGCCTATGGAGAGTTTGCTGAATGTAAAGTACTTCACCTAGGAATGATGGGGAGGGAAATAATTAAATTAGGAAATATGTTAGCAAATGCTCCCATGCAAAACGCTAAACTTTATTTACTTTTATTTATATATTTAACAATTCTAAAGTATTTACTTCTTGCTTTGACAAAAAAAGAAAAATATAGGAGCACTTTACTCCTCTTTAGGAGAGAAGGGTTATATATACAGCTATGGAGAGATAACGGTTCCTCCTTTACATACAAAGAAAAATATTAATAAAAAAGTGCTTCATTGATCAAAAAAGACTAAGAGCCGCAAGCGTTTATTCACACTGTACATCACAGACCCAAAAAACCCGTATCATAACCTCTTGGCACCTGTCATTAGGAACTGCAGACTTTAGACTTATTTCTCATTGTCTATTTGCACCACAAAACCACACAATGTTAGTGTGTAAAACTATATCATGTTCCCTAAAGTCAAGATTCTAATCACCAGCTTCAATGGAAAAGCCTAGGTAAGAGCAGTACGTTACCCTGGTTCCTCTTCCAACTTCTGCTTTACCCTGGTGCTGTAACCCCAACAGAAGGTCTAGTCTGGACTACTACTGTATGTTCCCAGAACTATTCAGTTTAGAAAAAAAGTCCAATTGGAGAACTATATTCTTCTTTGCTTTTCCTTACTGATGATTTTAATGTTTCAAAACGTGGACCAGAAAGCTATCCTCCAAGGAGCCTTTCCACTAGCCCTTCAGGCATAAATGCTGTTAAGCCACATCAGTCTTTTGGAACTTCCATATTCACTCTGTAAACTCTTCTGCTTACACTCCTTTTAGACACCAAAACCAAACTACCGTGACACCTCTTTCGCCTAAGGGGTGTCACTCAGTCTTCTGTTCTTAGAAGTTTCTCTCCTTAGGCAGTTCACTTGAGATGTCATTCTGAAGTTCCACAGAAGGCGAGAAATCAGCTTGCCCAGGATCCATTGAAATTCCTTGCAGTTTCTTTCTGAAAAACTTCTCCAAGGGGGGTTGTGCTTCTTGATAACATCACAAGCAGAAGCAGTCACAGCTTAGCCTAGACAATACACTGTGAAATAGGACATTAGAATGTACTTTTCTTTTTCTTTCTTTTTTTTCCTCCAAGCTACACTAAGCAGAATATATCAAAAGGAAGAGAGTGTGGGCAATAAACATTGTAATTTAGAAATAGCTGGATTCAGACTCACACTTTAATGGAGTGACTTTAAAAAGGTGATTTCCAATTAAAGGAAAAAACTCATGATTTGTTTTTGCTCGGGGAGAGTTGTTGGTTGAGAGTTTAGAAAGCAGAGGGTGAGATGGGCCTGGGGGAATTTCTGGAGGCGCATCCGTGCACTTATTTTCACTGACTGACAACCCAAGTCTAGTTCAATATGACACTCGTTTTCTTCACCAGTGAAATCTTACTCAGAATCCTCCCATTGCTGTTGAGTTGGCTTTAGGTTTCTCTCATTAAAGTGCATGTCTGAACAAAAGTATGACATTCAGTAGACACCCTGGTAGTGCCCTCTCAGGGCAACAGCTCTGCATTCTGGTAAATCATCCTAAAAAAAATGTGACAAGGGTAGAAGGTTAAAAGTCTACTAATTTCCCAGACACCAATTCCTTTATAATGAGTTGCATTTACAGAATCTTACAGAGAGGCGCCAGTGTACAACCAGGCCCAAAGAGGCAGCCTGTTCGATCCACCTCCCTTTTACTTCCCTCAGACAAGCACGTACTTTCCTTAGCCAACAGTGTCCAGGTGTTTCCACTCAAAGCCACTGCTGGGTTGGCTGGTGGCAATGCAACACGTGGATTACATACATAGGTACAGAGCTGCTGAGTATTGCAGCCTGCAGTTGATTCCCCTTTCACGCAGTAAGGATAGCTAAACCCACTCTAAGAACAGAGAGGGAGAGTGCTCTCCTGGGAAAGAGATTCCCATTTCTTCTAGCAGCAACAGTTTCCAAACAGTAGTTTCTGGTTTGGAAGTAACAGGAGTGATTGAAAGCACTAGCACTGACGCTACCGGTATTCACACTGCACAGTGTCTCTGGACTGATTCCCTTCCTCTTCTTTCCTCCACAAGAGAGAGCAGTTTGTCTGCAGCACAGTTCATCAGTGGGGCAGCCTTGGCCCCAGCTCCCACACCCTTCCCACTTTCACAGTCTTCCAGCAAACCAAATCAAATATACACAAAAAGGGTAAAAAGGAAGGGGGGGAAGGGGAGAGAGTAGCTGGAAAAGAATGATTCCGCAATCCAGTGGCACGTCTCCGAGTGATGTCCCTCTGAGCAGCATTCCTTGCCCCACACTCCAAAGTGCATGGCTTCCTCCAGTCCTACCAGCTTCAGTCCACCAAGAATGTGCATGTCTGCTTAGGGAAAAGGCAACATGGTCCCTCCCCAACTTCTTTACAGGCGGGAGCTTCAGTTTGAAGTGGCAGCAATAGGTTTCTCCAGTTCAAGATCAAGGCTGGAACTACTGGGGTGCAAGCTGCTGTAGCAAGATTTGCAGACTCTGCTGGGTTCGAAGAGCTGTTGACTGGGAACCGGCACCTTTTGGTTACAGCAACTGGAGCAAAACACATTCCCACAATTCCTTGAGTTAGGAAGAAAGGAAAGAAATGAAAAATAAATAAAATTAAAAGCCATTAGATTTAGCTAACCAAGTTCTACAATTACAGTGTTCCTTTGTGAAAAAACTTAGTGCTGGAGAAAGAGGTAAGCCTAACAGATGAATAAGTCTTCAGGGCTATCATCCCAAGAAAAGAGCACAGGTAGGGGAAGGGAAAACTTCCTTTCCCACCCCAAGTGCCGTCTCACCCACAATGGGACCCCCATTGATGAAGAGGCAGGAATTTAGTCTCCCTTCATAATTAGTCTCAATGGGCTCATTGTCAAGCCCAGTGTCAAATCTGGACTGACCTCCTCCATACACTGCAAGTAGGTCAAAGAGCTGTTGAATGGTGATGAGCGTTGCTACTAATGTGGCCCAGATAAGAGATGGAGACCTAGAGGTGAAAGCTTCTGAATCCCCTAAATCCCACCAATGCACATATTCTCCTGTACTGACACTAGGCACAAAAGAAAATTGTAGTGATCGGGGTGGGGGGAAGCATTTATTAAGGTATTTTCCTCCCATTTCTTATAGGAAGTATGGGATAAGTCTTCAGGAAAGATAATCCTGCCACTACCCCAAGATCCATTAAAAATTCCATCCTGAGCTAGTTGTAGTTGCAGTGGAATTGTAGCAGCACCATCCTTCAGCATATGGACAATGTGAAGTCAATGAGAATCATGCAAAGCAATGAGCTGAGCAGCCATGTATTCCATGCTTAAAGTGACAGTAACAATGCAGCAGAGCTAGCAGTCTTGTATACATTCCTGTCAGTTGGCAGAGGTAGAGACATGCTGGCTCATGTACCTCAGGGGAGTCATGGATAAGATCTGAACCTTGAAAATGAATATATCTTTCACTCCCACACCCCCACAAAGCTAGGCTCGGATCAATCTAAGCAGACGAGCTCAACAGTTCATGATCCCTGTCCTCAAAATCTAGGCAACCATTAATAAGGATTTAGTGCTGTACTTCAGGAATTTTTTTCCCAAATCTTACATAGAAGCCTGCAGAGTTATCTGCTGCTCTCATGCCCGTTCTCATTCATTCTTTGGTACCAGGATCTTATGCCCTTATAGCAGCAGTGCCCAAGCTTGCCTGGCCGGAGATTTACCAAAGCGCGATGTTGACCTGCAGAGATCTACCGGGTCAGGCCACACCCCTGTGACACCTAATTCGCATGACCACGCCCCTCATTTGCATAGGCATGCCCCAGCCAGATGGTGTGACTATGCAAGTGAGGGGGCGCAAGCATATGGGGGGAGGGGGAGAGGGGGACAGCCACGGGGGGTAGGGGAGCAACCCTGTCATGTGTGCACGCGCGCACACTCCCTCATGCGTGCAAGCAGGCACACATGGGGCAGGCACACACACATGGGGGGCAGGCAGTGGGGCAGCGGGTTGGTTAGGGGCAGCGGGCAGACGCGCGGGGAGCAGGTGGAATGGTGGTAGTTCCTCCCCCGCATCCAGGCTGCCACAGATCGGTAAGGACAGGCAGAGGGCCAGGGCAGCGGGCTGGAGAGGGGCAGGGGAAGTGAGCAGGTGCGCGCAAGGAGCGAGCAGCTGCGGTGGCCCTGTGCATGCCTGGAGCATGCACATACTGGCCTCTGCTATATTTGTTCTCTGGGACCTGCGCAGAAAGCAAATACGGTGGCAGCTGGCATGTATGCGCTTCAGGCGTGTACAGGGAAGCCGGCAGCTGCTGTCACCTGAGTCTGGGACACAGCTGTCCTGGGATCAAACCTGAAACGGCGGGCAATCAACCTGTCGTGCACCCCTCCATTATAGGCTTATGATGGGAGATCTTGATTAGTTGCTTTAATGGGCAAGAGAACTAGCCTCCTTAATTAATCCTTTAGAAGAAGGAGGGGGTGGGGGGATTTCCTGATGCTAATTACTGCTGGAGAGGCAGTTAAGCAAAGGGAATCCCATTTCTCACCTCAAAAAGCTAATCTTCCTAGCTCTGCACAGCCCCCTCTTGATAGAAAGTTCTAATCTTAAGCACTAGGAAACTCACTCTGACTAGACTTGTACAGTAGATTTTGAAGTCTTCTTATGGACTCCATTAGAAACTGCTATTAGAAAAAACAGCAGGAGTAAAAAGAGTTTAATGAGGTGCAATAGAAGAAGCTCTGTAGGAAAGACATTCAGATACCCTGGAACTGTTTCTGGAAGAACAATCATTCAGCAGGAACTTGCTGTTGTCAGACTAGAATAAAATGATTTTCCATAGAAAAGCAGCCAAACAATATTTGGAAAATAAGTATTTTGTGGGAGCTCTGTAGCCTTCTTTCACATGTCTAAAGCCCATCCCAACAGGGGGCTTTTCCTGTATCCTGAAGGGCCCAACATGTCACAGAATTGTTCAACTCCCTCATGTCTCATCACATTACTGTTTCACTCTAGAGGTTCTTTTAAGTCTCACCCATCTTTACATTTTGATTTTATTTTTTTCCAGATTCCAGGGCTCACTGAAAAAAGTCACTGTCCTTCTCTGAGACATGGTCTCGCCTTAGCTTTGCGAATATCCTCCAGCCAATCCCACCTCCCCTTACTGAGTCAAACATTCACATTTCCTTAAGTCTGATATTCCTCCACTAAGCTCTTATTACCAATTATTCCCCTGTGTACTTTTACTGCTTTTGAATTCTTCCCTACACACAGCACAAGAACTCTCCTATAGTGTTCCAACTTCACAAAATACTAAGATAGAAGTAAAAGGGTTGAAAATAAATTTGTAATAATGAAACTCAGACTGCTCCCTGCAATTAGAAGTGAAGCATTCTTTGCTGCTCAGATGTCACTTACTGAAGTGGGGGTTAGTTGAAACTGGGGTGTGGAATATAACACAGAGCCGAGTCCTAAATGCTTTTAAGAGGAAAGAGATGCCTGACCAGATTCACATGAACTTAAGCACCTGACAGGCTGTTCTATCCACCCACAGCTCATCTTTGGTGGTTTCTGGGCAAGTGAAAAACAGAGGAGGAATAAACAAAGTTAGTTTGGAGAGGTTATCAGAGAAATGCAGACAGAGGCTGATGCAAATGCTCACCAGGTTTGATCAACACGGTCACTGTTCCTGTAAGGAGGGGAGAAAGAGCTCAGAGGGAAAACTAATCAAAGCAAATGGTGGCAACGATGGGCACTGACATTTATTTAATCTGCTAAAGAGTTCAGAATATGTGTTTTTAAAACTTATTTTCACCCTCCAACGGAGAGGATGAGAAGACCCACTCTATAATCCAGATTTAATGAAACATCAGGCTATGAAAATCTTTTGGAATTCTGGTTACTTCACTCTCTTATCTGCTGCCAGGGCCTGAAAATCATCACAGCAATGGGCAATTTGCATTAATACTTGAAACTCTGAGATTCTCCCGTGAAGGATCTAATTTCAAGCAGACGACATCCTGTGCTGAGGGGTGGACAGTATGTACGGAAAGAGCCAGAGTTCTACAGACCATGGCCTTGGAAAGCTCTAGGCCAAATGCTAAATGGCAGAGCAAATCCAGGGAGACAGAAAAAGCAAGGTGACAATGCTGAAAGGGGAAAAGTTTGCAACGGACAACTGAAATAAACAAACCCACTAGAGAAAGAACAAAAAGAAAATGCCAGAGCTGACCATTTATATAGGACATTTCATGTGGGGTAATCAGACACACATACAACAGTTAGAAGTCTTGGGAGATTTGATATACTGTTCAACTGCATTTCATTTTCCAATGGGTTTGTTTATCTTTTCAAGAGGACAAAAAATGGAACAAAATTAAGAGGTGGACACAAAGGAGGCTTTAAATCGTGGAAGTTGTATAACTTCAAAAAACCCTGAAGAATCTCAGTTTAAATGATGGCTCTGTCTGTTCACCTTCTTTACTATAAGTTACAACAACAGAATTGATCCCTACAGCCCTAAAAATAACTTATAAACCTGGGATTTTCTGTCTCAAGTCAGAATGCTAATTCGTGAGCTAGCGCCACCTTTTCTTCATTAAATCCTTGGTGTTAACACTATGACCACTAGCAGCAATAGGTTTTGCAAAAGCCTCAGGCAGGTGTCCAGTTCAGAATCTCTTCCTCAACTAATTCAATGACTGAGGAGAAGAGAGGAAGACAGTGGCAATCTCACAAACAGCAATGGAAAAGGATGTTACTGGCATCTTGGTGATATGAAAGGGACTGACACCTACTTGAAAAAAACACCTCCACTATGGCCGCAATCCACACCACATACTCCAGAGAAGCCCCACTGAAGCTCTATAGCAGGAGTGGGGAATCTCAATTCCAGGGGCCAAATGTGGCCCATCGGTAGTTTTCATTTGACTCTTTTCTAGTTCCTGATCTGGCCCCTGGATCCAATTCCTATCCCCAGGCACTTAAAGACTAAGCTTAGGGTAAGGAAGCACAGATGAGAGCATGCTCCCACAAGGACAGGGGACAGATCCATGATCTGGACCCTCCTCTTCCTGAGCATATGCCTTAAGCTCCTGCTTCCAACTACTTTGCAGCTCACAGAGCTAAGTGGCTGCTGGGAGGGAAAAGGTTCCCTACCCCTGTTCTTTAGGCTTCAATGGGACTTTTCCAGAGTTTGTGATTTGTGGATGGTTCCCCATGTCTGTAAAGAGTAGACGGTCTTAATCTCAATAGGTAAAGGAAGGCTGTGAAGCTGACACCAAGTGTGGTTTTCTAAAAGTTCAATAAAAATGAGTTGTGACTCCACAGTACAATCAGCCTTGCTTTCCCAAACCAGGCTGGCTTCTACACATTTGCTACAACAGTACATATTGTTCTAGTCTGGGGTCTCAACTGTTGCAACGACTAGCTAAAGAAACCAAATCCCATTTGCTAATATAAGAGGAACAGAGTTGGCAATCCAAGATGGGACAGACTCATTCATCTGCTTCCCCCTTCACCCTCACCTGTCCATGTAAACATTACCTGCAGTGGTGCTTCCTGCTAGCAAGCCAGAAGGTATTGTCGCAGCCATAGCAGTGCGCAGCTAGGTGGTCTGGAAGCCATCGCGTCACCTAAGAAACACAGAACAGTAGACAAACCTATCAAGGGACTAGAATTTCAGCAATAACCAATGTGACCAAGGTGGAGGAAGTCAAAGCAAAGCAAAAGACAGAGGTGAAAGTGCCCTTCATGCTTTGAGTGGACAGTCACAGCTGGCAGTGGTAAGAAGGAAGACAGAAATCCTCTCCTTTCAAGGTGATGCACCAAGTTCCTCAGCTACACAGAAATGAAGTCACATACTGTAATACGCAGTTCCCTGAATTCCTTCTAAATTTCAAAGGTATCCAAAATCAAACACATTCACACTGAATATGTTAGTCTAGGAACCTGTCAACTAGCAAACCTTGCAGTTATAATCAGCTGACAGCAGGGGGCTCCCTGGCACAGATACAGATATTCAAAGTGTTAGAGACAACTCCAGGCAAGAGTTTACAAAAAGTAATGTAGAACCAAAGGGCTGCAGCACAACAGTGTTATAAAGCTCATGACTTAGTATGAGAAAAGAGGGAGGAATGCCAGAGACAGAGATATAGTCTGTACCTCTGTGTCCTGTTTATCCACCTGCTCCCAGCTGGCTTCAGAGAAAATCTCTGTGCTGCAGCGAGACAAGCAGTTCTGATCCAGATTGCTTTCCGAGTCGGGTATTGAAGTCTGTTGGCAAACAAACACAGCTGAACAGAACCTGCACATCCTCCCACTTCCATACAACATGAATCAGACAGCTGAGAAGGGAGAATCTGTGCACTTCCCACTAGGAAAGAAAAGACCACGTGCGGACTGGGATTATATATGATCTGGGTTTAAGAATTCTGTCTATGAAGGGAGTATAAATGCAACAGAATGAAGCAGTCTGCTTGTGTGGCGGTGTGCTACAACAGGATAGAATTAGCCTGTTAACTATTACTAACAGGGTAACAATAGCATGGGAGTACCACAAGGCAGCATGGGGGGTTTAAAAAATATCTAACCCACTGCTTGAACAGGACATCTGTAAAATCGCAGATGGAAAAATCTCACACATGTATCCTGCCAAACTAATATAAAAAACCTACTGCCTTTCCAAAGATCCTTCCCTTTTAAAAACAGTACTTTATGGGTAAACCTTACTGTCTGACAATTCCTCTAGTAAGGACAGAACTACAGCCCACCTCCCTTCACACAAATCTTTGGACTGCTGTTTCCTTAATACAGCTTGCCAGGTGAAATCTAATTTAAACTGAACATTGGCAGATGCAAGATCTCCAAGTCATCATGATCGATTCAAGAACTAGCATCTTCAGTGCTTGTATAAGAAATTCTCTCCCAAGCGCAAGCAGATATGAAAGGTAGGGAACAGGGCTGTGAAAAAGAGGTATTTTCCTTTTCAAGTTGAGAAGATCCTTATTTTGAACCTACTATGAATTGGTCATATTTCTGCCTGAAAACTAAGCTGCCTTTAACGATACCGATACGGTCTAGTGTTGAATAATGTTCAGCAGAACTTGCATTCACAAAATCAGCATACAGCGATTAAATTATTGTTCTTCGATCCAGGAGGTCCATGAAATCCATACAATATTCTACCAATGAATTCACATGGCCCTCTGCCAAGCAGAGACCCTATGCCACTTTTAAGAGTTATACTGCCATGAATAAAAGTTAAAAATCATGTAAACAGGGTGAATGTTAATCTTTTACAACAATGGGGGGGGGGGGGGAAGAGATGTGGAATTATCAGTATTTATTCTCTGTACTGTGGCAGCATCCAGCAGTTCCATGAAAGGTTAGGGCCCTAATATGCCACGTGCTGGTCAAATAACACAGGGAGATATAATCCCTGCCCAAAGAAGCTTCCAATCTAGTGATTTGTTTAATTTTGCCCAATCCCTTCCTCCTCCTCACCCCACTCTTCCTCTGCTGCCTCTCTCACTCCTCCTCCTTTTTCTCTTATAAATGAAGCCAAGTTGCTAAGCAGCAGAGTGAGGCAGGTAGCAGTGGTTTCTCTTTTGAATTCCAAAGAGGAGTAACTGGCAGGTAGAGCAAAACCTATGGAAAAATTCAGAATATGCACATTCATGCACCTGCTACCTTTACAGATCAGGTAAGTTGCTCTGATGTTTAAATTATCCCTATATCTAGAATGTTCACAATCTTCCAGCTACAACTATACACTCAATGTGGTCTAGCTGTGGCAAAATAACATTACAATCACACTATGGTCCTGATTCTGGTCCCTCTCCCATTCATATTGTTCACAATGAGGCAAAGCCATATAATTGCTTAACTAGACCCTGAAGAACCTCTCAGGTGCAAACGGAACCAGCATCACAACTCTAAGCTGCTTCCCCTCTAATGACTGTTGGGCAGGCCATATATATAAGTCTTAAAGGGAGATCCTACTGCTTCTGCACCCGTCTTTACATCCTCCTTCTTCCTAGCTATGTCCAGCTTCTGAAAGCTGGGCCCCAAAGATCTAGCAAAGTAATTTTTAAAAAAAGAATTATCTATCATTTTATAAGCACAGAAACAAATGGTGGTTTGAGTTTATCACTAATATAAAACAAGTGTTTGGACACTTCAGTCAGCCCTGTTCCTCAGTGAGCTCGCGATGTGTGCAAAATTAGAAGCCAAACACCCACCCTAGTGTGTCATTGCTTGATTAACTGGAGGCAAACTGAAATTTGAAGAGATTCAGTTACCATGAACAGTCATTTGCCAAGCATCAAACTGGATTTCTGCTCTTTTCAACACAAACTTCTGTCTTCCACTTAAAATGGCTGTGAGAAAAAAAAAGTCACAGCCTATCAAAGGAACAAAATTCCTTACTAAATAGTTGAGGTAGTATCATGGGCTCTAGAAAGAGAACTAACCAATCCACTGGTGTTAGCCATGGCTGAATTACTCTTACACTTACCACTTCATCCCCATAATCGCCATTGAAGCGTAGTGAGCTGTTCAGGTACTGGCTCTCCAACCGGCTCCTCAGCTCTTGCACCTGCTTCTTCAAGGTCTCCACTTCCTGCTGATGTCCAGTTTCAATCTGGCGCAGGCGCTGCTGGATGACGTCGGTGTAGATTGGCATACCATCGTCGTCCAAGTGACTCCGTGTGGGTTGGTCTGGGCTGCTGGCTGTTGGCTGCCTACCTGCATGGCCATGGGCCCACTTGTGGTGCAAGTTCCTCAGGTGAAACTGGACAGAACTACAGCTAACGGTGGAGACCTGTCGGCTCAGGGAAGCTTTTATCCTACCATCCTCTCCATTCACAAAATGTCCGTTTGGTGCAGAGTATTTCTGTGTAACACTGAGCCCTGCTGGTGTGTCTGTCACCTTGTTTTCAACATCCAGTTCTCCGTTACACACAATCTCGTCTTTACATTCAGCTAAAGGCAAGGCACAAGGGGAAGGCATTGAACTGTGTGTGTTGCTGCTGTTAGGAGTCCTATTTATTTTTGTTCCCAGTTTGTGCATCTCTAGCATGCTCTCCCCCTCAGACCTATTTTCTATAGTTTGGGAAAGTTCATCAGCATTGTTGTCGATTGCAGGAACTCTGTGACAAGGACTTTTCTGAACTGGCTCTTGCTTTGCTCCATTCTCTGTTAAGGTTTCAGTTGAACTTTCCATATTGGACGGTCTTCCATCATGCTGGGTTGTGATAGGCAACGGAGGGCTAGATTGAGGTGTGCTGTAGGGACCCACTGCTTCTACGTAAAGTCTACCACCACCGTCCTCAACACTCCTTTGATCATCGCTATTTACAGTACTTGCCAAGGGGATGGTTTGTAGTCTTTTCATCTGAGGTAGCTTCTGGATGCTGTTACAGAGATCCATATGCTCATTCTGTTGTCCTTTAAGCTCAGAAGCACCTTGCAAAAGTGCATGTGGAACGGACACTGGATTGTTCAGTAAAGTATCCATATCGATCTCAGTCTTTTCACACAGGCCATCGACATACCCACCCATGTTTTCAGTCCTGCTCTCCTTATCCAAGATGATCTCCACCTCACCCTCCTTGCTAGCTGCCTCCAAGGTGCCCCTCAAGAGTTCTTCCAGGCCTCCTTCCTCCTTGGTAGCCTCCTGCAAAATGTTCTCTATCTGTCCCTCTGCCACACCAGCAGCCACTGAAAGTTCTGCTCCCACAGGAGCCCTGCCTTGCTTGACTATGCCATCTCCATCAAAGGGATCATCCCCTGGGTTCCCAAGGCTGCTCAGTTCCAGGGACCTACGGTGCTCCTGCCACTTTTCATTCAGGCTGGGATTACTGCTACGCCGATTGGTTGTAGGCACATTGCTGTCACAGGCTGTTGTCAGATTGTCAAATGATCTTGTCTTTGGTAACCTAGAAAAGGTCAGTTAGAATGTAAGATGCTGGTTTTAATGTTTAAGTGTAACAGTTATTTAAAAATCCTCCCCATTCTGAAGTCAAACAACCAATTGCCCCTACAGAGCTCTATATTAAGCAGTAGTATTATAAGAACAGCTTTCAGAATTGAAGCAGACAGACACAGGATTTTAACAGCCAACTCCTCAAAAGTGGCACTGCACTCCTCTTTCCCCCCACAGCCCCCACACATAACAGGTGTTCCTCTACCCAAATCCCACAACATTCTCTGTTGATCTTACTTTACAAGACTGGATTTCTGGGCTCTAGGCTCACCTGCCCAGAGGTGGATCTTCAGGGCTCGAACCGGGAACTGGGTAAGGGGCACAGGTATCATCGGCAGGGGTAGATGGGGAAGAGCATGGCAGGTAAACGGCACTCCAGAGCATCAGGTTACGCACATGGCACACGGGATACAGCACCTAAGAGGGGAAAATGTGACGTTATGGTATATCTTTTGGTGACTCGGTAACTCAAGCAGCATCAGAATGCAGTGGTCCATTTATTAAGGAGATACATGTCTGTGCCTTGAACTGCACTAGTCTTTTGTTCTCTTCTGAGCACAGTTTAAAATGTTGGTTTAAAGCAGGACCGGCTTACCTCTGAAATAGTTTGTTTCCATCTTTCTTTTAACTATCATGCCATCTGAGATCACCTGGGTCCTCTATAGGAATAGCAGGGACCCGCTGCTAATTGTTCTAAGTGAGTTGCTTTTTTGTGATTAGATAAGGCCAACGGAGTTTAAGCTGCAGGTACTTTAAATCCTCTCTTTTGTTAGAGAGCAGTGGCCACTTTCTTGCTAAGGATACAACAATTTGATTGTTTAAAGGCAGCAGCTCCTGGAGCTCATTAACACTTTGGCAGCACAGTGCCTTTTCTCCCTCCCTCTCTTCTTTCCTTCCTGAAAGAGAACAGCTGCAATGAACACAGAGCCTATCCCTGCTTGGGTGTTTATACTGCTTGGATATGAAGAACGAAGGGGGCTACTTGTATGTCTGTGTTGGGAGGGTCACTTCTGTATGTGGGGAGAAGGCTGCCTCTGTTTTAAGTTTAAGGAGCTGGGATGGAGGAGAAGGGATCTGTGGGCACTGACAGTTTATGTTTAAGGGGCTGGGGGACAGAAGCATGGTTTGAGGGGCGGTATTAGGTCTTTTTAGGAGTTGGATTTGGTGGTTTTGTGTTGTTTTTACGGGTAAAATCTGTTGCAACTGCATGCCAAGATGCAAATTTTCATGAATAAAGAATTTATGCATATTTATTCTGCTCATGGTGAATTTGCAGAATTTGGCTTTTTTGGCTGCAAAATCTGGGATTTTTTAAAGTAGCAAACTCAGGTCCCTAACTAATAGACTCCAGGTCTAGGCATCTAGCAAAGTTGAGCCTGATCCCATCAGTACCACACTTATATGTAATATTAAGGATTTTGCTGAAGTGGGCTGTTAAACAAAGAGGGGACTGGCAGCAGAATATTCTCATCAAGGAATTCCTTAATTTTGTTTCTTGCTTCAGTTCAATAAAACCTTCTGATGACTCAACAGAATTGTTCTGGAAAAACGAGATCAGCAGTTGGAAAGGAGTGGGAGAGACCTATAGGGAGAGAAGGGGAATGGTGTTTTCATAATGGGCATGCTTGTGTCCACAATACTGGACAGGCTCATTTTTATTTTTTAATTATTTTTTTAAAAAGAAAACCTTATGAATAAATGGGGAAAAGGATTGGAAAGCACCTCAAAACTTCACACAGAAGCATGTAATGTTCAGATTAGCACAAAGTATTCACACTCTTCCAATGTAAAAAAATAAATGCAAACATAAGTATTGCAAAGAGGTAAGCCATTTCCAAAACATGCAACCTTTGTGAGGGCAAGCAAAGGGGGATGAATCATTGCATAGATTGAAGTTTGGGGTTAGTATGTGACAGCATCAAGAACGTTGTCTTAAAATAGTAGCCGAATATATAAAATAAAGCTAAGGCTATATCTGATGAAGATAAGAACGTAAGACATTCCGTACTGGGTCAGACCAATGCTTCCTCTCACCCAGTATTCTCTGTCTGTAAGTGGCAGCTGCAGTTGCTTCAGAGGAGTGCACAACATGTCCTAACAGAGCTGGGATGGGCTAAGTTCCTGAGTCCAAGAACCACATACCAAAATTTTCATTTCACCAAGAGCCCGAAGACATTTGCACTGATTGCGGATTTCCCCCATCTGAGAGACAAGACAGTATGGCTCCTTCCCCACATCAAAACTGGCTCCCAGGCAGTCTGGTGGGTTTGGGCACTAGCAACAGCAGCACAGGACATGCTCTCCCTGCTCCCACAGACCTCATGAGGCTCCAGTAGCCAAAATGGTGGTTTGGCTTCTCTGAGACCTAAGGGAACTACATGGACACCTCCCCCTGCCCTCAAGCAAGCCACTTCTGGAGAGAGCTGCGGTACAGGTGCCTGAGATGCATACAGCTCCCGTGCCGCCATTTGCCCACTTCTGTAATAGAGTGATCCATTTTCTGCTACTCACTCCCTGACAAAGGTCTCATCCCTTGACCAACTTGACTAGTAGCCATTTATGGACCTATCCTCTAAGAATGTATAAAATTCTTTTTTGAACCCAGTTATGCTATTGACCTTTCACAAAATTCGGTGGTAAGGCGTTCCACAGGTTAATTGAACACTGAGTGGAATTATTTGTTATAAATTTGCTATTAGTTAATTTCATAGGGTGTCCCCTTGCTCTATCATTATGAAAGAAGGTAAATAACAGTTCCCTATTCACTTACTCCACCCACATCGTCACAATTTTGTAAGCTTCTACCCTATCTCCAACCACTCCCCCAGTCATCTCTTTAAGATTGTAAATGCCTCTGAAATATGAACTTGTATGTGTGGGAGTGCATGGTTTATGGCTCATTCACACAATCCTCCCCTAGAGGAAGCCAACACAATCTGCGCCCCATCCTCTGTTAGAGCCAGTGGTGCACAAAAAGGGTTTATGGTGCAAGGAAACCCTTTTCATCTAGCATATGCACCCACAGGGGAAGCCCACAGAGCAGGTTTGTCTACCACAACCCAAACCTTTGAGGTAGAGCTCAAATGGTAGCTATCCATTTGTCACACTATCTGCCTCCAGACATGGAACTACAACATTTCTATGCTTATCATTCATGAATCAGACAGCCATATCATCACTCGCAGGGAAAACTGGGATGCTTCTGCAAGGAGGAACCCTTTCCCCTTTTCCCCTCCCCAACAGCTGCATCTGTAATCCCTGGGGGACTTTTCCTAGAGCGCAGGGAAGAAATGATACATACAGGTTCTGACTGGGAGGAGTAAAGCAGGTTTTTGAAGGCTTTGTTTCCTGCTCGCAGCAGAGACCAGACTGAACAGGTTCTTTCCTGAGTGTGTTTTTCTCCTCTCTCCTTCGCATTGTTGCACAGGAATGTACCAAAGAGGCAAGAGTAGGTGTGCTGCACCAACTTGACCTGTATATATGAATATAGGTAAAGTCACATGGTGTGCGAGAAAAATTAACTTTCATACTTAAAAAGTGACTAATCATCCATTCATGTGAGACAGTAGATGACCCACTGCTTTTGTAAAGAATGCTCTATTAAGATAGTTGGCATTTTTAAATATACCTTCTTAAAACATAATTACCAAAGAATACTAGTATGATGAGGCATTCTCTCATAAAGGCTGAATTACTTAATATGTGCATGATTGCTCTCTTATTTAGGACCATGCAGACAGTTTTGTCGTCTCTGAAACTCAGTCTCGTCTCACAAATGGACATACAAAGAGGTCATCAGCCTAGAGGGTATGTGCTTAAATGCTTTTCTGGATCAGGCCTCTTACAGAACCAGAACGAAACATATGGGGGACTGGTCCAATATTAGGGAAGCTTGTTACCTCCAGGTCACAATTACTATGTAGGCATAGGCTCTAATAGGTGATTAATAGTTCAAGACAAGCTTCTTGCAAGTACAGTTGTCTAGATCACAAAATACCCCTCCCCCCTCTAAAGTTGGCACCTACACTGGCAGTTCTAGTAGAAGTGAAAACGTAACCCTTTTCTGTTCCTTCAAGGTGTGGAGGTAGATTTTTCCAGCTCAGAGTAAAAGACCATAGTCAGAGCAGTGCTGGTAATTTTGCATTGTTGCTTATCAGCTATCACTATAGATTTTTGAATCCAGGAAAGTTACTTTGCACCTTTCATCTGAATTCAGACACACACAATTTCTACATTTTAATTTCTTATTTTTAAAAAAAGAAGAAAGCTTCAACAGGCCTCATCCCTGCCAGAGAAAATTACCTCTGACTGTGGAATGTGCAAATGACTTTTCTGCTGTGTGCGACTGCACAGTTTTCACATCTGCTTATTAGACTGCACCATGGCATAAGGTAGATGGGGAAATGAGACACCCCTCAGGGCTATTCAGTGTGTTAGCTCTGCTCATTGATGTAGAAGTATTGTATAAAAAAGCAATTTCTCAAACCACAACTCACAAGGAATGCTTCGTTACACTCAAAAGAGCAAGGGAATTGCCTCTGCAGCTGATGGACACAGTCCAGCCACTGTAAAAACACTGGGCAGCGCTCATTCAGGTCATCCGAATTCTCACCATGGCCACAGCGATCTGCAAATTTATGGCCGAAATCCAGCCACTCCATCTCCACTAACACCTGGAAACCCTGTGGGAAATACAGTGCATTGAAGAACTTTTAAGGTTTTGGTGGGGCGGTTCAGTTCAAGTACACATTCATTCCAGGACACAAAACAGACTGTGTGGAAGGCATTCACACTATTGTAGCCTGGACACATAACCATGTTTTCTTTCACCATAATTCCCTTAACAACTGACTGCCCTATAACACCATTAAGATGCAGCAAAACAGGGGATTACATCAACATGTTTTCAAGAACCATCACCATGAGGTCAAGCATTCACAGCCTTCAAACTCCCTACTCCACCTCCCTTCTATGCCCTGACAGTTGGTTTACAAACCTCTATGGTCCTGTAATATGGATCCAGCAGCAGTTTTGCAAGCGCCACTATCTGTGGGGTTCGGTCCCAGCCATCTGAGCAGTGCACCAAAACAGGTCGCTGGTCTCTGTTCACTGTGTGCACTACCAGCAGTGCAGATTTCAGAAGCACAGACAAGTGCTGCAGCCATTTGGTACTTTACAAAGCTGATAACCAACTAAAAGAACAGAAGGAACAAAGGAAAGCTAGGTTATCCATTTTTAGTGCAACCCACTAAGCTTCAAGAATAATTTTATTAAACTCTGTTATAATATTAACTAGTAGGTACTTTCCTTGAACCCAGTTTTCACAAAGGGATGACAAGAGGACTAACATTTTTAAAAGCACTGACAAGGTTAAAGGAAATAAGCTGTTTATCTTAATGAATTTGAAAGGCTCTGGGAAGCAAATGCAGAAGTAGAAGTTGTTAGAGAAAACAGAACTGGGCCAGTTCTCCCATGGAGATGGTGGGCTAGGGATGCAGGTGTGTGTGTGTGTGTGTGTGCAGGGCCGGCCCCAGGCATGTGCCACATGTGCGGCCGCACATGGCCCCGCCGTCAGCTGGGGCCCCGCACTTGCCTGGCTGGGCAGCAGGCTGCAGCCAGCTTCTCCCCCAGAAAGTGATTCTTCCTCCCCTCCCTGGCTCCAGACCCCATCCCTCACCTGCCTCTGCCTTCTAGTAGTGCTGCAGTAGCAGCAGCAGCAGCGGGGACACTGGATCGGGCTGGGAGATAAGGCTGTTTACAAACAGCTCCTCCCCACGTGCTGATCAGAAGGTTGCTACCTTGTAAAGAAGGTTCTTCGAGATGGCTCCCAACATTCTCACAACTGGGTTGTGCGCGCTCACCCTGTTCAAATAATAGACCACATGATGGTCTTGAGCTCCTCTGGTATAAAAAGAACCCTCCCCCTCTGAATGACAGTTCCTTTCAACCCTTTCTAGAAATATAAGAAAAGAATTCCATGCGGGGCTGGAAGGGTGGGTGTTGTGAGAATGTTCGGAGCCATCTCAAAGAACCTTGTTTGCAAGGTAGCAACCTTCTGTTCTTCTTCGAGTGGCTCCTCACATGATATTTTTACATGGCTCCGCCGGGTGGGGAGTCCGTGGGCGCGCCAGTGCATGGATGGGGCATGCACACAGCTGCACACACATCCCCACTCACCCACCACTCATCCACACCCACATAGTAACCACCATTTCCCCCGGTTGCTCCGTGCGTGGGGATGAGTGGGGGGGTGAGTGGGGATGCGTGTTAGGCGAGCGCGCACGCACCCCCACTCACCATGGGCGCGTGCACCACGTCATTCACATGGGGTTCCCCCACCCATGAACACACAGAAATCTGCGTGTTTACGGCTGGGAGGAGAGACCCGTGTAAAAAGGGCCACATTCTCACAACTGTCTTACTTATACTATCTTAGGTAGGAATTTAGGATGTAAAGCAATATCTATTCTGTCTTGGAAAATAAATCTGCAAATATGGTTCTGAGATTATTATGGCTGCTATTTCACTAACTCTTCTTAATGAAGTTATTGCTAACAGGAATACTGTCTTTAAACCCGCACCCCATAACCAGTTCATTTGCACCCCCATATAATCAATTCACGCTGCCCCGTGGGCACAAATTAAATGGTTATGGGTGGGGGCAGCGTGAATAGATTATATGGGGGCGGGGGCAGAAATGAACTGGTTATGGGGTGGGGGCAGCATGAACTGATTATGGGGGCACAACTGAACTGGTTATATGTCTCTTTTCATGGCATAATGCGCTTAATAAGCTAGCTGCATTTTGGGTGTCTTGTGTGTGTGATAGCAGCACCTCTGGACTGGTCACACCGCATGCGTGCACAAGGCACAGGCGGCACTGGCAGCAAGAAGCAACAGGCCCTGGAGGCCAGACTGGCTAAGCTCACCCCCTGGCCCCTCCTCCAGTAAGGCAGTGGACGCAGTCAGTCTCTCTGTGCCTGTGTCACTGCCCGCTTGGCTGCCCCTGCAGTGGAACCACTCCTGGGGAGTGGTGGTAGACACTCAGCTGGGGGGGGGGGGAAGCATTAGGAGGCCATGCTTCTCCATGGTTGCTCGGAGAGGTGGAGAATGGGAATCCTTCCTGTCCAGAGGGAGTAAGTTTTATGTAAATGTATACATTTGCATAATTAGGTGGTGCCTAATTATGCAAATTAGGCCCCACACCAAGACTTCGCACATGGCCTCACAAACCCTGAGGCCGGCCCTGTGTGTGTGGGTGACGTGCGTGTGACAGGTCAATGTAGCAGCACTAGTGCCTTTCAAGGAGGAGTCAGAGATTAAAGCTCTTCTGAGCAGTGGGCAGTGTCTGAAGGGGAAAAGCTGAAGGGCTCCAGTTGAAGAAACATGATTGTTCAAGATCTTGTGTCTGGAACCCCACCTGAATAGCAATACGTTCTAGTGTTAAAACATCGGTTCCAATTTTTCTATCATCTCATATGCTGGCCCCACTATAAAGTTACTGGAACTCCCCTTTGCTTAAGATCCATGGAGTGGAAACACACACACCAATATATATCTACACAGAAAGGGCTGGAGGGATACGGACACTTGCCTGGTCACAGCAGAAGGAAAAATAAAAACATAATAAAGAAAAAACTTACTTTCCTGGGTCTGGCATCTGGGTGCAGAGCAAGCGTAGTGACTGAAAGCTCTTCCTGATAGAATGGATGTTAGCCATCCCCATGAACACCACTTCACAGTTTGGATAATACTCTGTGGAGAAGTGTGAGAAGCAAGAGAAGACTTAAACTGGCTGCAGCTGGGGGCTGATGAAGTAGCAATGTTTAGCATGTTCTCCTCTAGCCTATGGGTTTCACAGGAATTCCAGACACTACAGCAAAGGGGGATAAAGATGCAGCAGAACAGTAACAAGAAAACAGATGTACCCGTTGCTCCATTGGAGAACCAAGTCTCAGCAGTCTTCCTTATGATTTGGAGGTACAATGGGTTAATGCATCCTATTTTTCCCAGTAAAACTGGATTCAAAACTTTCAGCCTGACAAATGAACACATTCTCTCAGCGTTCTTCAGCCACTCCTTCTGGCTGCTTCCTGGCCCCTCCCCAACAGGGCCACTAAGAGCGGTATGGCCAGATGACATCATCCGGCTGCATCACTCTGGAGGGGCCAAGGAAGCAGCCAGGAGGAGTGGCTGAAGCGCACAGACAGAAGCTGCTGCCACTGCTGCTAAGTGTGTTAATTTCATTGGGGGGGGGGGGATGAGCCCTGGCACGCACCCCTCCCCCAAACACAACCTGGGGGTGGGGAGGGGAAACTGGCCTTGCGCTGAATCTGGGAGGCTGGGGAGCCTAGCATGGGTGAGGTGCAGAATCAGGCCCTGAGCGTCCCGTTGTATTTATTTATTTTTTAATTCCGCAAGAGAATTGAGGCTCCGACTATGATCAAGGCTTCAGAAGATCATTTTAGATATGGTAATTTCTGGAGAGCTATTGTCCAGAATGGTTTAACTTTCTCTTGTATTTTTATAGTTACTCAACATTACTCTTTCTTTAGTTTGTTTTTATGTTACTATAATTGAGTTTGCATTTTGATTCAATGAAGACTGACAACACAACATGTGTATCACTGTTACTTGCACATTACACAGCCCACTGAGACATTTTTATTAATTACTTTGCAGACAAAATCACTCGTATTCACCACGACTCGGATGCTACCATTTCAACTGCAGAGTCAGAGTTTGGGGTCATGGAAGCCGAGTGTAGTCCTGTTTATTTGGAGCAGTTTTACGTAGTACTGCCCACGGATGCAAGGGAGATGCTTGGGGCACGCAGTTGTGAATTAGATCCTTGCCCATCATGGCTGGTGAAAGCCAGCTTGGAGACACTGGGGCCATTGCTGGCTGGAGTTATCCCAATGCCCTCCTTCGGGAGGGGAGGGTGTCTGACACCCTTAAAACTGTGGTGGTCCACCCCCTGCTTAAGAAAACATCTCTGGACAATGACCCCTCCGGTCAGCTTTCAGCCTGTCTCTAACCTTCCCTTTTAGGGAACGTTACTGAATGGGTGGTTGCCCAACAGCTCCAGGCGCATCTCAATGCTGTTGGATTCCTGAACCCATTTCAGTCAGGTTTTCATTCTGAGTATGGCACAGAGACTATGCTTGTGGTTTTGGTTGATGACCTGCGCCTGGAGATGAATAAGGGGAATTCTACCTTGTTGATCTTATTAGGTTTCTGCAGGCTTTGATACAGTTGATCTCAAGGTGGTGTTGGCACAACTGCCAGGACCTGGCGGGGGTGCGTGCGACTGCTCGAGTAGTTCTGCTCTTTCCGGTCAGGAAGGTCCCAGTGGGTGGTGATGGGTGATTGCTCATCATCTCCCTCAGCACCTTCCCTGTGGTATCCCACAGGGTCCTAGTCTGTCCACCCTCTTGTTCAATGTGTATCTGAGGCTGCTGTCCAAAGTCATTTGGAGGTTTGGGGTGAGGTATCATCAGTATGCTGATGACACTCAGCTCTACCTCACTTTTGCATCTGACTCAAGTCCTGCAGTCTCGGTGTTTACCTGATGCCATCAGGGACCGGATGAGAGTGAGCCAATTGAAACTGAATCCTGACGAGACTGAAGTGATGATGACTGGATGGTCTTGTGGCTCGGAGGGGATTGGGACACCTGTCATTGATGGGGTCTGATCCCCTTTGGTCACTCAGGTTCGGAACCTTGGGAGTGCTCTTGGATCCATTGCTGCCCCTAGATTGTCAGGTGGCGGTGGCCAGGAACACTTTTCACCAACTCCATCTGGCGAGGTGGCTTCGATCTTTTCTTTCTGATTCAGATCTGGCCACTGTTACCCATGCTTTCATCACCTCGAGGCTAGATTACTGAAATGTGCTCTACGTGGGGCTGCCCTTGAAGACTGTTTGGAAGCTGCAGCTGGTGCAGAATGCCACAGCTTGGCTTGTTTTGGGGACGAATCACCGGGAGCACATTACACTGGTGCTCCGAAGTCTGTACTGGCTGCCTATGGCTTTTCAAGCACAATTCAAGGTGCTAGTTTTGACCTTTAAAACCCTAAACGGTCTGGGTCCCATATACCTGAAAGGTCACCTATCCTACCATGTCCCTTTGTGGCCTCTACGGTCGGCCAGGGATGCCCTCCTGAGCGTTCTGTCTGTTACCTTTGTCCATGGGGTGGGGGCGCGCAGGAGACCATTCTCGGTTGCTGCCCCCATGTTGTGGAACTCCCTTCCCCAGGAGGTTCGCTTGAGCCCAGCTATCTTCTGGAGGCGGTGCAAACCTGTTTTATTTGGGAAAACATTTGGCAGGTAGGGAATAGGTGGGGTTTGTTTGGGGTTTTGGGTGGGGTTGCGAGGATGGGGGCCTGAGGGGTGTTTTTTATTTCATGAATTTATTTATTTTTTAATTGTTTAGGGTTTTTTGGTTGTGGATTGTGAGCCGCCCTGAGCTGTGTGGGAAGGGTGGCACAGAAATTCAATAAATAAATAAATGGATCTTGTGCTTCTAGGCTTAGAATGAGGAGACAGTAGTATATGGAAGTAAATATGCCCTTGTTCTCACTAGGGTGTTTTTTTCTGCACCACTGTAGTCACTCATGTAGACATGCTGCATCAGCATAGAAATTAGCTTCATGTGGGTGACACATTCCACAAAAACTCCAGTATGGACAGCCGTATGTCACTACAAATGCATAAAACTGTCCCTCTGTCTAGTTACATAGTAATGTGACAAACCATTACTCACCTGGACATTCACAGCCTCCACCTTTGGCTCTGTTAGCCACAGCGGCTGCATAAGAACGTGCACCCAAAATCAGAAGCTTCTGAGGCTGGATGGCCAAGCTCTCTGCCCCCGAGGCATTAGAGATTGAAGAATCTAAGGAAGCAAAAAGGGCAAGCATGGTAACTAAATGGATACTTAGGGTAAAAACAGATGCGCAGGTGGTGCCTCAACTCCTCAGCCTGGGGAATGAAACTGCAGCCGATAAGACCAAGGTCAAGGCACCAAACGAATGTGCCTACAGCCAAAGCGCCATCCCGCTGCCTACATGCAGGGCAGGGACCTAAACTAACATGCGGCCAGACGGCCCACTCCAGTGCCCCACCCCCTATGACAGATAACCGTGCTGCTCATGGCCGTGGCAGTCCTGCCCTGAGGCGGGTATGGTGGGGCTGAACACACATGCTAGCCCACATTAGCCCACATGGATGGCCCTTAGCCCAGGCTGCATTCTTGGAGATTTTCTGAGGACGCAGTCCAGGCTAGCCACCTACCCTTCCCAGGGCAGTCAGTAGCTATTTATACAGAAACCACAATACATGGAAAAATCACGTACATTAGTATCTCTTTTAAATTGCATGCAGAGAGGATTATAATCAGCACACAAAGGGGGGGGGGGAAGAGAGAGAATCTTGTCTCCATTGAAATCAGTGGGAGTTTTGTTATTTAATGTAATGAACCAGAATTTCACCCATAAACTCTACCCTTTTCAAAAATGGAAAGGATGCTCTGCTTACCAAATTCCACATCAGAGAGATCTCCTCCGTTGGAGAAGTCTCTAGAGCAGTTTCCATTCATTAATTTGCTGTTGCTTGACTTAGAGTCTGAGGCACAGGCTTTGGCCACCGACTGGACAAGGTGTTCATCATCTGCATTTCTCCAGCCCCACCAGCTGACCTCAGGTTGTCCACAACGAGAAATTACTGCTCCATTATTCTGGTGCCTACACAGAAAAACAGTAACCAGAACAGTTAACCATTAGCTACCACATTAGAGCTTTGACTAAAAGCACATAGAGCATTAGGAATGGCCAGTTCACCGGAGGGTTCGTATCAGTGATCACTTACATTCTAAAACCAAAATGCCCCATAAACAGAAAATCAGCTGGAGTAATGTGAACAGATTCATCAGGAGAGTCAAATATAAATCACTCGTTAATTACATCTGAAACAGGGGTGAAATACTGTACTATTTCCAAAAGGAGGCGGTGGTATAATTTCAGCACAAAATACTGATTGTATCTGGGTATGCCTTTGGTAAGAAGTGCTTATACATCTTGGGAGTGCTTCCTATAGGATACTTCTGTGACTCATTAGGTTAAGGTCCATGATACCCTTCAGCAAGAAGTACTCTCGATAGCACTGGCAGGTCTGTTCCCATTAGCTTGTCCAGCATCTGTAGGGACATGCTCAGGCATCTAGATTTAAAATGTGTAACCAGGGCTGCCAAACTTATATTAGACAAATCAACAGGTGGCACTAGCAGCTTCACTGTACTAATTTTTAACCTTCATCTTCTGTGTGGAAAAAAACAACATTAAATGGGTCTTGGGGTAGATTTCTATCCCAGTCCTTCATTACTTAAATTGCTTGAAAATGTGCAAACTAACATGAAATGTGATGGGGTAGAAATCTACCCCATGGTAAAATGCATTGCGGCAGATTTCTAACCCCAGGGCTTTTTTGTTCACAACCACTGCGCTGCCCCCATCCCACCCCCCTTCCCATGGTTAATGGTAACCAACTTAGCTTTGGGAATATTGTATACCTGGATGCAGGTGACAATGTCCTAAAGGGCAAAGTTGGAGAACCACTAACTTACAAGTTTTTGCAAGAGATGTGCACCTGGGGTAGGAATCCACCCAAGACAGAAGATGAGGGCTAAAGGGACAGTGACAACCAGCTATGGCTCTACATTAGCCATGTCTTTGCTCTGTGAGGGGTGGGGAAAAGCTCCATTTTAAATACTTTTTGGTCACAGCTTTCTGCAATCAGTTCCCTTGATTCTAGTAAAGAGTGTTTTGTTTCTCCCAAAGTATAATTGTTGCCGTCTTGTTCCTTTTAAAGGATATTTTATTTGAACTACACATTGACATTTTAATAAACAGAAACAAACAGTGATTTTGCTATTCATAGTTAATCTGACTGGCACGAGGATAGCCCTATGGTTAATTGGCACACAGCAAAATGACTAACACCCTCTCGTGGCTACCCACTTGCCGGGAGGAGAAGGGGTGGGTGGGCAGCAATCTCCTACATGTTACTGGTGGCAGCAGGTGGAATGGCTCTTCCAGAGTAGGCTGGGGCTACACTGGGCACACATGCCTGTTATGGGTGCCTGTGCACCTACTTGCAGGCACCCAAATATCAACTTCTGGTTCTTTCCGGGTTCCTGTGCACATATACAAAGGCACCCAGAAGTCAGTGCATGCATTCAGGGTGGTTTGCAGGTCCTAGCAGGCCTAGGTTGTCTTAGGAGAGCTACTCTGCTCCTGTTGTCCACCACTACCATGCTGCTGGCTGCATGCCCCCCATTCCTGCCATCACTCACATGCCTAGTATTGCTGAAACAGTAGGCTGGGCAGATACCTAATTATGGGACTAACTGCCTCTAGGTGGTTTGGCTACTGCAAATCCACCAGATAGTTATATGCCCAGACAAGCATTTCAGCTCCAATCATAAACAGCACTAGCAGACGTTACTGGGAACACAAAATGCGAGCAGCAAATACAGAACACACAAAAAAGGTCACTCAACTTTTGAGCTTTTAACCAGACTTTAAACAATTAAAAAAACAACATATGTGAAAAGTCCAATTCTAACATTTAAGAACTTCAGCTCATTTGCCTTCCTGTGTGTGTTCAAAGATTTAAATATTGTATAAGTTCCTTAATGCATGTCTCAGGAACCACCAAAGAGAGCCAGAGCAAATAAAAATAAATGTATTTGAACAACTAAGGAAAGCTTGAATTTTCAATACAAGCTGTTAAGTAATTCTTGGCCACTTCTCCTAGTTTGGCTTTAAAAAGTTCTTAGTTTAGATATGAAGTGTGTCTCCTTTCTTGGAACCCTCACAGAACTTTATCTTTAGAACTATTTCTTTCAAACACAGGTAGGTGATAATGTGGAAGCAGCACTATTTACAATCAGACCTACTATTTTTACCAGAATCCTTTTCTCTCCTCTTCCTCCCACCTGTCTAAGACTCAGCTGCCATAGAGAAGAGTCAGGAAGTACATCTAACAATTACTGTGATGAGACTAAGGGGAAGAACTGGAAAGGAAATCATACAGATCCATAATTCCACTGGCAAGTATTACCAGGTATAACTGAATGAGCTTGTAATTAGATATCTGTGCTTAGATACTACCCACTGTTTGGGGATTCTGCTTTTGCACCTTAAATCAGCAGGTGATATGGGCCTTTGCCAGGGGCGGCTGTCCCCCCCGCCCCCCGGCGTTTGGGGCAGTGCCCCACAAGCGCTGAGGGCCTGCTGCTTAGCTTTTTAAAAAAAACAAACCACGTCGCCGTTGCTGCTTCTGACAGCCCCGCAGCAGCCAGGCTGACTTTGCTATGGAGTCTGGCTGCTGCAGCGCTGCCTGTCAGTTCTGAGTTCTCACTTCCGGGATCCACTCCTCAGGAGTGGATCCCAGAAGGGACAAAAAGGCTAAGCCCAAACCGTGTTTTCTACTGAAAGCGCGATTTGGGTGGCTGAGCTTCTCAGTCCACACGTATAGGACGTGCTGTGGAGGGAGGGGCTAGCCGTTTCCATTGCGTTCAATGGGCCCAATGGGGAGTTGGAATGTGGTTTTTGTTCACTTGATGTCATGATGTGGAGTATTAAATGCTGTAAATGTGATGCTTCTGATAAAAGTGAGCTTTTGAAATCCCGAGATGTAACTGACAGTCTGGCGATCTTAGGAAGTTAGGTGTGTTCACAATGCTGGAAATTTGGT
>QEPC01015251.1:1125342-1165449 GCA_003113815.1 Sphenodon punctatus
ATACACATACACATACACATACACATACACATACACATACACATACACATACACATACACACACATACATATATACACACACACACATAGCATAGCAAACAAAAACAACAACATAAAACAACCCTTGATAAACAGGAAGGAAATTCTGAGAGCGAGCCAGCCAAGCCATTATAGAGGTACAATTAAATAGAGGTACAATTACAATTAAATAGAAAATTGCAAAAACAAACCTCACAGCGCATTATAAAGGTACAGTCAGAACATAGTAATCATACCATAGTGCAATTACTCGTTTCTAATTTATTTTATATGTGTGTGTATGTATATGTAATATATATATTACATATACATACACTTAATTTTATTACTTTGTAAAGTGCCAGGTACACTGCTGGCGCTATATAAATGTTTGTTAATAATAATAGTGTGTGTGTGTGTGTGTATATATACATACACATATACATATATACATATACACACACATACATATTATCATCATCATTATTAACAAACATTTATATAGCGCCAGCCTATCTAGCCTTGGTTGTAGCTGTGGAACAGTTTGGAACATTGGATTCCAAATCTTTATCTAATCTATGCAGTTATCACCATGGTGTCTGATTGCCTTGCAAGACAAGAAAATTGGTAATGGGTAGCTGTCGCTGTTCTCTCCCTTCCCAAACCAATTTACAGACAAGTGTTTGGGGTTTGATATTGGAGACTTTTTGAAAAATCATTAGTATACCCCCCACCACGAGGAAGAGCTAAAGCAGAGATAAGTTAAATTCTAACATAAGGGACTAATACTAGCAGTCTAAATCCTCACAACATCAATGACATGGGTCATCTCTAAGGCTGCATTCAAAAGAGCCCCCAGGAGACTTGAAAGCACCTCTCTCAGCTGATGGTCAGCAGCTTGTATGGCTCGTTTGAATGCAGTCTAACATTCTACCTCCAGAAAAGACTACTGTAACCTCTACCACTGGCGGACTTCCTAGGGGATTCACAGAATCTTTTATCACAAGGGAACCTTAGTATTGGAAAGCACATGATTTAATTTCCCCCATTTTCTCCCTTGGAGATTAAAATTGGGATTCCCCTCCCCCTCCCCACCCCCCCAAAACAGAAAAATATTTGTGGAAAACAAAACAAAGTTTGAAAAAAATGCAGAAAACACCGTAAACTTCAATTTCAAGCAATGTAAATAGGGAAATATGTCCGAATTTCAAATTTCTGCATGAAAACAGTAGAAATATAGACCAGCTCTAGTCAAATACTTTGGGTGTTCTCATTCCTCCTTTATGGATCAGTATATTTTAAACCAGAGGAAATTTTAAAAAAAGAATCTTATGAAAACTTTTTTAAAAAAACAATAACGTTCTTGTAAGCTTAGTGCATAGACCCAGTTTATATGAAGGGAAAGTTCCTGTCAGCTTTGCTGATGTGTAAATGTGTCTGTGTTTGCGTGAGAAACATCTGTTTAGTCTCTCTCCATTCAGAGTGAACAGATGACTGGACAAATTTAATGGCCTTATCAGTATCCATTATGTCTTTAATCCCTTTGTCATTTGATTTTCTGAAGAGATTTTGGACACCCATTGGGAATAAAAGCAACACCAGAAAGATGGTCAGTGTGTTAAGAAGCAAGCTCCAAAACATTTGGAAAAAATCAGACGCTGCAAAATACTGAACAGGCAGTCCTCCTGATGGGTAGTTCTCCTACATGACCAACAGGAGGCAGAGTAACAAACTTTTTCCACACATGCGTGAGGAGAGCTACCCTGCTTTGTTCCTCAGTTGAGTTCAAAGCTTGAAGGACTGACTCTCCCAACACCTTATCTGCTGTTTTGCTCGTGTCGTAGATCTTTCGTGATGCCAACAAACTGTGTAAGGAACTTGCAAACTAGGATATTAAAGAAATAATCACCATCCTAACTAGCTCTCTAGGTTGGGGCTACTCCTGGCCAGAAAATGCTAAAGAAGAATACTCAAACTTGTGACCTAATTAATACACACACGACACCAATGTGCTGCTTGGTTGGGTGGGTCAGAAGACTGCCCGTTCAGCAGGCAAAAAAGGAATTCACCAAGGTAGGTGATAGGGGTGGGAAACCGGTAGAATCCGGTATCCGATAATGCCGGTATCGGGCGTACCGGCATTATCGGATTCGGCCCGGTAATCCGGACCCGGTACCGGATTTCGGGGTACCGTTTTTTTTACATTGCAGCCATTTAAAAATGGCTGCAATGTAAAAAAAATTAAAGCCCCAGCTAAAAAGTTTAAAAAAAAAAAACCCTCCCCGAGTCCAGGCTGCGCGGGTGGAAGGGGGGACACCCCCCACCCACCCTGCCCAGCCTGGCTTTTTGTTTAAAAAAAGAGTAAGCGCGACCCCGAGGCGAGGCGAGCCCACCCCCCAGCACCAGCGGCCGCGGCGTCCCCGCAGCCGCCGGTAAGTATGACCCTGACCCGATCCCTGGGGGGGGTGTTTAACACCCCCACCCCCTCCAGGGATCACCCCTACTAAAGGCTCAGTGCGCTTGCCGCTCTTACCTTTGGGAGCTCCGGCGGCGGCGGGCGGTCCGGCGGCCTCAGCGCCGGCTGTGGCTGCCGGCGTCAGGACGCTCTAGGCCTTCCGGTGAAACCCGGAAGTTCCCCGGAAGGCCTACAGCGTCCTGACGCCGGCAGCCACAGCCGGCGCTGAGGCCGCCGGACCGCCCGCCGCCGCCGGAGCTCCCAAAGGTAAGCGCAGCGGCGCACTGAGCCTTTAGTAGGGGTGATCCCTGGAGGGGGTGGGGGTGTTAAACACCCCCCCCCGGGATCGGGTCAGGGTCATACTTACCGGCGGCTGCGGGGACGCCGCGGCCGCTGGTGCTGGGGGGTGGGCTCGCCTCGCCTCGGGGTCGCGCTTACTCTTTTTTTAAACAAAAAGCCAGGCTGGGCAGGGTGGGTGGGGGGTGTCCCCCCTTCCACCCGCGCAGCCTGGGAGGGGGAGGGGGAGGGAATTTAATTTATTTCATTGGTTTCAATGGGGACACAGCGCCCCATTGAAACCAATGAAATAAATCCGGTACCAGTATACCGGATTTAAACCGGGAATCCGGTTTTCGGGGAACCGGTAACCGGTAAATCCGGTAACCGGTAATGGGCCCGGGGTCCCACCACTAGTAGGTGACCAATTCTCCTTTCTCCCCCTGCTTCCCGGGCAGTCCTCCTGACAGGATGTACCTGAGCTAACTATTCAGGGTGGAAACAAGCAGCACTGGGAGATTCCAGTACTGCCTGCAGCACCCTTCTACCAAACGCTGCTTCAGCGGAGGCGTAGGTATTGATTTTATAGTGTCTTACAAAAGTGCAAATGGAAGACCAAGTAGCAGCCTTGCAAATCTCGTAGGATGCTTTTGCTTTGAAATCATATGAGGTAGCAGCACCCTTGACTGAGTGTGGCCAAATTTGTAGGGGAGAGACCTTCCCTTTAGCCCTATAGGCTTCTACTATGCACTGTTTCACCCATTTCAAGATTAGGGTCTTTGAAGCCTTAGACCCCTTGTAAGCCTACTCTAATATTTACAAACAGAGCTGAGGAAGTCCTGAAACCCTGCGTTCTTTTCAAGTATATCTCAAGGGCTCTTCGAACATCTAGACAGTGCCCCTGTTTTCTTTTGGGTGGACTGGCTTGGGGCAAAAGGATGGTAAATTTATTTCCTGGGTATGGTGAAACCAGGAATTCACCTTTGGGATAAAAGCCTCATCTAGCCTAAGGGTCACAGAGTCTTTGTTAAAAACACAGAAGTTTTCTTCTATTGAAAGTGCCCCCAGTTCCGACATCCATCGAGCGGAAATCACTGCAATCAAGGAGGCCACTTTTAGTGACAACATATAAAGTGACACTCGCTTGAGGGGTTCAAAGGGTGCCCTGGTCAAAGCATCTAGCACTAGGTTAAGGTTCCAAGATGGACACCTGTGTACCACTGGAGGGGACAACTGCTTTGCCGCCTTTAGAAACAGACGTATGCGCTGGTGTGTGACTATTCTTTTGTTAGAGACAAGAAAACTGAATCTAGGGCTGAAACCTGCCTTTGTAACGTGTTTGGCCGGAGACCTTTATCAAGCCCTTCCTGCAAGAACTCAAGAATTTCTGGCATGGTTGCTGTACCAGGATCTATTTTCCTTAATAGTGCCCAGGATCTAAACACTCTCCAGGTGCCCTTATATGCCCTTTTAGCAGTTGGTCTCCTGGATTCTAAGAGCATGTTCTGTACTGCTTCCGAATATCCCCTGCATTGCAAGGCTAAGCATTCAATCTCCAGGCAGTCAGCTGGAGCAGGCTCACTCCTTCTAACACCAGTGGTCCCTGTGAGAGGAGGTCGTGGGCGCATGGTAGGTGAAAAGGAGGTTGGATGCTCAGCTCTACTAAGTCTGGAAACCACTGCCATGCACCACGGCGCATGGTAGGTGAAAAGGAGGTTGGATGCTCAGCTCTACTAAGTCTGGAAACCACTGCCTTCTGGGCCAGAAGGGGGTTAATCAGGATAACATGTGCCTGTTCCTGCTGTATTTTTGTCAGAGTCCAAGTGATGAGGGGAAAAGGAGGGAAAGCATACACCAGGCCTCGTGGTCAGGGCTGATTGACAGCATCCACCGCCGATGCTTCTTGACCTACTGCCCTGGACATAAAGTTCGGCACTTGCTTGTTGTCGTGGCTGGCGAACATGTCCATCACTGGTGATCTGAAACGGCGGACTGTGTCTTGAAAAACTCTCTTGTTCAGTGCCCACTCGTGAGGATATATACTCCGTCTGCTGAGCCAATCCGCCCTTGTATTCTCCATTCCCTTTATGTGTAACGCCCTCAGTGACAGTAAGTGGTCCTGGGCCCACTGCATTATCTTGGACGCCTCCCTGTGGAGAGCGAGAGATCTCGATCCCACCTGGTGATTTATGTATGCCTTCACTGTTATGTTGTCTGTATAAACCAACAGGTGGCTGTTGTGAATTTTGTGGCCCAGGCTCTGTAAAGCTAGCCGGATTGCCTTCGGTGTGAGAAATTTTATGCTGCACTGGGTGTCCTGGCTGCTCCACGTTCTTTGAGCTGAGGTGTGACTCAGGTTGTGGGGCTCACCTGTCAGCCTTGCGTCCATTGTGAGGACCAGTCTCTGTGGTTCTACCAAAGGGGTTACTGTTTCTAATCTCTCTGTGTCTAACCACCAAGACATTGAGTGTTTTAACTCTGAGGGGATTGTTACCCAGGGGTTCCAACCCAGTGTTAGGCTCTCTTTGCATAGGCTGCAGTAGCCTCTGCAAGGGTCTGAGATGATAATGGCCCCACTGAACTTGGTGATGGGATGAAATCAATAGGCCCAGAAATCTCGCCAAGGTTTGAGCCTGAGCCTGTCGCTTTTTATCAGGTTGAGGACCAGGTTCCTGATTTTCTCCTGTCTGGGGGCAGCTACTGTGACGGAGTCTATATTGCTATCTATTACCACCCCCAGGTGTTCCAAGGTGCGTGATAGATTCAGGGCACTTTTGCCTCTGTTTACTAGGAACCCGTGAGCCTCCAAGTAAGCTATTGTCCTGGAAACGTGCCATCGTCTTTTGTTTGGACGGGGACTTGATCAGAAGATCGTCCAGATATGGGTAAACATGCATGGCTTCCTTCCTGAGATTGGCTACCAAGGGAATGAGGACTTCCGTGAATGTTCAAGGGGCAGATGACAGCCTGAACAGGAGGGCTCTGTACTGCAGGTGTAGGCTGGTGTAATAAAATCGGAACCATTTCCTGTGGTCCGGGTGAAGTGGGATGTGGAGATAGGCTTCCCTCAAGTCTAGAGATGCCAGCCAGTCCCCTTTGGTCAGGCTTTGACAAATAGACCTGAGGGTCTCCATCTTTTTTGTTTGCGGACCCACTTGTTCACAAACTTCAAGTCTAAAACCGCCCTCCAGTCTCCCGACTTCTTTGGGACGAGGAAAATGATAGGATAAATGCCCTAGCCCCTGTCCTGTAGGGGCACTGGCTCTACTACCGCTATGGCCTTTAGCCTGACTATCTCTCTTAGCATCGCCTGGTGCTTGAGTGGATTTTTGGAAGCAGGAAAGACGGTGAAAAAATCTCTTGGATTCCTGCAGAACTTGGGGGGAATAGCCATGTAATACCACCTCCCTGTCCCAGACGTCTGAGAAGGTCTGAAGCCTGCCTCCTACCTTCAAAGACCCGGTCCAGTCAGGCGTACTGCTTGGACTGGCTACGGATCTGGCCACCCAGAAGAGAGCGTTGGTGGATGCGCCTGCCATGATGACTATGGCCAGCAAAATTCTAGAAGCTAGGGTCTTTGACCTATCAGAGATTTCAGGATCTTGAACCTCTGTGAACCATGCAATCAAGGCTCTGGCTACGTAAGTAGTAATGTTGTTTATGTGCAGCACCGAGCCTGATGCATCAAAACTTTTTCTGAGGGCTGCATCGATTGCCTTATCTGTTGCATCTCTTGGATAGCAATCGCCCACTGTGGGAAAAAGTGTCTGTCTGGCTAATGAGGCAGCAGCTGCGTCCACCTTGGGACTCTTAAAGAACTCTTTTTTTTCTGGAAAAGGAGCATTGTGACTCCTGCGTTTTATTCATTTTAAAAACTTTGGCGGGAGATTTCCACTCTGACAAGACCATCCTCTCGAAGGCCTTGTACAGAGGAACCCCTGAGTCTCTAACATGTGCTAGGGGCATATGAGCTCTGGGTTCTTCTTCCTCAGAATCCGAGGAATCTCCCTTTCTTGATCTTTCTTGTAACTTAAGGGCTTTAACCACATGAGCCATTAACTCCTCTTTATATTGGATGGGAAACTCTCTGTCCTGATATTTTGAGGTGCCTGGCTGTTCCTCCAGTTCCCCTTCCTCTAGCTCTGAATCCTGATCAGAGGGCTCTGAAGAGGAGGAAGAAGCTCTCAGGGGTTTGCAATTTCCAGGAGCTTTAGCCTGGGTATCAGAATCATTTTCCTCAGAAGAGCAGAAAGAGGAATCCAAAATCTTTACAATGGCGCCACCTGGCAGCCTGCTGGCTCCTTGCACTCTCTTTGCCTTTGCCTGATTTGGCACCTTTTTTACCTCAGCGCAGAGCCTTTTTCTCTTCCCTTGCTTCTTCTCGCAGAGAAGATTCAGGGAGCCCAATACCTTTCCCATGGTCTTATTAAGTATGGGGGGAGGCATGTTAATGCCTCCCCCCATACTTGTGGTTCGATGTCTGCTGCCTCTGGGCACTGCAGAAGTTCCTGTGTGTCGCTGTCTCCTGCTGCTCTGGGAATCTGAACACTCCCTTCAGCCATTGCTCTCTGAGGGGGAGGGGGAAAGGCAGACGAGGAGTAAGGCTTCTCCTCAGCAAAAAAGTGGGCTCTGGAGAGTCCGGGTACCGCCTACCAAGAGCGGTGGGGGTGGAGGTGGGGAGGGGAAAGCTGATCAAAAAATCTCTAACAGGCCGCTGGAAATGAACTCGGTCCTGTCAGCTCCCCTGTACCAAAGCTGCTGCTAAGATGATGCCCAGGGTGTAGTTGTGTTTGTTCAGGGCTGCTGTAGAGAACAGAGGTGCCCCCAATCAGGCCCCACCAAAACTAACTCTTATTATTTTTCTTTCTGAAGAAACAGCACTCCCGCCAGTCCTGAGGCAGAGATGAAAACTGAGGAACGAAGCAGGGTGGCTCTCCTCACATACGCGCGGAAAAGTTTGTTACTCTGCCTCCTTTTGGTCATGAAGGAGAACTACCCGTCAAGAGAACTGCCCGGGAAGCAGGGGGAGAAAAGTTGGGTTCAGTAGCTGGTTAATAGAAGTAGCCAGTGACAAGGTTATTTTCAAATGTTTCTAGACTGAGGGCTAGATTCTCAGTTGGAGCATATTTGCATAACTCCGACACCATGGCAGCTTATGTCAATTTACATCAGTTGATTATTTGGACCAGCCTGTTTAAGCACACAGTATTCCATCAGAAAGAATCTTCTCATGGGTTGCCCTGCAGAAGCGTTTAATTTTCAAAGGACAAATCTATAATAAGGGGAGAGCAGGTAGCCTGTGATGCGTGTAGTACTGTCACTCTGGCAAATAAAAACATCACTTTCTGCAGAATTAAACTCAAAATTGTTTTACTAAGTGAAAGTTTAGGTGCATACTCCCCAAAGTAAGGCTTTGCCGAGACGATGCTCAATGAAGAACCAGAGAAGCAGGTTAGTGATATGTTTTGAGATTATGAAAGAACCTAAAATGCCATTTGATGAGAGCACATAATCTCCTCTACAAACTTCTGTGTCCTACATAAAAAAAGCATATAAAACTAAATCCTGTTGCTTCTCCCTCCATAACAGTGCTAAGGTTCGCCGTTTTCTCTCTGTCTCCTCTGCCAAAACCCTTGCTTATGCCCTGGTCATCTCTCGCCTCGATTACCATAACCTCCTTCTCACTGGCTTCCCCTGCTCTTACCTTCCTCCCTAGACCTAGGGCAGGGATCATGTCTATGCCATTACTTCAGTTAAATAATAGCCAGGAATCAGAAAGCAACAGCCTTTAACCTTTTTATATACACACGCACGCACGCACTCATTTCATCCCATATGGTCATGCACTCTAGAGATCTGCAACCCAATTCCAATGGGACCCGACTGGTCCTGTCAGGCCCAGGTGACTGCACAAGTGCCTCAGGTTTGGGCCAGGTTCCTCAAAGCACTCCATAAGGGCATGGCCACATTAGAAAGGAGAGGGGGAAACATCGTAGCCCCACATCTTACAGAGTGCCATGACATAATGAAGCACCAAGGCAGACAGGCTACATTTGAAAGGGGCAGGGAATGCTTTAGCTGCCCCCTGCTTCCAACATTGTGCCACCCTTTATTGAGCACAGTGACAGGCCAAATGCAATCAGACTTGGGCACAAATTTCTTGCTGGAACAGGACTCTACTCCTGGCTTCTTAAAGAGCATTACTGCATACTGATGAGCGCCTGGTGTTTCCTGCTATTAACAGAATTGACCAAATGTATCTTACTTTTTAGCATCGTTTCTTGAACTCATTTAAAACCCTGGAATTTTGGCAACCTAGGGCACCATTAGTTTGTTGAAAAGCTTTATATCCCTTAGTTTTGTAGCAGTGGTTGCTCCTTAACTGAACTCTTACCTGTAAACCACGGCAGGGATGCGTTTCCAGGACCGGAAGCTTGCCACACTTTCCAGCTCCTTGTCTGTGATCCAAGCAGGAACTATGAGCTCCTGTGGGTAGCTACTACAGAGCCTTCATGGAAAGAAGATGTGAAAAGTTAAATGTAGCAGATATCCAGGAGCTACATTACGAACCCAATGACAATACACAAATTGAAAGGCAGCAGAAAGAAACTAAATATTCTTCCTTTTAGAAACATCTCCTATTTGATTAGTTACTGACCAATTCCTAATGCTAGTAAATATAACAGAAATGGAAGAATTCAATGGGTAAAATCCTCAGATAGTGTAACAATCCTCTTTAGTCATGTATTTGTATAGTGAACCTAATACGATGGAGACCTAGAACATGTTTGGTATTCCCAAGCACTACAAAAGAATACCAATACTGATAATATGATAAGACAATTTATGCCAGGGACTGCCCCTTAGAAAATATATAACCTAATTTTTTATTTGTATATGTTTTTATAAGGCTGTGCCTTTGGAGAAGGCTGGGATATAAATTTAAATAAATGCTATTTAGCTCCACGTAATGGAAACACATCAGACTATAGAAAAGAAACCACCTTTTCTTGGTAGGCTACCACCTTGTGCTCCAGAAGGTAGTGGAGCAAGTGATTTTGCTGAAGCATGAGTACGCAGGCATTCCATAAGAACACATTGGCAACATGTGGCAAGTTATCATACATCTCTACAGGGTGTTAACTTTGAAACCCAATTATGATAATTTACTGATAATTAAAGCATGCAAGAAAATGAGGGACAATCGATTTATTTTTATTTATTTATTTAATCAATTTATATCCCGCCCCTCCTGAAAACAGCTCGGGTCAGCTAATAATTTCAAAAATATAAAAATACAGTCATAAAAATATTTTTAAAACACTCATAAAATCACAACAATTAAAACACGGCTAGGGTAACACTAAAACAATTGATACAATAAATAAGGGTGGAGGGAGATAAAAAACCCTAACCCCCCCTTCCCCAAAGGCCTGGGCGAACAGCCAGGTCTTGCAAATTCGCCGGAATGTTAAAAGGCTTGGGGTCAGGCGAGCTTACTCCGGGAGGGAATTCCAAAGGCGTGGCCCAGCCACCGAGAATGCCCTCTCCATTGTGACCCTCCGCTTAACACGGGGGACCTCCAAGAAGGCACCCCCGGCAGACCAAAGGAGTTGCTCTGGGGCGTGGAGGGCGAGGCGGTCCCTGAGATACGAGGGGCCCAGACCATGAAGGGCCTTATAGATTAACACCAATACCTTGAACTTGGCTCGGCATGCTATTGGCAACCAGTGCCGAGTCCGGAGCACAGGTGTTATGTGCTCCCGCCGGCCTGTCCCCGACAGGAGTTGAGCCGCCGCATTCTGCACTAGCTGCAGCCTCCGAACCAGGAACAAGGGCAGCCCCATGTAGAGCGCATTGCAGTAGTCCAGCCTCAAGGTGACGAAGGCATGGATGAGGGAGGCCAGGTCTGGGCCGGAGACGTACAGACGCAGCCTCCACACCAGATATAACTGGCAGAAAGCGGCCTTCGCAACTACCTCCACCTGTCGTTCCAGGCGGAGATCTGCGTCCAATATCACCCCCAGACTTCGAACCTGCTGAGCTATAGGAGGGCGAACCCCCCCCCCCAATCAGGGGGCCGACACCTCCCTCGCTCTCCCCACCAGCATCATCTCCGTCTTATCGGGATTGAGCTTCGGTCTGCTCTGCCACATCCATTCCGCCGCAGCCTCCAGACACTGGGATAGCAACGAGACAGCAGCACTCTCTTATGAAAGAGAGTGAAATCTTCTTTGAGTAGTTTATTATTTTGGTGTCCTGAATGAGTGTATTTAGGTTATTTACCAGTAACTGAGTTCTTTGAGAGAGCTCTGTGTGTTATCACTAACGGGTAAATTCCATTTGTCAGCAATATTCAGGCAGACTTCCTGGAACAATCTAGAATAGAGTAGAGGCCCTGCCTTAGTCTTCCCCAATTCTCTGTACGGGCTTCTGATTTCACAAGAGGAGGAAGCCTCCCCACTTCAGTTTCTTCCTACCCCAAAGGCAGAAGTACACTAAAACTGTGTGCTCCAGCAAGCCAGAAGGGACGGTTAGGTGGGTAAGTGAGAATACGCGGTGCTCTCTCGAAGAACTCAGTTACCAGTAAGTAACCTAAAGTACTTGTTCAAAGAGCTTCGCGATTCTCACTGAGGGGAAAGTAAAAAGCAGTTGTACACTTACTGTAGGAGGGTGAGGGGAATGGTCTTAGGAGAAGAGAGAATACAGCACAGCTGTCCTGAAAACAGAGTTCCACATCCAAAGAGCAATGCTTACAGAAATCAAAGTCAACAAATGTCAAAAGTTCACCAGAGGTAACAACTGCTCACATGGAATTAGCCTTCATACCTTCCAGAGGGGTTCTTCCCACAACAGTGTAGCAAGTATGAATACAATGTAATATCCATTTGGAGATTCTTTGAGAAGAGACCAACTCCAATGCACCATCTCCCAAAGGAGATAAAGAGGGCAAAGCAAACTAACTGGCTTTGTACGCTGGATATAAAGAGATCAAGTCAAGTGTATGAAGTGCAGCTTCTCCTGGAGGAGTGTGTGGTTTGGGAAAAAACACCAGAAGCAAGATAACTCAATTGACATGAAACGGGGAGACTACTTTTGAAACCAATGATGGATCAGTTTGCAAGTAGGTGAGGATGGTATCGACAGTGATAGAGGACAGCAAGACGCTCTTCTCCACACACCAAACTGAAAAAAACACTTCAATTTCCCTGTATACGAAGCCCTAGTAGAGGACCTACAAGTGATTTGGATGACAGGCAAGACTGCAGGAGAACGATCAGGAGCTATGGAGAGAGCCAAGCAGAGAGATGTAAAGACTCCAGGTGGTGATGCAATACCCTGCCTTGTTGGTGAGACAGAAGATACCCTCAAAGGGGTAACTGGTTGAACTGAACTCCCAGGTCTGACAAGATTGGAAACCAGGGTTGCATGGGCCATGAAGGGGTGATCAGTATGAGCCTCTGCCCTCTCTCTCCTTGCTTTGTATATTACTTTCTGTAGGAGCAGGAATGGCAGAAAAGCGCATGAGGGCGGTGTTCCAGGGAATCATGAACAAATCTGGGAGGGACATTGGGTCGTGTCCTGCTCTGCTGCAGAAGACTAGAAGTTTTGCATTGTCTGCCGTTGCAAAGAGGTCAACTTATGGCTGGCCCCACCATGTGAAGAAATTGTTCAGCATGCTGCCTGTACGAAGGCTTCATTCATGCAGATCCTCCCCATACCAGCTGAACTTGTCTACAATTGTGTTTGAGTAACCCACCAGATGAATCACCTGAGGCATGACTACGTGATGGACACACCACTACCACAACTCCTTAGTTTCTGCCGAGAGAGCTGATGAACAGGCACCCCCTGCTGGTTGAGGTACCCCATGGCTGGCTGACTGGGACCACTTGCGCCACAGAACGTTCCACCTGGGAGTGAAGGCCTTCGAGACCCCATCTGATAGCTTGGAACTCCAGGATGTTGATGTGGAGGTCCGATTCGTCTGGAGCCCACAGGCCATGTGCAGTGTGTCCATGTGCGCCTCCCATCCTGTCAGGGATGCATCTGTTGTAACTGTGTTAGTAGGGTCCAACAAAGCATGCCCCCTCAGCGGGTGCTGTGTTTTTGTCCACCACCACGAGTCCCTGACATGATTTGGAATGGTGAACCTTTTGGTCATTGGGTGTACAGCAGGAATATAAACTGTCCAAAGCCAGTGTTGTAGAGGGCACACATGAAAGCTTGCTAGCACTGTTACCTCTGTTGTTGAGGCAAACAAGCACTGCAGTCTTAGGAAGTATTGGGCAGGAACGGATGCTGAATCTGTCCTCCAGAAGAAAGGCCCTTTCTTGGGTGGTGTCTATGACAGAACCTACAAAGGGAACTCTTCTTGCGGGAGTGAGATGCAACTTTTCTATATTCATAATTAGGTCTAGGTCACCCAGAAGAGAAGTTGACACAACAATGTTGTGGAGAAGGTGCAGCTCAGAGTTGGCCATGAGGAGCCAGTCATCCAGGTAGGGAAAGATTCAAACACCCTGTCTTCTGAGCTCTGCAGCCAACAGTGACACACCCTGTGAAGACCCTCAGAATGGAGGCGAGACTCAAGGGTAGGATTGTTGTACTGGAAGCGGCAACCATTTATAATGAAACACAAGAATTTCCCATGAGAAAATCAGACTGAAATATAAAAATAAATGTCCTTGAGGTCTAGAGAGGACCACCATGAATTTTTCAGAGCGGGAAGAAGAGACTAACGTGATCATTCTAAACTTCAATTTTGCACAAATGTATTAAGTTGTCTCAAATCCATAATGGGACAGATGCCTCCATCCTGCTTGGGGACTACGAAGTACCTGGAGTAGAAGTCAGCGTAATGTTCAGAGGTTAGTACCTCCTCTATAGCTCCTTTAGAAGGTAGGACGTTTGTCTTCTCCAGACGTTTTGTGAAATGGGTCCCTAAAGAGGGATGGAGACGAGGAACTGGATTGGGGAGGGCGGGCGGAAGTGTCTTTTGAATGGCATAACCATGTAGGTTATTTCTTTGACCCACTTTTCAGTGGTTATGAGTGTCATGAATCAAAAAAGGTCAGGCAATTAGAAAAAAGGGTGGCTGATGGTACTCTCTCTCAGCCTCAACACAGCTAAACTAGGAACCTGAATTGGCCCTGGGATGAGCTGGATTGGGATCTGTTTCTCGTGTTTGGTTTAATAAACCTCTTCCTGGGCTGGAAAAGGTGCTGTTGCTGCTACCGATGAGGAAAGCGCCTACCCTGAAAAGAGGACATGGACCTCTGGCAGTAAGAATAAGAGGCATGCATGGAGTAGTACCATTTTTAATAACTCAAACTACTCCCACTGACCTGGCAAGTCTCCTTAATCTTGGCCAAAGTCTCATCTGTTGACTTCGCAAACGGGCCAACACCATCGAAGGGCAGGTCCTCTATCTGGATTTTGTTCTCTGGGGTAAGGACAGTTGACTGAAGTCACACGTCTCTCCTCACTGTTATGGCTGAAGCTATACTGGAAATTGCACAGTCAACAGTGTGCATCGCCAAAGTAAGTTGGAATTGTGCCAACTGGGCACCTTCCTTCCTCTTAATCAGAATGTCCCAGAGCTGCAATATGTGGTTTTTTTCTTGCCCTAGAGGAGAGGACAGCAGAAGCCTAGCAGGACTTAGTGTCATGGAACTCTCCCAGACACGCACACACCTGTTGTGTTGATCAGTGATGGTCAGGGTTTTTTTTACATGGTTCTGAATGTCCTGGATGAAAGACACGGTCTGAGGATCACCAAAGGGTGGAGAGCCCCTGCAGAAACAAAAATGTGTCACCTTCCTCGGTGAATTTGTTTCTGTTCTGTTGTACTGTCAGTGCTCCGCACGGGTAGCTCTGCGAATGGCCGACAGGAGGCAGAAGAATAATTCTTCATGCGCATGCGTGGAGCTGCCCGCTCCTCAGTCAGTGACCAAGCCGAGGATCATCTCCACATCTCTGCAAAGTCTTATTCACACTCATTAATAAGCACCCCACCCCCGCACCCCGCTCTTGGGGATCCTTGAGAGATACGAGTTATAAGTCTATTCTTCCTAAACTGAACAACTAAGTAACTGAACAGACTAACTGGGCACCCCTGAGTGCCTCCCCCATCTCAATCAGTGCTGTTTGACAGGGGGGGATGGAGCACTGACAGTACGACAGAACAGAAACAAATTCACCGAGGAAGGTGACAAATTTTTGTTTCTCCTTCTGTCTCCTGTCAGTGCTCCGCACGGGATGTACTCAACCCCAAAGAACTATGGGTGGGAGCAAACAGCCCTGGGAACTTCCAGAACTGCCTGCAAGACCCTCCTGCCAAACGCCGCCTCAGTGGACCTAAACAGATCTAACTTATAATGTTTAACGAATGTATGCAGGGAGGACCAGGTCGCTGCCCTGCAAATCTCGTCATAAGACGCCCTTGATTTGAAGGCATACGAAGTGGCTGCACTTCTGACCAAATGTGCCCAAATCTGTAAAGGTGGAACCTTATTCTTTGCTTTGTAGGCTTCAATTATACATTGTTTAACCTACTTGGATATTAGGGCTTTTGAGGCCTTCCTCCCCCCATAAATGGGTCTAATATTAACAAAAAGAGCTGAGTTGGATTTCATCCCCTGGGTCCTTTTCAGATAGATTTTCAGGGCCCTCCTCACATCTAGGGTGTGCCACACCTTTTCTTTAGGATGTGAGGGTTTGGGGCAAAAGGAAGGCAGGACTAACTCCTGAGCCCTATGGAAAGCCGAATTCACTTTTGGTAAGAAAGCCTCATCCACCCTAAGCGTGACTGACTGGGCTTTGAAGGAGCAGTAATTATCCTCCATCGATAATGCCCCCAATTCGGAAACCCTGCAGGTCGAAGTTACCACCACCAGAAATACGACCTTAAGAGATAGCATGTACAGCGGTACATGCCAGAGTGGTTCAAATGGGGCTCTGGTAAGTGCATCCAGCACTACCTTAAGACTCCAAGTGGGGCACCTGTGGATCACTGGAGGGCGGGTGTTATGGGCCGCTCGCAGAAACTGCCTAATTTGTCTATGCGGGAAAACCTTCCTGCATGTTATTGATTGTAAGACCGACACAATGGCCACCGCCTGGCGAGCCAATGTATTTGGTCTTAGCCCCTTTTCCAAGCCATCTTGGAGAAACTGTAGAATGATGTGTACCCCTGCCTGAGAAGGGTCTATCCCTTTAACATCCACCCATCGAGCAAAGGTTTTCCAGGTAGAGCTATAGGCTTTCCTGGTGGCTGGACGCCTAGCTTGTTGCAACGTGGATAGAACTGCCTCCGAGTAACCCTGTGCTTTTAAGGCTGCGCGTTCAAGAGCCATGCTGTCAGACTTAATATGGAGATGTTGCTGCATAGCAGTGGCCCTTGGGCTAACAAGTCCAGTCTCAATGGAAGGTGCATCTGTTGGCTCTGGCTCAGTTCTACTAGATCAGAAAACCAGGGTCGTCTTGGCCACCATGGCACTACCAAGATCACTTGAGCCTCTTCCCTGATGGTCTTGGCTATAGTCCTGGATATCAGCGGGATCAGTGGGAAGACATACAGTAGGCCCTCTGGCCAATCCTGGTTGAGGGCATCTACTGCCTCTGCTGCCCCATCTGCCGCTCTTGACGTGTATCTCTGCACTTGCCTGTTGTTTCTGTTCACGAACAGGTCCATCACCGGCTGTCCAAAACGTATTACCGGGGACTTGAACACTTCCGGATGTAACTGCCATTCGTGGGGATCCAATGTTTGTCAACTCAGCCAGTCTGCTTGCACATTCTCCGTCCCTTTTATATGTAGAGCCTTTACCGATTTCAGATTGTGTTGTGCCCACACAAAGAGCCTCACCGCTTCGCATTGGGAGTGCAGGGGCTCTGGATCCCCCCTGGTGGTTGATGTAGGCCTTCGCGAATATGTTGTCCGTATACATTAAGACGCGTGCATAGCCTATGGAGTGAGCTAGCTGCTGCAGGGCCAGGCGCACCGCCCTAAGTTCCAGGATGTTGATGTTCTGAGTGCGATCTATTGCGGACCATAGTCCCTGTACCGATGTGGCCCCCATCTGGGCTCCCCATCTCATCAGGCTGGCGTCCGTCGTGATGACTGTGCGACTTGGTTCTGCCAGTGAGACACCTGTCTCGAACGTTTCCGCCCCTAACCACCAGGACACTGATTTTAGGAACCCTCTTGGTATTATAACCCAGTGATTGAGACCTCAGCAGCCGCTGCAAGGGGCGAAGGTGGAACCGTGCCCACTGCACTTGTCTGGTGCACGAAACCAACAGTCTGAGCAGCTGCGCTAGATATTTTAGCCTTGCCCATGTCCGATGTTTCAGTTGACTTATCACCGACCTGATGTGTTACTGCCTGGCTGGTGCGATGTATGTGGTGCCTGAGGTAGTATTGATCAACACCCCCACATGTTCTAGCCTGTGTGACAGAACTAGGAGACTTTTCCCTTTGTTGACCAAAAAGCCGTGGTCCCTGAGATACCTCATAGTTCTGCTCAGGTCTGCCAGGATCTTTTCCCGTGACTGAGCCTAGACGAGGTCGTCATCCAGGTAAGGGTAAATGTGCACGCCTTCCCTCCTGAGGTTCGCTTTCAAGGGAATCAGGACTTTGGTGAACATCCTCGGGGCTGATGAAAGGCCGAAAGGAAGGGCCCTGAACTGATAGTGGTTTCCCTGGTAATAGAATCGTAGCCACTGGCAGCGCAGTCCCCATATCAGGATATGGAGGTACGCATCCCTGAGGTCCAGAGAAGCCAACCAGTCCCCGTTCCTGATGGCTTGGCAAATGGAGGAGACCGTTTCCATCTTGAAGCGTTGGTATTGTACCACCTTGTTCAGGGTTTTCAAGTCCAGTACTGCTCTCCAGATTCCAGACTTTTTGGGAACTAGGAAGAGGACTGAATACAGGCCGAGTCCCCACTGGTCTAAGGGAACCGGCTCTATAGCTCTGATTGTCTTGAGCCTCTGTATTTCTCCCAGCATCGCCAAGCGTTTCTGATGGTCTGCTGACCTTGGGGAGAGGATGAAGCCGTGTCTGGGGGTGCCCCTTAGTTCTATGCTGTACCCATGCCTGACACAGTCCAGGACCCAGGCATCTGAGACAGACTCTGCCCAGCAGGCTGAGAAACATTGAAGCCTGCCTCCCACTTCCAGCGTTCCTGGATAGTCATGCGTCTGTCTCTCTCTGTGACTGAGGGAAGCCCCTGGGGCGCTGTTTGTCCTGTCTGGGTCCCTGACCTCTATTACCGCTGCGAGAGTTGAATCGATTTGCCTGATCGTATCTATATTGTCCCTGCCTTCTAAACATTCCATACCCTGATCCATATCCTCCTCTGAGTCTATAGGAAGGGGCACGAAAAAGGTTCTTTTTAACCGCCATCTGTTGCAGATTCTTCTGCTTTGCCTTGTCACTGGCATCTGGCCAAGTCACTATCCAAACAGACTTCAAATAGCTTGAAGCCTTTATAGGGAGCCGCTGATAGCAGGTTCTTGGCAGTGGAGTCTCCCTGCCAAGATCTGAGCCATAATTTGCGTCTCACAGAGACTGAAGTAGCCACTGCCCTAGCGGCCCATATCATGGCGTCCATAGTGGAGTCTGCTAGAAAGGCCGTGGCTACATTAATGCGGGCTGAGAGAACCTGAGCCCTTTTGTCAGAAATAGTGGGGATCTGGGCCTCCTGGGTCCATGCCAGCAGGGCCCTTGCCACATAGGAGGAGATCACCCTGACCCTCATGGTAGTGGTGGAATAATCAAGACCCCAACATAGGGCAGATTCTATCCCCCTGTCCGTGGTGTCTTTGGGGTAACAGTCCCCCTCTGCGGGGAAGACTGTCTGTTTAGCCACGGATACGGCTGCTGCATCCACCTTAGGTTTTTTTAGCAGTGATTCTTTCCTTCGGGAGAGGGAATATAAAGCAGTCTGGGTTTTATTCATTCTTTTGGCTTTCTCTGGCTGCTTCCATTCCTCCAGAATTAACTTTTCAAAGGCTTTATCTAACAGGATCCCAGTCTCCCTGCCATGATGGAAGGAATGTAGTCTCGTTCGTCCTCCTCTTGGGAGTCTGATGAAGTCTCTTTCGGTGGTTTCTCCACAAGCTGGAGCGTCTTAGTCACCTGGGCCATGAACTCACTCCTGCATGGCAGGGGGAATTGTCTATCTTTGTCCCTGGGGTCCTGAAGCCCCTGTGGGTCCTCAAGATCCTCCCACTCCTGGCCCGACTCAGGCTCTGAATCTGAGCCCAGATCCGTCTTGGCCTCTTGGGGTGTGAATCCCCTTCACTCTCCTCAGCAGACTGGTGAGGAGATCTAAGGAGTTTATTCAGGCCACCCCCCTAGTGGCCGCTTGCCCTTCCTTGCTGCTTTGCGCGGGGCTTTTCCCACCTTCGGAATAGTTGGGGGGGCAGTGGAGGGGTTGCTTGGGCCCTTGCCCTGCAGTTCCCACAAACGATCCAGACAGTTCCGGATCCTTTCCATAGAGGCCACCAGGGAGGGGAAGTCCATTGGAGTGCCTCCCTGTATTGGTGCCGCCTGAGGTGCTTCAGCGCCAGCCGCCCCTTCCATCTCCCTTTTCCCTGCCTGACTAAGTGAGGAGGGAGGGAGTCGTGGGTTCGCGGCTGAGGGAGGGTGCCGCCGAGCAGAACCGAGCCCTGGGCGGGGGGAGTCTCTTTAACTCCTGCCTGGAGCCTGTACTTACTGTTGTGCTGTAGTCCTGGTTCCCGGGCACTCTGTGGGGAAACCAATCGGGTTCTGGCTACACAAGCCTTGCACACGTTTGGGGGGGAGGGGGGTTCCGCCTCCACCACCCCTTGCTCCCCGGCTCCCAAGCGCTTTGCGCGGCAACTTGCTGGCCGGCCGAGACTCCCCGGTCCCAGGAGATCTCGCCGCCTTTCGCGCTGCTGCCCCATGATATTGCCTGGGCGTGCAAATTAACCTGTCTTCTTTCTTTTTCTTTTTCGGTTCGGGAGAACCGCTGCTAACCTCCCGACGGCCGAAGATAAGACTGAGGAACGGGCAGCTTTGCGCATGCACATGAAGAATTCTTATTCTGCCTCCTGTCAGCCATCCGCAGAGCTACCCGTGTGGAGCACTGACAGGAGACAGAAGGAGAAACGAACAACTTGTTCTAACTAACCAATGTTAGGGACCCATGTTGACTGTGCTGCTACAATTTGCAGTGATTTTTGCAGAATCAGTCAGTCCTCGCAGTGACAGGCTGAAATTGTAGTGAAACTGCATGGGAGCTGTCTGCAGGATTTTTAAATCCTGGCTCAGGCATAAACTTGTTGCCTGACACCACACTAAAACTGCTGCTGCAGCTGCTCTCTGTCAGGGAGGTGTGACCAAGACCCTGAGGGTGAATAGGCCCCTGGAAGATTAATTGTCGGTGAGGGGGTCTTAGGGCCCTATGTTTTGGTGAGGGAGATCTGGGGTTTTAACGTGAGGTGGGAGTTCTGGGATGCTGAAATTCCAGAGGATTTGAGTGGTGTCTGATTAACAAAGTTGTGATTCTATGTCAAACCTGTTTTAAAAAGTATGCTGCTAAACAAATTTGCATGTATAAATTGTTGCATAATTATTTAAATCAAGTTAATTATGCAAATGTTAATGCTCACAGTGCATTTACAGAATGTGGCTTCACTGATTGCAGAAATTAAGGTTTTTGGTGCAGTGAACTCGAGTCCCTGCCAATATCGAGCTAAGAAATAAAGGGTACAAAATTATGTAACAAAGAGGTGATGAGTGCTTAGACTTAAGCAAATGGAGTTTTCCTAAATTTGCCATGGGCAGTTGGAAGGTACAGAGGCTGGGAGGCTCTGCCCTCTCCTTTTATGCCCCCCTCCCCTCCTCTCACAAGATCAAAAGCCTGTGCAGAAAGGGGGGGAGGAATGCTAAGGCAGAGCCTCAACTCCCTTCTAGATTGGTTCCAAGCAATCTACCTGGTGACTACCGACGAATGGAGTTTTCCAGAATGCCTACAAAGCAGGAAGATATACTCATCAGTGAGAATTTAGTTTTGTCTTCCCTGGTTTACTTGGCAAGTTCCTATTAGAGGTAGAGAATGATTAGGAGCTCTCAGTCAGAGTTGCAGACTGGGTGTCTGAATCTTTCAAAAATTGGTTTGCTTACAATCTTCAGGCATTTAAGTGAGATAGGTGTTAAGAGATTTTAAACTGCAAACAAAACCTGAATTCTTATTTATTTAATCAAGTTTCACTTTCTTGTGATGTCATAATTCCACTAGTTCTCTGGTCTTCTAAGGAATTTGCTAGGAAGAATAGAAAAGGCCTGATTTTTCAAATATTTAAAACAAACTAGAAGCAGTACATTCAATTACACTCCTTGTCTCTCCCTCTGCTCCCCTTCCTTCGTCGTCGTCGTCCCCCCCCCAGTCTCTCAGGTTGTAAGCCCTAGGGCAGGGACCGTGTCTATTCAATTACTTTGTAAAACGCCAGGTACATTGTTGGCGCTATATAAATGTTTGCCAACAACAACAACAACAACAACATTATTTAGATACAGTTAACGCAGCAAAAGGGCAGAACCCCATTTGCCTCCCATAACAAATTACCACCATTTAAGAAAATTCCAGTGCTTGTTCCCAATTATTGTTCAGGGTTTTTTTTTGTTTTTGTTTTTTTAACAAGGCATTTGTGGCTGTTAGCTAGCAGCATGTGGAGATTCATACAACTTACTTGTACTTCTCATTGATGTTGGAGATCCTCCAGGCATTGTTCATATCAAAACCCATCCGTTCAACTTCATTTTTAAACCTTGAAGTTACATGCTCCCCTGGGTATCAAAGGCAGACAGAGAAAATAATGAGAAACAAGTAGAAATTCCTACTTTTCAAAACAGATGGAGGAAAGGTACCAGTATGTTAGCAATTAGTTTTAAAAAAAAGATAAGAGCTCACTGAGCAACAGGAGGGCTGTATAAATTTTGTATCCCCACCTTGAAAAATCCATAATTAAGCAAGGCTTCAACTATGTCTCCAGGTACCCTGTGACTCTCCACACAGTTAAGAATCAATAATTAGCTCTTATGAAGAGTATCGAGTCTCAGCTCCTGTAGATTCATACAGGAAAGAGACACTGCTGGGTTAACAATAGACCAGATGTAAACATATTAGCAAAACCAAGTGTCATTTAGATGGGTCATAGAATCAAAGTTGGAAGGTACCTCAGAGGACATCTATCCAACCACCTGCTCAATGCAGGAAATCTGCAGCTACAGCGTCCCCAAGAGATGGCGGTCTAGCCTCTGTTGGAAAACCTGCAGCGAAAGAGAGCCCACCACCTCCCTAGGCAATTTGTTTCATGGTCAAACTGCTCTGTTAGGAAGTTCTTTCTAATGTTTAGCCAAAATCTGCTTCCTTGTAAATTGAGCCCATTATTTCTAGTCATGCCTTCAGGGGCAACAGAAAACAAGTCTTTGCAATCTTCTGTGTGACAGCCCTTCAGGTATCTAAAGACCACTATCTTGTGTTCTCTCAATCTTCTCTTCTCTAGGCTAAACATACCCAGTTCCTTCAACCTTTCCTCATAGGATTTAGTTTCTAGACCCCTGACCATCTTTATTGTCCTTCTCCTAACCTGTTCCAATTTGTCGGGTCAGCTATGGTGAACACTGTATAACAGAGGGAACAACCTCTATGCTTCTGTTCTACAATTCAAGAATTGTGTGTCAATTCAAAACAAACTAACTCCAGTTTGAAAAGAATCCACAACTTATGAGTGTTCCTCAAAGAACAGGAAGGGTGTGGTAATACTGGGCAACTTATTTAATTCCACCCTGTGCTTGGTTCCCCCATCTGCAAAATGAGGATAATACTGTCCTTCCTTCTATACAATATTTCTTTGAGTAAGAGCCACAGTTCGTTTTAAATGGCCTGTCTCATGGGGGGCAGGGGGGCATCAGGTTGTTAGGGCAAATAAATTAAACTGGGCAGATTCTTCTCTCTCTAATTTGCTCATTTCAGCAGAGTTTATTATGGGGCTGTTGGTGTGTTCTGTAATCGCTGAAAAAACACTTATGACTGATTGATTAGTAACCACTTCAGGTAGAATCCAGGGTTTTCCTGTCAGAAATCCCCAAACAGTGAGTAAATAGGTTTTCCTGCCAAAATGCCTCAGAGGCAGTAGTGCTGACTTAGATGGGAAGAGCGGTAATGATTTGTTAAATGGAAGCTTCCACTGTGGGATAAACCCTAAGAGACACTGCTTCTGCCTATCTGACTAGTTAGAGATCATGGGCGCTTGCCCACGTTACCTGAACGGGGGAAACAAATGTGTAGCTCTGAACGTCGACGTGAGGTTAAAAGCGTCACCAGCTGCATCTCCTGTTTTTTTCAATCATGGATGACAGGGCTGGATTTTGAACTACACGTTTGTTTCCCTACCGTGAGTCTACAAAATGTAAGTTTCCCCCGCTCGGGTAACATGGGCAAGCACCCCATCTCCATACGCATAAATCTGGGGTTTCTGTTAGTAGTCTTTAAATAGCCAGTAAATACATTTCCCACCAAAATACCTCAGAAGTATTAACACTGACTGGAATGGGGGTAGTAGTCACTGGTCAGATAGAATCTTTAGCTGTGGAGACTTGTGAGATGATTTGTTGGTTTACAATTTTTTTCCATGAGGGAACAGTAGGAAATAGCAAAACGTGTTTAAGATTTAAAAATGTAACACAATCTCTTGGGTTGACAGAGAAAACCAAGCCCTTTCAGGGAGTAACACGGCAATATTTATTATTCCAGTCCAGAGGAGTGGCTCTATAGTTAAGGCAGCTTGCGCTTTCTATTAAAATCATGAAAATTCTACTCATAAAACCGGGATGATTTATCCTATCAGTGTGACATTTTGTAGGTTAGATCACTTGGATGAGGCGTACAAGCTGTCCAAATTTCAGGTAAATTGGATGAAATACAAGGAAGTTGCAGATGTTGAATTTTGGAAGCAGACCTGTATTTTCTCCATTTTGCTACTTCCTCTCTTGACAGGCAAGTGTGTGACAGGGCAGAGTCCCTGTGGGCTACTGACCATTTAAGGAAGTGCATCTCTGAGCTAATTGCAGACAGGTAAAAGCAGATGTGGCAGAGCCAGCCCAGAGGGAGCAGACAGAGGTAGAAGCTAGACAGAGCTCTGCCTCAGACACACACTGGGAGAGGCAGGAACTGGGAAGGAGCTCTGTCTTGGTAAAGTAGGCTTAGAGAGTTGTGTCAGAGCGGAAAGGTTTGCTGGGTTTCAGAGGGAGTGTGCCTGGCCCAAAGAATTGGTGAAGAATTGACAAAGGGGCATATGGCCTGAGGAAGGTACATGCCAGGACAGAAGGTAACCTCCTTTTGTGTATAATGAAGACTGGTGGAAAATTAAAAGACTGTTTGAGCCAATTCCCAGAGTAAGTAGCTGTATGGGGCCTAATCCGGCCAAGACTTACCCCAGGTGAGCTCATCCCGGCCACAAAGTGGTGGATAATGCAGGCACCCTTATCAGCCATCAAGCTGTCAACCAAAAGGGTGACCTGGTGCAGGACAGTACCCGAGGGTCTGGAGAATGCGTCCAGAGGAAAGCGAGCAAGTGAATACTGGAGGAAAGAGAGTGATGGGTAGCAACTCTGGGAGTTCCTTGAGGGAAAGGTTGAGCCCGGTTGCCAGAATCAGATGGGCACAGATCTCTCAAGAGGGGGAAGCTACCAACTTGGAGAATTGTGCCCAAGACACAGACAGAGCTACAGTCTAAGGAACTGGGTGGAGCCAGAGCTATGGAGTCATGGTTGGGGTTTATGAGAGGAGCACACCCAAGCAACGGAAATATCAAGGACACTGACAGACACAGATGGCGAGTGAACAGAGGTACTGGGGGCCCCAGAGGAGTGGGACCCCAGGGAACTGTTCTTCTTGTGGACAGTGAGGACACCTCTAGAGGTGATGTCCCTCCCTTTTGTATAGACTTATGGATTCTGAGTTGCCAGAGGAATAATACCTACGGGTACATGGGCCAAGCTGATAGAAAGCCAAAAAAGGTGTTGAACCAGTGGGGGCATAGGACTGGTGCATGGGGCTTGTCATCAAGGGGGACTGAGGGATAGCCCCAACTTGAGAGACTAGGAAATGGACCAGGGAGAGCCTAGGGGTGAGAGGGTTCCCCGAGCAGGAGGAGAACCACAGGGGATAAGAAGAGCTGGAGTTGTAATAAAGAGGGGCATGTAAAAAACAAACAAAAAACATGCCCTACTAGAATGCACCAGAATGGAGTAGATGACAGAGTAAAAAGGTGCTGGAGTTGTAGTAAAGCAGGCCAGGTAAAGAGAACATGCCATACTAGAATGTCCCAGAGGGAAGCAGAGCTCCAGAGAGTTGTTGAGGAAAGAGGCTACTCGGTCAATCTCAAGGATAGACCCGAAATGAGGGACAAGAAAACTCAGACTGGGCTAACAGTGGAGTGGTTGGAGAAGATACTCCAAAATTTGGAGCCAGTCTGTAAATCAGAAGAAAACCTCCACAGAGGTTCATAAGTTACAGCAGGGATGGGGAACCTCCAGCACGCGGGCCACTTCCAGTCCATGGGGCAATTTCCTCTGGCCCGCCACCCCGCTTCAATGTTGTGTGGCCTGACACCCACCTCTCTGTGGCCCAGGCGGACTTTTGTGGGCCTCAGACTCCCAGGAAGGATAATCAGTGGTGCAGACTTGTGACATCAGACCATGCCTGCCAGGGACTGCCATACTGAGCCAGCGCGTAGCCCCCATGAGCCAGCAGGGAAACTTGATTGATAAAGAATTTACAAAAAGCTATTTTGTTTGAAATTACTTAATTGGTTTTAAATTAATCTGCTAATTAGTCTTAATTAATTTTAATTGATTTATAATTGTTCCCCAGCATGTTTGTGGACTGACAATGCTGCCTCCAGGCTCAAAAAAGTTCCCCACCCCAAGTTACAGGAAAGAATAAGGAAACAATTTGTCCAGAAAAAGCAAGAGTTAAGGCAACTCAAGGTGGCCAAGGGCATAGACATGGATGGGGTCAAGGGTAGACAGGAGGACCCAACCCCAATAGAGTTAGAAGAGGATGGAGATACTGAGTGAGAAGAGTTACATGAAGAAAACCCCACTAGCAAACCCCAAGAGAGGAAATTAGAAAGGAGGTACCCAAGGCAGAATGGGACCCCTTAAGCCTTGAAGATTTAGATGTGAAAGCCCATGGGGAACTGAAGGAGAAGTGTTGCTAGATTACAGGGCTAATGCCATTAAAGGGTTCTAGAGCTGGGAGGGCCCGCCTCCCAACCCTCCTCAAGGAGGAAGTGAGGGGTCTCCAGTAAAAGAGTGTGTAGGAGCCCAAAGGGGAGCCAAGGAATTGTATAAATAAAAGCCTATGGTGGTAGCACCCCAGTGGGGCTAAAGAGTGGATAAAAGCACATGGTGGTAGGGTGTGGGCAAAAGAGCCGGCCACCAAAGTTAAAAGGACATATGAGCTGTGTGGGCCGGCTACAGGGGAAGAGGAGGTTGGAACCCCAACCTAACTTGGGATTAGGAGGCAGATTTGATATTTGATAAGAGATTAATACCACAGTGTAGGATGCAGGAAAGAGCTAACTACCTGGGGTTAAAAATAAGGTAATGGAGAGGATCCACAGCTGCAGGGTGAAGGCAACAGAGCCAGCAGCCAGAACAAGATGATTTTGAGAAGACTGTATATTAATGTAAACTGTTGATAAACTGGAAGAACTGAGAAAATAGTATATATTGATGATTTGTGGAAATTACGTGGATGGGAATAAAGACCATATGGTGGAATCTATATATATTTGAAAGGTGATAAGATTGGCAAACTCAGCAGCTTTTACCCTGTCTTGGAATTGGGCTTAGTCAGGGATACCTGCAGTAGTCCCATCTCCAAGAAGAGGGAGGTATGTGATAGGGCAGAGTTCCTGTGGGTCACTGGTTCTTTAAGGAGGTGCATCTTGAGGCTGAGAAGAAGGTGCATCTTCAGGGTAATTGCAGACAGGTGAAACCAGTCATGGTGAAAAAGCCCAGGGGAGCTAACACAGAGCATACAGAGGCAGGAGCTAGACAGAGCTCTGCCTCAGACACACTGGGAGAGGCAGGAGCTGGAAAGGGAGCTCTGCCTCAATGAAGTAGGCTCAGAGGGTTGTGTCTGAGTGGGAGGGTTTGCTGGGTTTCAGAGGGAGCATGCCTGGCCCAAAGAACCCAGAACACTGGCGGACACTTGGCAGAGGGGCCTATAGCCTGAGGAAGGTGTGTGCCAGGCCAGAAGGTAACCCTTTTGTGTATGAGGCTGCTTGCTTGTCCACGTTACCCAATCTGACGTTTGTTTCTAACAAACGTGAGGTTGGATAACGCAAGTAAAGTCCCTTTCATGCAGGATGAAACTGCACGTGTATTTCATCACAGAATGACAGGGCTGAAAATCGAGCTCTGTCACTCACATGAGTTTAAATACATGTGTAATTTGAATGTGTGCAGGAGAATCTCTCTAAGATAAACTTATGGTGAGATTCCCCTTTGCAGCAACTCACCCGGGGGCGCTACAGTGGCAGCAGCAGCAGGAACTTCTCCATCCGCCCCTCTTCATAGCTTCTTCTGGCTGCTTTCATTCCCTTGCAATGGTGTCTTTCAGGGCAGCCGCAGCTGGATGATGTCATCCAGCCGCGGCTGCCTGGAAGGCCCTGTCAGGAGGAGATGGAAGCAGTCAGAGGAAGCTATGGAGAGGTGGCTGGAGATGTCCCTGCTGCTGCCCCCAGGTGCATTACTGGGCTGGAGGGAGGGTGTAGAGAGTTACTGGGCTGGGGGGAGGCTTTTCCTGGCACCCAGATATAATGTAACATGGGCACATAGCCCACCACTAAATTCATGTGTAGAATATTTTCAAGTGAGATTGAATCTGACAGGAAAATCTGCACGTGGGCAAGCAGCCTTAAAGGACTGTTTGAGTTAATTTGAGTTAGTTTGAGTGAGTAGCTGTGTGGGGCCTAATCCTGCCAGGACATACCCTAGGTGAGCTTGTCCATGCCACAGTGCATTTAAAGTTATCTGTCTGAAGGTGTAGAGGTGCCAGAAAATTCAAGTGTGCATTCTAACCATTTCTAGAGTTTGGATTTTTAAGTCAGTCATATAATTTTTAAGTTATGTTTTGAAGTTCCGATGTTATCCAGTGGAGAGAGAGATATTTTAAAACAACATCAAGATGTAGGTAGGAGTATACATACAAACATAAGTATGTATGTATGTCTCCCTGTATGCTGTCCAGTAGAAGAAAAGGATGGGTATCTATGCATAGAATATAGGTAAAAAGGTTATGCATAGATGCTACACACCGATATCCATTCTCTTGTTTTCTCTCTGAGAGGGTAGAGGGAGACGTATATATGTTGTTGTACATATAATCCATCTATGTGCACAGGTTGTATTATCTACTAGGACTCCTGTTTTCTGTGGTAGATGAGTGGGGGCTAGTGGGTTAGAGGGGAGGGGGGGAAGGCTGGGAGCCAAGACTCCTGGGTTCTCTGGGAGCTGCAGGCTGCACCAGAGTGTCACTAGTGGGAGCTGAACTAGGACAGTTTATAGTGGGGTAAATGCTGCTGGGGAACAGGCAGCAACCACAGCCTTGTTGCTTGCTGCTCTGGTGGGTCCTAGAGCTGAAGGGGACGAAGCTGTGCAACACCTGGGACAGGCTGCAGTGAGAAGCCTAGAGTTTTCCGTGAAGCGACCACTTCCTGCACCTCTCTTGCTCTCTGTCCAAGTTCGCCTTAAAAGGCTAACGTGCAACAAAGTCAAACTTGCATTGTCCCAGCTTTTCCTGGTTTGCAGCACATGCCCAACACACACTCTTCACGAGCTGTTAAGGAGAACGAACATGGCTTAGGAGAATTTTAAGGAACATAACTTAAAATGACAGCCAGTCAACTATGGTAAGCTAATCCACTGGGGGCTGCATTTACTCAGTTGCATGATAAATGTTTCCCTTTATTTTTTTCCCCCTTTACTGTGTTCACAGGCAACTACAGCACTGCTGCCTCTAGGGTTTCACTCTCTGCCTACCAATCCATTCGTCAGAGGAAGCAAGGAAGAAACAAAGGCCTTCATTGCTCTGTGGGGGAAGCATAATGTACAATAAAAGCTTGTGGCATCCTATCAGAACAAGGTGGTGTTCCACAAAATCTCCTTCCAAGTGGTGCAGCCAGGATACCACAGGGGCATGAACCAGTGCCGGCAGCAGGCCAAGGACTTCCGGAGGGGGTACAAGGAGATCCAGGACAACAAATTCACCTCCGGTTGCGTGAGGCAAACGTCCTCCCTAGTATGAAGTCACTGGAGTGGTTCCTCTGTGTTGATAGAGCCATCATGGTATCCCGCATCTCTATGGCTGTTACTGCGCCAGGGGGCAGAAGCAGGTTGATACCACTCCTCCACTGTCCACTCCCACTGCAACAGTTTCCGCTCCAACTTCTTCTGCTCCCCCCACGAAGGTCGTGACTGCCAGAAGAGATCCCTCCGTGCCAAACCCACCTCAGAGTTACGAAGAGTTGATGAGCACCATGACTCTCCAGCTCTACCCCCTCAACACTGAGAACCAGCCTCTGCCTGAGAAGCCACCGATGGAGGGTACAGAGGACCTGGAGGCTACGTTTATAGAGATGGCAGCAAACAGTAAGTTAATGCACAGGAGGTGGGGGTGCGGGGGGGCTCATTTGCACAGCTGGTGATAAAAGTTTCCATTTATTGCTATCTGTTTTGGGGTTTGTTTGTTTTTTGCTTTACTGTGTTCACAACAGGTGGCTGGGAAAATGCTTGGGAGTAGCCAGATACTCCTTGGGACACAGCAGCACTGGAGGCAGACGGTATGCACCATAGTTGGGGATCGCATAGGGCTGAAACTCAATCTCGATATCCTCGCTTTTCTCTACGAGAATCAAGGTTCTCGGTTCATTCTTGCAAATAAGAGCTGAGAATTGCCTAGATTCTCACCAAGTAAGATGAGGATCCCCGTTATGTACAGGACAAGGCAATGGAGCATCCTAAAGTTGGAGATCTACTTGGCATCTCGCCAAGAGGACAGCACATTCTCCAACCAGTCTGTGCTTTCTACACCTTGACCCACACAAGCCTCTCAGTGAGTACAGCCATGTGCAGAGCACTGGTGAGTGAAGCCATGTATTCTGTTGGGTATCTCTCAGCACACATCAGCTCCCCTTGCAGAACCTTCCCAGCATGGCCAGCTGTCACTGGAGGAAGACAAGCTGACAGCGCCAAAGCAGCAACAGTTTCTATGGCGCACCCCACTTTTGCAGCCACAGATCGAGAAAATGCCCACTTGTGCCCTGCAATCGCACTGAGCCAATGATAGGCAGCGGTTTGGATCTGCTGAGTAGCTCGCACGTTATGCTGAGCAGTGGTGGTGAAGATCTAGAGTGTCATAATGTTCACCATGAAGTTCTTGGGATCTATGACTGCGTTACAGGCATCAGTGAAGTCAGCACAACAAGTGCCAACCTTTTTAAAAGTTTACACACCTGAGGGAGGCTGCCTAGCTAGGATTGGCTGTGTGCCACACATGAGCCAAGTACTGTCCAATATTGACCATATGTCATCACAGGACCGGCTGTGCACCCACCTATTGGCTATTATGGTTGAAAAGGTTTTTGCACTAAACCTGTGAGTGGGGGCAGCCCACATGCAGAAGAACTACACGCAGCGGCTGCTCATTTTTTAGGCTCTACATGCTGAGGATGTGAGCGGAGGCTGCACGGACTGAACACAGACTCCAGTGGGCTATCACCTAATTTGTTTACACCCTAAGTTGTATCGCCAAAATCCAGTTGGTATGCGATCCTTCAAGGGTAGTATCATGAGCCCAACCGGTGGCCTGCGGTTGCCTTCACCTTCTGTCCTGAAGTTCTGTGACCTAACCACTCCAGAGACTATGCCTGCTAAGAACTTTTATTTATTTATTTTTTATTTTAAAATTTATATCCCGCCCCTCCTGCCCACAGGAGTCATATGAGTGGTACCCACCATTACTAGACAGACAGTAAGTCTGTATTGTTAGGGATTAAGTGTCTGACTCCTGAGCAAACTGAATGCTGTAGTTAGAAAGGAGAATTGTAACCTACCTTCGGTTAATTCCTTTCTCTCATATGCTCTGCATACTCCTCCTGCTGGGTAGTTCTACCGTTGACCGCTAGGAGGCAGATGATACAATTTTTCTTCACTGCGCCTGCGTCAATGGAGCTACCCGGCTCTCTCGCCAGTTCGTTCGCAAGCTGAAGACTCCTCGTTCCGAATATAATTACTAGGAAAAAATAATGGTTAACCCCCAAACACTACCTATCCTAACTTGCAGATAGGACAAAACTAAGAAAAACTCTCAAAGAACTTCCTAACGTAATGCAAAAAAGGTACCAGTCCTCCGCCCCCTGCTCCTTAATAGTGTTGTTTGGCAGGGAGGGGCGGAAGAGTATGCAGAGCATACGAGAGAAAGGAATTCACCGAAGGTAGGTTACCAATTCTCCTTTCTCCTCATAGCTCTGCATCCTCCTCCTGCTGGGACGTACCCAAGCCTCCTGACAATCAGTTAAGGGTGGGAGCCAACAGCACTGGGGGACTCCAGTACCGCTTGCAACATCCTTCTGCCAAAAGCAGCTTCTGCGGATTGGTACACATTAATCTTATAGTGTTTAACAAAAGTGTGGACAGAGGCTCAGGTAGCCGCCCTACATATCTCTTCGTATGAGGCTCTAGCTTTAAAAGCATACAAAGTGGTAGCACTACGCACAGAATGAGCCCAGATCTGAAGGGGAGGAATTTTATCCCTTGCTCTATAAGCCTCAATGATACCCCGTTTTAACCATTTAGATATCAGGGTTTTAGCAGCCTTGCACCCCTGGTACCCCGGCCTGATATTCACAAACAGAGCAGGGGGCCTGAATCCCTTGGTTCTTGTTAGATAAATCTTAAGAGCTCGTCTCACGTCTAAAGTATGCCACGCCCTCTCCCTCGGGTGAGTAGGGTTGGGACAAAAGGAGGGCAAGATAACTTCCTGAGATCTATGGAAGACAGTATTAATCTTTGGCAGGAAAGCCTGATCCAGCCTTAGGGTAACTGAGTCCTTCTGGAATATGCAAAGGTTGTCCTCCATGGACAGAGCACCCAGCTCGGAGACCTGCCTTGCTGACGTTACTGCAACAAGAAAGGTAACTTTTAACGTCATAAAATATAAAGATACATGTCTCAAGGGCTCAAAGGGAGGCTTAGTCAAGGCTTCTAGTACCAAGTTTACATCCCAAGAAGGAACCCTATGCACTACCGGGGGAGAAATCATCCTAGCTGCTCTAAGAAATCTCCTTACATTCTTATGGGAAGAGACTATCCTGCCTTACACTGCTCTAAGAACTGAGTCTATGGCAGCTGCCTGCCTGGCTAACGTGTTAGCTCTGAGCCCTTTTTCTAAACCCAACTGAAGAAATTCCAGGACCTGAACAACCCCTGCCCTGGTAGGGTCCTTGTCTAGCTGGAGCGACCAGGCAGCGAACGTTTTCCAAGTGGCTTGCTAACTTCTTCTCGTGGCCACCTTTCTAGAACGCTAGATCGTATTCAGCACTGCCTCTGAGTAGCCCCTCGCCCTCAGAGCTGCCCGCTCAAGTTCCACACTGTTAACTTTTATGTCTGTATCTCTGCGCAGCATACTGGGCCCTGGGCGATTAGCATTGGAATAAGCAGTAGTCTGTGATACTGAGAGTGGCTTCGTTCTATGAGTTCAGAAAACCACGGTCTCCTGGGCCACCACGGTGTGATCAGCAAAAGATGAGCCTGTTCTCCGATTGCCTTGGCTATGGTTCTCTGGATCAAGGAAATCGGAGGGAAAGCGTACAAGAGGCCCCTGGGCCAAGGATGGTTCAGAGCGTCGAAACCCTCCGCTTCTGGGCATCGCCTTTGCGCCATGAAACAAGGAACCTGTGTGTTCTCCTTGGTCGCAAATAGATCCATCATGGGTAGGCCGAACCAAGTTACGATCTGCTGGAACACGGATCTGTCCAGGGTCCACTTGTGAGGGTCCAGAGTCTGGCGGCTCAACCAGTCGGCTCGCTTGTTGTCCAGACCTTTTATACGTAGAGCCTTTATCGATAATAGATGCGACTGTGCCCACGCAAAAAGCTTGATCGTCTCCTGGTGCAGCTCTCTCGACCTTGATTCCCCCCTGGTGATTTATATAGGCCTTCGCTGTTACATTGTCTGTAGATACGAGTAGGTGACGGGATGGGAACGTTGGAAGCATCTGTTGCAATGCTAGACGGATGGCCTTGAGTTTGAGGCAGTTGATTGACCTGCCCGAGTCCCTTTGGGACCACAGCCCCTGAGCTGAGTGAACCCCTGAATGCCCCCCGCATCCCTGGAGGCTGGCGTCTGTCATCAGTACTGCCCTGGTTGGTTCCGAGAGAGGCACTCCTGCCTGGAAGATTTCTGGGTCTAACCACCAGGACATTGAGAGCTTTAATTCCCGTGGGATGGGGACCCATGTGTCGAGACCGAGCGTGAGCTCTCTCTGCAAACCTCTTAGCTGCCTCTGTAAGGGGCGAAGGTTGAAACGGCCTCACGTCACTTGTCGTATGCACGAAACTAATAGGTCCAACAGACTTGCGAGTTGTTTTAGTCTCATGCGCCCTCGCTGTCTGAGTCGCCTGATCAGCTTCACAGTTTTCTCTTGGCGTTCTGGTGGTACGAACACTCGATCGGAGGAAGTATCTATTAGAATACCCAGATGTTCCACCGTGCGGCTCGGAACGAGGTGACTCTTCTCTCTGTTTATTATGAAGCCGTGCGTCTCCAGGTAGGAAATGGTCTTGCCCCGGTGTTTCTCCACTGCAGAGGGGGAGCAGGCCCTGATCAGAATGTCGTCCAAGTAGGCATAAATATTATTATTATTATTATTATTATTAACAAATATTTATATAGCGCCAGCAGTGTACATGGCACTTTACAAAGTAATAAAATAGACACGGTCCCTGCCCCTAGGGCTTACAATCTGAGCGACAGGAGCTGGGGGAGAGACATAGGAAGGGGAACAGAGGGAGAGACAAGGGGTCTAACATTCATGAAGATGCGAGGTCTCAAGTGCACGTACTTGGCTTGGTTACGATGAGAATGACAGCAGGCAGGTCCATGTGGCAAGGATAAGGGTAAACCGATCGTAGGTATAGGAATAGTGGCTCAGCAGGATAAAGAGTCAGACAGAGCAGAGCGAAAGAGGTGAGTTTTAAGGAGAGATTTGAAGGTATGAAGGGAGGGGGCAAGGCGGATGTGGACAGGGAGGGAGTTCCAGGCATGGGGGGCAGCAAGTGAGAAGGGACGAAGGCGCTTAGGGGAGCAGGGAAGGCGTGGAAGGGTGAGAGAAGGGACAGAGGAGGAGCGAAGTGCACGGGCTGGAGTATGGAGGGCGATAAGTGCAGAGAGGTAGGGGGGAGCAAGGTTGTGAAGAGCTTTATAGGTGAAGACTAGGAGCTTGTGCAGGATTCGTTCAGGAAGGGGAAGCCAGTGAAGCGAAGAGAGGAGGGGCTGCACATGGTCGAAGCGACTGGCGAGGTAGATGACCCTGGCAGCAGAGTTTTGGACAGAGATGAGGGGAGAAAGGTGAGACCGGGGAAGGCCAGTGAGAAGGAGGTTACAGTAATCGAGGCGAGAGATGACCAGAGCATGAACAAGAGTTTTGGCAGACGAGACAGAGAGAAAAGGGCGAATCTTAGCAATGTTATGGAGGGAGAAGCGACAGGATTTAGCAACAGAGTCAATGTAGGGTTTAAAAGAAAGGGCTGAGTCAAAGATGAAGCCTAGGCTACGGGCTTGGGGGACAGGCAGGATGGTGACTCCATCAATAGTTATTGACAGTGAGGAAGGAGAGGAAGGATGAGGGGGGAAGATAAGGAGTTCAGTTTTAGCCATGTTGAGTTTGAGTTGACGTTGAGACATCCAGGTAGAGATGTCAGAGAGACAGTTGATGAGACGAGCTTGAACAGAGGGAGAGAGAGAGGGAGTAGAGAGATAGAGTTGAGTGTCATCAGCATAGAGGTGGTATTGGAAGCCATGGGAGGCAATGAGTTTGCCTAAGGATGAGGTATAGATCGAGAAGAGGAGAGGGCCAAGAACAGAGCCTTGAGGAACACCAACTGAGAGGGGGAAGGAGGAGGAGGCGGAGTTGGAGAGAGACACATTAAAGGAGCGGTCAGAGAGGTAGGAGGAGAACCAGTTATGGACAGAGCCACAAAAGCCAAGGGAGTGAAGGGAATCCAGCAAGAGTGAGTGGTCAACAGTATCGAAGGCAGCAGAGAGATCAAGGAGGACAAGAATGGAATAGAGACGTTTAGATTTAGCCACCAGAAGATCGTTGGTGATCTTAGCGAGAGCAGTTTCAGTAGAATGAAGGGGGCGGAAGCCAGATTGGAGGGGGTCAAGGGAGGAGTTGGAGGATAGGAAGTCAAGGCAGCGGGAGTAGACAACACGTTCAAGCAGCTTGGAAGCAAAAGGAAGGAGTGAGACAGGACGATAGCTAGAAGGGTCAGAGGGGTCAAGAGTGGACTTTTTGAGAATAGGAGAGACTGTGGCATGTTTGAAGGCAGAAGGGAAAGAGCCAGTAGAGAGGGAGAGGTTGATGATGTGCAGGAAGGAAGGGGCGACAGTGGGAGTAATGGAGGTGAGGAGGCGGGAAGGAATGGGATCAAGGGGGCAAGTGGAAGGGTTGGAGGAGGAGAGCAGAGAGGAGATTTCCTTAAGGGAGGCAGGGGAGAAGGAGGACATGAGAGAAGGAGGGGGAGGAGGGAGAGGGGTGGGAGTGGGAAGAGAGGAGTGGGAAGCGATGTCGAGGCGGATCTTGTCTATCTTGGAGGTGAAGAAGGAGGCAAGATCCTGAGCAGAAAGGGAAGAAGGAGGGGGAGGACAGGGAGGCTTGAGGAGGGAGTCAAAGGTAGAGAACAGGCGGCGAGGGTCCCGAGAACAGGACTCAATGCGGGAGGCATAGTAGTGTTGTCTAGCAAGGGAGATAGCAGAAGTAAGGGTGGAGAGACAGAATTTGAAGTGAAGGAAGTCAGCGTGAGAATGGGATTTGCGCCAGAGTCGTTCAGCAGCACGAGTGCAAGAACGGAGGTGGCGGATACTAGGGGTGAGCCAAGGACGGGGGTTGTGGGAGAAGGCAGGGCGGGAAGAGAGAGGGGCATGGGAGTCAAGTGTGGAGGAGAGAGAGGCGTTGAGAGCAGAGACAGCGGAGTCAGGGGAGGAGGAAGAGAAGACTGTAGGAAGAAGGGGAGAGAGAGAGGAGGCAAAGTCCAGGGGATCAATAGCTTGAAGGTCACGGAAGGGGCGTAGAGAAGGGGAAGAGGAGGGAGGACAGTGGGAAATGTTGAAAGAGGCAAGGAAGTGGTCTGATATAGGATGAAGATCGAAGGAGAGATCAGCGAATATGAGTGCCCTCGCTGTGAAGGTTGGCAATCAGAGGGGCCAAGATCTTTGTGAAAGTCCTGGGGGCTGATGAGAGGCCGAACGGTAGGGCCCTGAACTGCCAATATTCCCCGTTGTATGAAAATCTAAGCCACCTCTTGTGTGGATTCCAGACTGGGACATGGAGATATGCCTCCCTGAGATCCAGGGATGTCATCCAGTCGCCCTTCTGCAGATTTCGGCATACTGACAGAGCTGTTTCCATCTTGAACCTTCTCTTCGTTACCACTTTGTTTAGGCCCTTGAGATCCAGAACAGCTCTCCACTTTCCCAGCTTCTTTGCTACTAGGAATAAGATGGAATAAACGCCCAAGAAACGCTCCTCCTCCGGTACTCTTTCTATTGCCTGAATTTCCACGAGCCTGTGGATCTCGAATAGTAAGGCTAGATGTTTTTCAGAATTCTTGGAGACTGGTGAGGCAATGAACCTTTGCCTTGGAGGGCAGTTTACCTCTATGCGGTAACCGTCTGCGACGCAGGATAGGACCCAGGCATCGGAAACCGATTCTTCCCAAGCTGCCCTGAATTATTGTAGCCTGCGCCCTACCCGGGAAGCAGCACAGTCAGGTGTCCTGTCTTGTTTGGGAGGAGCTAGCCCCCCCTGGACCTACGTCTGTCAAACCTACCCCCTCTGAAGTCTCTTCCTCAAAAGACAAAGTTGGTAGTAAAGTCTCTGTGGCCCTGAAAGTGCCCTCTCCTGCTGGGAGCACTAAAACCTCTGAATCTAAACGAGTGGCCTCGAAAAAATCCCCCCTTAGCAGACACCTGCTGCAGGGTCTTGGGCTTGTCCTTTACATTCACTTCCTCTAGTACCTTTTCGAGGCACACCCCAAACAGCTTAGATCCCTTATAAGGGGCAGAGGTGAGGAGGTTCTTGGCTGTAGTGTCCCCTTGCCAAGAGCGGAGCCATACCCGCCGTCTGGCTGCTATCCCATTGGCCATTGCTCTGGCAGACCAAGATAGCCCATCTGTAGTCGCATCTGCCAGAAAGGCGGTAGTCATGCAAATGCGGGATGATAACTTTTGTGATCTTCTTTCTGATAGTTCAGGGTCTTGGGCCTCCTGCATCCACGCCAGGAGGGCCCTGGAAACGTAAGATGCCACAATATTGACTTTTAGTGACAGTGTGGTGGAATCGACTGCCCTCCTTAGTGCAGAGTCCACCCCCCTGTCTGTTGGATCCCTAGGGTGACAGTCCCCCTCGGTGGGGAAAACCGTCTGGTGGGCCAGAGAGGCAGCAGCAGCGTCTATTTTTGGGCTCTTGAATAAGGGCTCCTTTCTTCTTGAGAAAGGGTACAGGGACTCCTGGGCCTTGTTCATTTTGAAAGCCTTATCTGGGTGTTTCCACTCCTCTAGAACTATTCTTTCAAATGCCTTGTCTAAGGGCAGGCCCTGGTCTCTCCCATGCACCGAGGGCATGTATTCTCTAGTCTCCTCCTCCTCCTGCGACTCAGGGGAGTCTTCCTTAGAGGGCTTCTCTTTAAGCTGGAGAATCTTAATGACTTGAGAAAGCAATTCTTCCCTGTAATGTGCAGGGAATGGTCTCTCCCTATCTTTAGGGTCTGCAGTGGACTCCACCCATTCCCCTTCTTCTACCTCTGACTCCTCCTGAGAAGAGCAGGAGGCTGAGCTGAAAAGGGATTGCAGCTGTGAGGTGCAATCCTGCTCAATTTCCCCCCCGCTGTTCCTCCACCTCAGAATCCTGAGGCGAAGACAAAAACTGTCGCCTTACTCCCCCTAGTGGAGCTTTCGCCTTCCTGCTAGGCTTCCTAGATTTACCCGCCCTCAGTAACTTCTCTAGTTTCTCTAGTCGGCAGGGCCAAGCAGCGCTGACCCTGACCGACAAAGGCGGGGGGAGCGCCGCTAGGCAGAAAATTTCCGCTACTCAGGAAGGCGGCTGCCTCCCCTGCTCCCCGGCGTCATGCAAGGAAGCCAGCAGGGGTTTTTTTGGTGGTTTTTTTAAAATGAACTCTGTGGCCTGGCCGAGCAATCCTGAGACCGCGTCTGGGATCGCTACCCCTAAGTGTCCCGCCAAATAATCACACAACTCTTCTTCTCCTTCCTGTAGGTTTGAGGAACCGCCGCACGTCCTAACGGTCCAAAGGCAGACGACGGACTGGCGAGAGAGCCGAGTAGCTCCGTTGACACAGGCGCAGTGAAGAAAAATTGTATCATCTGCCTCCTAGCGGTCAACGGTAGAACTACCCAGCAGGAGGAGGATGCAGAGCTATGAGGAGAAAGTGTTGTGTGTCCCACAAATTCCCTGGGACAACACCATAAAATAATGTTATCTCCTCCCTACACTTGTTACATTTTATTTGCAGGATTTTGCATTGAGAATGTATATTACACAGTTATGGTATCCATAATGTAACATTGTAACTATTAGAAAAATAGTAATTATATTTAAGGAGATAAAGGGTTGCATTTTATGGAAAAACATTTTCTTGATAGTGTTACTGGTAACTTAATGAGATAGTATGATTATTGGTATGTAAAGTAAACATAAGATAGCTAGTTACTGGTTGATACTAAAACAGTAAAGCACGTAGATAATGACATTACTGTCATTCAGCATAAACAAACTTAATTTACTCAAAATTAATTTACTCAAGAACCTGAATTGTTGGATCTTTTGGGAAAGGGTCATAAGCCACTGTTGTACAACACGTTGCATCACAGGAAGAAAGGGCAGTGAACTGATCCCATAGCCTCTACTGTAATTAACACCATCCCTGTCAGGGTACCTGTCCCTTGAGGGACATCTGTATGAGGAAATAGGGGTTACATAGCTATAATTCTTTTATGGTAAAACCACGAAAAATAAAAGCTGGTATATTGAATTGGAAGGGAGGGTTGTCTACTGGCAAAGCTACAACTTCACAGAAGACACTATTTAACGGTAGCTTTAGCCACAATCCACAAAGCATTTACTCCAGAATAGTTCTATTGAAGCATCTGGGGCTGAACGGACTGACCAGAGTCCAAAGGCTTCAACAGAACTATTCTGGAGTAAATGTTTTGTGGATCATGATCTTTATTTCGCTACCTGAGTTTGCTGATTCTCTTATCAAGGCCTGTGCTAAAATTGTTGAAGCTTTATGGGCTCCTGAAAAGGACATATGCATCTTTTACATTGTAGCAGGACTTTTAAACACTGATAGGTGCATCTGCTTAAATTCCCATCTGTTATCCAGACAGTCCTTCAGCAATCATCAGACCTTTTATGGCCTCCTCCTCAAGGCAGCTGTAAATTTTCTTCCAGCAGTAGCTGGAAGAAACTTAAATGCACAGCCACTGTTCATTATAAACAGGGGACTGCTGAAATCCTGGGTTTGAGGGAACCGCTCGTCCTACATTTCTGAAAATTTAACCATGACTGTAGGTTGTGAGGACCATCATACGCACACAGTGTGAAGAAGATCCATGGGGAAAATAAAATGTTATGACTGTTTTAAAGTTAATTGCTTGTGGTCAAAATACACAGCGTTCTCACGATTTTGAATCATCAATATCTCCTCCCCCTGGATGAGCCCCAAACTTCACAGGATTGCAGCATGAGATCAATAACTGCTTTTGAAATATCATAGTAATTGGTGCAGCCAAAACTGAGGTATTATTGATAAAAAAACGATTCTGCAGTCTCACGCTTGCGCGCTTGAGCTCGTCTCTCCTGTCGGAGAACTGGGAAAGCAGCTGCATCCCGTCCCCCTGTGAGCTGTTGCCTCCTGCTGCTGCTGCTGCCCGGCCCCCTGGCAACCCACAAACCCCGAACTCCTCGCCAACCCCAATCTCACCCCTGCAAGCCCAGACCTCGCCCCCC
>QEPC01015251.1:1166673-1253821 GCA_003113815.1 Sphenodon punctatus
ACCACAGACTTAATGCACTGTGAAAACATTGTTGTCGAATTATGTTAATAAATAAAAGTGTAATAATGTAAAAATGGGATAGTTTAGTTATTGATAAGAATGAATACAAGTATGTATGGTTAAGGAATTTAGTACATACATTACATTTATGTTGATGAGGATAAAATATTTAATATTGTTCAAATTGTGAAATAATTTGCATGTTTTTTGGCGTTTATGTTTTGCTGCAATGTATGGAGTGGGAGGTTTTTTTAATTGTAATTATACTGAATTTGGGGTTTTTTGTGGATGTTAAGAAAAGTTTTGTGCATTTAAGATTTTTTTTAAACTGTTACGTTTTTTGTTTTGGTTATTACATCTAATTTAAGCCCTCTGCTGAAAAAGCAAACTGCCCAGTGAGTGATCTGCTCACTGTCCCAATAAAGTGTTAGAAAAGTTAAAGTTTACTGCTAAGGGATAACTACTTACTGAAGCTGCTGGCTGGTTTTAAATTTATGATAGTCTCAACTTATTTTATTACTTCTCCCCCTGTTGGGTTAGATGTTTTTAGAACAGCATTGTTAATGTAATATAAGTAATGTACAAACCCACACTTTGTTGGTGAAATATTTCTTTATGAGGAAAATGTCAAAATTTGGTATAAAATAATAGCAACGGGGGTTAATTTATTTTTCTCTATTTCAGGGGGGGAAACCATTTTAAGTTTTAAAATGTCTATCTGCATAACATCTCTACCTAAAAATATACAGCCATGTATGTGCCAACAGGACAGGGGTAGGGACCCTCAGGCCCAGGGGCCTAATGCAGCTTGCAGCTAGTTTTTATTTGGTCCCTTTCCAGTTCTCAGATCTGGACCCCGGATCCAGTTCCTACTCCCAAGCATTGAAAGACGGCTCAAGGTAAAGGACCAGAGATGAAATCATACAAACAAGGAGAGGGGACAGATTCATGCTGCTGCTCCCTGATCTGAACCCTCCTCTTCCTGATTGCACCATCAAGCATCAGCTTCTATGTGGCCCTCGGAGCTTGTAATTAACTTTAAGAGTGGCCCCATGAGGAAAAAGGGTGGGCAAACAACTATTCCATAGTAAAAAAAAAACTGGTTTACAAGAAGAGTTAAGGCACTTGCAAATTCAATCATGCACTAAAAACTATGGAAATTGCAAGTTAAGGCTCCTGCCTTAACTTCTGCGCCATGTTAGCAGTAGAGACATTCTACAGTCTCTCTTTCTTAAAGAAGAGAGGGTGAGGGGTCAGCTCACGCCCTCCTGTCCCCAGCTTCAGTGTTGCCCCCAACCTACAGAGAAAGAGGATTGGGGCTGAAAGATGAAGGCAAAGTGTGGGTGCATGGAGCTTAAGCTGTAAGTGAGCACAAGACTGTACAATGTCTTTACTGCTAACATGGCACTTGCAATTTCCATGCTTTGTAGTGCATGATGGAATTTGCAAGAGCCTTAACTCTTCTTGTAAATAGGAGGTTTTTTGACTATGGAATATTAAAGTTTTTTGTTAAATACAAAATGCCCCACACCCAAAGTACCCCCCCAGCACTCACTATACAAGAGGAGGCGGAGCCACCGCCACCACCAGGATAATTTTCAAAGCGCCCGCAGTGCGCCCAAGCGCTTTGTGGAGCCGCCACCGTGTTCCCTAGTATGTGGCCTCCTGGGAAGTATAGTCCAGGATGCCACACTACTAGGGAGCATGGCAGCAGCTCCACAAAGCGCTTGGGCGTGCCGCGGGTGCTTTGAAAATTATCCTGGCAGCAGCAGTGAGTAGGAGCAGCAGCAGAGGTATTGGAGCGATGGCAGCAGCATGGGTGGGGGGTGGTTGTGCCTCCCCTCCCTGCCTGCTGCCGAGGGGGGGCTGGCATAGGCAGCAGCAGTGGTGGGGGAAGGGAGCAGATTCCAGAGCTGGCCAAGCTCTCAGCCCACAGATGGAGGTGGTGGCGGCAGCGGCAACTGGGGAGCAAAGGAGGCAGCAAGGAGTGGTGGCAAGAGGGAGGTGGTTAGGGTTGCCTGTCCTCCCTGGCGCCCCGAAACCCCCAGTCACAGTTGCCCCGAGCCCCGCTCAGGGAAGGAAGACAGGCGAAGAGGCGGTGAGTAGTGCTCCTCTTCAAAGCAGCTCCCCCCCTCTCCATAGGCTAACATGTTTTTTTTTTCACAACCCCATAACTTTAAAACTACTAATCAGATTTACAAATAAAACCCCAAAGGCACCCTCTGGCCGCCTCCTTTAATTTTCTAAAAGGCTAATTCCTCCTCCCCACCAACAGTCAACCCCTCTACCCTGCCCAGATCGAGATGGTCTGACTAAATGAAAAATCAGGCTTGAAAGTGCAGTTTTCAAACTGTGATATCTCAGCTTTTATCCAACGGATTCAGCTGAACTTTTCACAGCATGAACTTTGTACCTCAGTGATATTCCACAACAAAGTTCACAATCCTAACTTGGATCATGCCGATTTTAGAACAAAAAGAATGTTGGGGCTTTATAATGCAGGGTGCAACACACCTTTATTACAGCACTCCTGAACTCTAATAATCACTAGTAAAAAAGCAAGCAAGAGAGGGAAAGGCAATGTCAACACAAAAACTGTGACAGAATAAGGAACAATGGATTAAGCTAGGTAAATAATGCTTTCTGAGCTAGGTAAATAATGCTTCCTGGCCACTTGGGGGGGAGGGGGGGGGAGAGGGCTGCAATCAAGAAATGTTGCCATACCCTAAAGGATTTATTAATTATTTATGCCAATTTAGAAATTGCCACTCAATTTAAATTTTGTCAGTTTTTACTGGATAGACAGAAATCAGATTGAAGTCAAATTCACTTTAGTGTTGGCCTTAGTCAAGATTTGAAACCAGCTGATTCCAACACATCATCAACTATAGCTGCACTTGGTTAATTCATGGTTCATTCATAGTTATCTCATCCCATTGCTAAAGACTTGGGAAGCACAGAAGTTAGAATCTGCATTGTGTTCAAATTGAAGAAGTCACTCAGAACTTGTCATACAGAATTGTCTATGCTAGACTGGTGCATGTTTACTTTCTAACAGCAGAAAGTTAGTATATCAGCTGAATTAGAAGAGAGATAGGGAACCTTTTCCTTCTTACGGGCTAATATGAAAATTAGTACAAACTGCAACATCTGCATAGAAGTTCAGGGCAGGGATGCTCAAGGGGCGTGCCTAGAAAGAGGAGGGTTCCGATCATGGATCTGTCCCCTATCCTTGTGTGCATGCTTCATCCCTGATCCCTTGTCCTGAGCTTAAGTCTTTCAGTGTCTTGGGGGTATGAACTGGACCTACAGGCCAGATCCAGAACTGGAAAGTGGCCAAATAAAAACTTGTTACAGGCCACATTTGACCCTGGGTCAGATATTTCCCATCACTGGATCGGGGAGTACTCTGCTTAAAAGTGGTGGTTTATGCAGGAAAGTAACATAGTACAGAATTCAAATTATCAAAATCCTGCAAATGTAGGATTTCTGCATTTCAGGGATTGCAAGACAAAGCACTGCAGACACGTAGCTGGACATTTAAGTTTGTCTTGGAATATGTAAAATATTTTTGTTTGTTTGTTTTTGCATACCTGGCCGGCACAAGTCTCCATGCTGTTCTTTTTCACTGGCATACACTTCCATACACCAAGCATGATAAGCAAATGAAAACAGATCCTCAATTTTCGAAGGAGGGCGGATGGCATTGTTCAGTCGTTTAAGCCACTCTTGACACTGCTCAAAGGTCGAGAACTGACACCTGTTGCAGAACCAAACACACATCTATTAACTTTCATGCAGAGGGATACAGTCGAAAGTTCAAGTAAATTCTATGCAAACTAGAGGAAAAAATACACCAATAATAATTTTGTTTCAGGTGTTGCTATGCACATTTTAGCAGGATTTAGAATAAATTATTTAGATATTCATGCAATCATCATCATTTGTTTTTCTTTCCCCCAAGCCTCTTATTTCTCTTGGAAATGGCTTATGCTTTGACTCTGATTTTTCTGAAGGACAATCAACATTAAAGAAATCAACAACGTCCCAAACATGTTTTTAAAACAAATGTACTTCAAACCTTGTTTATGTCACAAGTAAAGTATATCAGACCCAAGAGTCAGATTAATCTGTATGTATGGAGAGTGAGTTTTTAAAAATTATTGAATAAACCAATATTATCCTGTAGAAGATACCTTCCCTCAGCAAGGTACCTAATTCAAACAAGCATGATCCTAACTTTAAAAAGAGCAGACTTATTAACCTCAAAAAAACAAACTCATGTGCTCAAATTTCCCAATAGAGAACTCTGTTTTCCCAACAGTGAGTATCTTGGTGACAATCCATACATCCTAACAAATACTAGGGCTAAAACAATGGGGGAAGGGAAGCAGTTCTGGTTCTTCTTTCTTCCTTTTTTATCCATGGATACAGGAAGACAGGAGTCAACACGTCTTTTAAGATCCAACTTTTTGTCTAAGAAGTTCTTAGTGCCTAGTTCATGTATACTGTTGGATCTAGGGGTTTATCATCCTCCATTTGCATGAAGGGGGAAATGAAATGAGTATGAAATTTTAAAGCAATCTAAAACAAACGTATTGCCATAAAAAGGTAGAATGTTTCTACAACCACTGCCATTTGGTTAATCAGTTTCTAGGCAGAACAAAGAACACTAACAAGAAAGACTTTCCATTCCAACATACTGTAATGTAGCTAAAAGCAGTGCAGAACTACTAACTACTCTTTCAAGAAGATGTCCAGCCCCAGAACACAGTGAAAACTAGAAGGATCTCTTTGCAAAAGCATGTAGATAAAAAGGAAGGAAATATTTCAGTTATGATGTAGTAATCCACAATTTGAGGAAGTGCATCTTAAAATTTCATTGTTTTCTTTTGATGAAGCAATCTTTCCAACCTACAAGGTAGCAGATGCATACCTGATAACTTTGCAGTCCTTGCAAGTTAAATGAAGTTGAAATATATCCCGGCATTCAACACTTTCAATAAGCTGTAATGGAACCTGTAATTGAAAAGATTAAAATGACCTTATTCAAATAGTCACTGACACTGCAATTTCTCAGCATGTCCCATAAAGGTTTATTAGAGGGTCCTGTGGAGACAGCGAAAGAGAGAAAGTTGTAAATGCAGCTAGATCAATAGACCTGACGTGATTTACTACTATGTATACATTAGATCCCTTGCTCCTCTATCCCTAACTCAGCACAGACCATGTTATAAAAACTGAAGGAAAGGGAACACATGTAAAGGCATAATAGGCAACAGAAAGCCACAATTTCACTCCTATATCTTGGTTTAAGGGAATATATTTTTAGATACTAATGATGAAAACAGAAGTGCTAATTCAGCAAATCTAAGAAAAGTAAACTCCTTTTATTGGGTACTATGCTCTAGATAACGGTTGTGCACAGGGTACTCAATCTAAAGAACAGTAATTGGATCTTGATAGGTTACTCAAGAACTGTGTTCATATCAGCAAAACTTTAGTGCATCCAAAGTGATAATATCATTTTCTGATGCATATATCCTAAAAGCCTTCTGTAATTATGTTGATAACACAGGAAATAAACAGCAGTTTGATTAAGTAAAAAAAAAAGTACTGCTAAATTTAAAGGTGAAAATGAGAGATTAATTACATGAAAGCATTGGGGCTCTAGGTAAATCAGTGAAATAGTTCTGATGCCTGGAATAGTCACATGTTCTCCTTTTAATGCACTTAACAGTGGCCTAGTAGATAGTTCACCTACAACGGGTCGTTGTAAAAGCCACGTTTGGTAGCTCTTACAATGACCAAAGATCTCGCAGCATAAAAGGGGAATAGTGCGTTCACACCTTGCAAAATTCCAGCAATTATAATACCCAGTATTATCTCAAGCAATTATAATACCCCATTTTTGTCATGTGTGAAAGCAACCTAAGTCAGAAAATCAGGGCAGAGGCTAAGGGGTTGAGGAGCTAGGAAAAGCCTGATGGGAGAAGGTAGCTTTTCAGGAGGGAGTTGAAGATAGGGAGGGAGGGAGCAGAATGACTGTATTCAAGGACAGAGTTCCAGGCATGGGGGGAATCAAGGGGTGAGGGGCAGATATGTTTTGAGGGGCAAGAGAGTCATGAGCATGTAAGCATGGTAGCAGGAGCGGAGCTCCCAGACAGGTCTGTGGTGGGAAATGAGTGCAGAGAGATAGGAGGAGGAAAGGCCATGAAGGGTTTTGCAAGTAAAGACCAGGACCTTGTATTGAATGAGTTCAGGTAGAGGGAGGTAGTAGAGAGAGAAGAGAAGGGGCTGAACACAATAAAAGTGGCGGGCAAGGTGGATAGACCTTGGCAGCAGAGTTCTGAACAGAAGTGAAGGGGGCAAGAGAAGAGTGAGAAAGGCCAGTAAGGTGGAGATTGCAATAGTCAAGGCAAGAGATGACTAGAGCATAGACTAGATTTTTGGCAGTGGAAACAGTAAGGAAGGGTTGGATCTTAGCAATGTTGTGCAGAGATAGACAACAGGACTTGGCAACAGATTGGATCTGAAGTTTAAAAGAGAGGGAGGAGTCAAAGATGAATTCCAGGCTATGTGTCTGGGCAACTAGCTGGATGGTGACCCCATCGACCCACATAAATGCTGCTAATAATAAATAATATTTATTAGCATTTATATCCTGCCCTTTCCTGAAGGTTCAGGGTGACTTATAATTTTTTTTATATATAAAATATAAAAACATTTAAAATACAATCCTGCACAAAACCCAACCCACTTCCACCCTCCAACCACCTCCCACCTAATCCCCCTCCCTATTTGCCCCCATCCTCTACCTTAGAATTACCACCACCCCCGCCCCCCAATTCAGTTCCCACTGCCAAAAGCCTGATGGAACAAAATGGTCTTGAACTGCCTCTGGAAGGTCACCAGGCTTGAACACAGGCGGACCTCCTGGGGGAAGGAGTTCCATAAAAAAGGTGCGACAGCTGAGAACGCCCTCCCCATAGCAGAAACCTGGCAAAAAAACGGAGTCTTCAGGAAGGCACCCCAAACCAATCGCCAAGGCCGTGACGGGATTCAGGGAGTTGGCGATCCCTCAGATAGATGGGACCTATGCAGTTTAGGGCTTTAAAGGTCATTACCAAACACCATGAATTTGGCCCAGAAGACTATTGGAAGCCAGTGCAGCAAATGGAGCACCAGTGTTACGTTGCCATGAGCATGTCTCTCCATGGCAATTTGTCTCCATAAGGTGGTGAGCAGCTGCATGCTGCACCAGCTGCAGCCTCCGAACCATCACCAAGGCAGCCCCACGTAGAGTGCATTACAATAGTCTAGTCTCGAGGTGATGAAAGCATGAATGACAGTGGCCAAATGAGAGTCCGAAAGAAAAATCTGCAGCCTCTTCACGAGATTGAGTTGGTGAAAAGCGCTCCTGGTCACCACTGCAACCTGACAATCCAGGTGCAGCAAGGGATCCAGAAGGACTCCGAGGCTGCATGCCTAATCCACCAGAGGGGACCAGACCCCATCAATAAGAGGAGTCCAAATCCCCTCCAGAGCACAAGAACGGCCAACCATCATTACCTCAATCTTGTCAGGATTCAGCCTCAGTCGACTTGCCCTCATCCAGTCCCCCACCACAACCAGGCAACAGGTAAGTACCGAGATTGCTGAACCTGGGTCAGATGAAAAGGAAAGGTATAGCTGGTGTCATCAGCATACTGATGGCACTGCACCCCAAACCTCCAGATGACCTCACCCAGTGTTGAACCAGAGGGGGAAGAGAATGGAACCCTGCAGGACCACACAAGGGAGATCCCGAGGAGATGATGAGCAATCGCTAATCACCACCCAGTGTGACCTCCTGCTCAAGAAAAAGCAGAACCACTCAAGAGCAGTCCCACCAACTCGTCAGGTCCCACAGACGAGTCAACACCACTTCATGATCAACGGTATCAAAAGCCACTGAAAGATCTTATAAAATCAGCAGGGTAGAATTTCCCTGATCTAACTCCAAGCGAAGGCTATTGACCAAGGCCACAAGTGCAGTTTCCATGCCATGCCTAGGATGAAAACCAGACTGCAAAAGGTCCAGGAATCCGAAAGCATCCAGATGTGCCTGAAGTTGACGAGCCACTGTTCAATAACCTTCCCTAAAGAGGGAAGTTTAGAGATAGGCCGATAGCTGGCAGGGGAATCAACATCCAATGATGGTTTCTTAAGCAGAGGCTGAACAAACATCGCCTTAAGGCAGCTTGGCACTCTGCCCTCCCCAAAGGGAGGAGTTGATCACCCCAGCCAGCAATGGCCCCAACGTCTCCAAGCTGGCTTTCACCAGCCAGGATGGGTATGGATCTAGTTCACAGCTCGTGGCTTGTACAGCCCCCAACACCTCCTCCGCATCAGTGGGCGACAACAACTGAAACCGATCCCCCAAAAAAGGACAAGACTGGGCTTCCATAACCCCCAGTACTGACTCTGCACCAAACCAGCCGCACCAAAGTCATGGTGAATACGAGCAATTTTATCTGCAAAGTAATCCATAAAAATGTCACAGCAGGCACTAGACGCCCTCCAGTTCCTGGCAGAAACAAGAGGGAAATGGTGAATTGGGTGGAAAAGGGAGGGCCACAACCCCCCTGTGAGGGGGGAGTATGGGTCTGTGGTGCCATGGTCCCCCTGTGAGATATATATTTATAAATAAAATCTCGCCACCCCTGCAGGTGAGTGAGGTTTCTAGCACTGGAGAGTGGGGGTGGGGCAGGCCCAAGTGTAGCAGTCTCTCCACAGTAACACACCTTCTGTCCCCATGCAGGTGGCTGAGGCTTCTAGCACTGGAGAGTGGGGGTGAGGCAGACAGTTGTATTCTTGAATAAATGAAGTTTACGTTGGCGGCAAGACATCAGAGAGAGTTTGTGATGTGAGACTGGATTGGGGCGGGGGGGTTGGAAAGATAGAGCTGAGTGTCATCAGCATACGGGTGATACCAGAAGCCGTGAGATTTAACGAGTTTGCTCAGGAACAGAGTGTAAAGAGAAGAGTAGAGGGCGAGAACAGACCCTTGCGGAACTCCTACAGAGAGGGGAAGGGATGTGGAGGAAGTACCAGCGAGGGACACATTGAAGGAGCAGCTGGAGACAGGAAGAGAACCAGTCAAGGACTGGGCTCCGGAAACCAAGGGAGCGAAGAGAGTTGAAGAGGAGGGTGTGGTCAACAGCGTCAAAGTCAGCAGAGAAAAAATATTACAGGAAAACAATCAGGTCTCTGCTACTGACATTCCTCAATGCAATAGGATGCCAGAAAACATTCAGGAACTTTATTACTGACTTAGTGTTGTAGCCATGACAACTTCTCATTTAAAACAACAAATCTCTTCCAAACATCCTCAGGCTGCAATTCTCCACTATTTAATGTCAATCGGCATTTTGCCATAGACTTAACAGTGCTCAGCATCTTAACCAACAAAGAATGTTACATTTAATAAATGAAGAGAATGACCGAGATGTTTGATGGGAAGCCCCACTGTCATTCTGTATCAGAATTACACAGTAAAAATATTATTTTTCATTATACTTCCTTCCAGACTAAACAACCTAATTAACTGTTTATAAAGCATCATAAACCTACATGGCACTTCACAAGAAAGAGTTAATTTCCACTGGTTTTTCCTTTAACAATCTCTCTCTGTACTTGTTCCTACTATCCTCAAGGCTCTGGTTCTTCACTCTCCTTTACGAGCCAATACCATGCAAATGAACCTCCCGTAGTCTATTCCTTATCATTACTCTGACTCCTCTGTCTATCCTATTAACCCAACACCGACCTCGCTCACCATTACTCCTTCAGTTTCTCCCAAACTATTTCTTCCAGCATCTTCCTGTTCTACTTCCTTCCACATTCAGTCTGTTTCCTTCTAGAAAAGTCTTAATTTCTTAAATATAGCATTCCTAATTTCTTCTTTGCTATGCAATTTGTCATCCTATCTTCAGAGAATCTCTACTATCAAGTTCTGCCATTTCCTTCTTTTACCGTGCAACTGTCATCCTTTCTTCCAGAAAACCTTTCATACCAATCTTTGCCCTTTCCTCCTTTTTCTGTGCAGTCCATGCTGTGTTCCTTTTCCACCTTCATAGCCTCTTCAGCCACTTCTTCCAAACCACCTTTTTTTTATTTTTTTTTTTTTTTATTTTTTTAATTCTCCCCACAAAAATCTTTCCTGATGAATTATCCTTCATTCATTTCCAACAAACCCTTTTTTCTTCATACTGAAGCACTCTGAATCAGACAATTTGGTGCAATTAGTCCACTCTTCAAACACCAATCGGTTATATTTTCCAGCAGAACACCATTCAGCAGTGTGTATCTTAATAGAACAATGAAGCAATTATTTCATTTTTGTTGTTGTTAGTAAACATGCAACACTGCCAAAATCTAACAGTAACACATTACATCTCTCGCCTCGATTACTGTAACCTCCTTCTCACTGGCCTTCCCTGGTCTCACCTTTCTCCCCTCATCTCTATCCAAAACTCTGATGCCAGGGTCATCTATGTATTATGTATTATTGTATTTGTATTCAGGTTCCCTGCGTGGAGTTAAAAACCCGGAATGTATATGCTATGTTGTGAGCCGCCTCGAATCGTTGTCGAGAGAGAGCGGGGTATAAATAAATGTTCATGGATGTGGATTACAAGGGGATTCTGGCATCTTGTTCTTGCAATATATATCAATGTCTCTGCTTAGCAGCCTTATCCTCAAGTCTCATTAAAGTAAATGAGTCACATGCAAACTAGCTAACGATGTACACATTTTTTGGCTTGTTATAGTAACTGTTCTACTGTTTTAGAAAGCATTATAAAAAATTAATAAAGTTCTTTCCCCTGAATTTCCTGTGGTTTACTGGTGACATCAGGGCTGGTCCAAGAGTTTCAGGGGCCATGTGCCAAGCCTTTCTGAGGGGCCCCAAAGGCCAGCGGAACCTTATGGCTGCACTGAAATTTATAGATTCCTTGCACGTTCGTTTTCAATCATGTGCGCCTGCCTAACACGCATCCCCACTCAGCCCCCCACTCGTCCCCATGCACAGAGCAACCAGGGGAAACAGTGGTTACTATGTGGGTGTGGATGAGTGGTGGGTGAGTGGGGATGCGTGTGCAGCTGTGTTCATGCCCCCTCCACACACTGGCGCGCCCACAGACACACACCCCACCCGGCAGAGTCATATAAAAATAGCATGTGAGGAGCCACTCAAAGAACAACAGAAGGTTGCTACCTTGTAAATAAGGTTCTTTGAGATGGCTCCCAACATTCTCACAACACCCACCCATCCAGCTTTGTATGGAATTTTTTCCTTATATTTCTAGAAAGGGTTGGAAGGAACTGTCATTCTGAAGGGGGAAGAGCACTTTTTATACTACAGGAGCTCGAGACCATCGTGTGGCTATTATCTGAATAGGGTGTGTGCGCACAATCCAGTTATGAGAATGTTAGATGTCATCTCGAAGAACCTTCTTTACAAGGTAGCAACCTTCTAATCATCATGTGGGCAGGAGATGTTTGTAAACAAACAGCTTTATCTACCAGTCCCATTGGTTGCCCCAGCTGCTGCTGCTGCAGCGCTACAGGAGGGAGAGGCAGGTGAGGGATGGGGTCCCCGTATCTGGGGGCAGACAGTGGGGGGGGGGGGGAGCTTTCTACCCTCCCCCTCCCTAAGGAAAGGCTCCCTCCGGTACAGGCAGGCAATGAGAACTGAGCAGCCCCAGCCCAGCTGCCTGGTCTCACCACTCTCCCTCTTTCCACGGGGCAAACAATGGGCTGGGGGGTGGGAGGGCGAGCTTGCTACCTTCCCCCTCAGTAAGGAAAGGCTGGCTCCCATAGAGTAAGTGAGCACTGAGCAGCCCTGACCCGGCTGCTTGATCTCACTCTCCCCAAGGGGCAGACAGCATCGAGTGCCCGGAGGAGGCGGAGGCGCGGAAGGGAGGGGAGGGGCAGGGCCATGGGGGAAAAAAAAACAAGACGGGCCAGGCGGCCAGGCAGTAGGCTTTGCCAATGGGGGTGGGGAAACATTTTTTAAAACGGCTGTGTCCCAACTCCCTCTCCAACCCGCAGCGGCAGTGCTGCGTGGCTCCCTCCCTCTGCGGGGCCATGTGCCTGGGCACCGGTGGCACATGCCTCGAGCCGGCCCTGAGTGACATAGGAGGTATTTCTGGAGAAAACAAATTATTGTGCACAAGGGTTGGGGGGGGGGGGGGGGGGGGGCAATACTGATCCTAATGAACTGAACTTCAAATAAAGGTCAAGGTGAAAGAAGGTCCATACTGGAGGACCCCATCATGTAATTAAAGCTACAAAACACTTCACACCCTGCCTGGTTTTCTGTAAATTGCAGCTCAAGTCCATTACAGAAGGGGTCCCAATTCAAGTCTGTGCTTTTCTAAATACACCAATTTAAGTCCCCTACAGCAAGCCAGCTGAAGGAAAGAGTGCTGAGAGAGAAACAGTTCCCAGCTCCCCTAGTTCAATCTTTCTGAAACGTGAAGCCAATCAAGACAGACCGGTCTGGAAATTCAAGTTCTGATGTGCCCTGGCAGTGACGTTGTTGATTTTACAAATGATCCCCGAGATAAATATATGCTAACACTTTTCAAAGTTGCAGTTCCATCAGTTTATGTATGGTCTACTGGGCCTTTTTGTTTTTTTGTTTAAAACATTGCTCCCATTGCTGTGCATATCTACAACTTTATCCAATTAAAAGACTCATGCATACAACCCTTTTCTGCCATGCTGCAAGCACTATCAACACTAAATTCTGTTCCAAGCAGAGGTGCAGCGAATGTTCTACCATTATTGTACTACTTACTGAAATCTCACAAGCAGTGGATGAACAAATAGTCTATAACAGTAAAACAAAAAAAAAAGATTAAGATAAACCCTGCAAACTGGGTTTGTGAACTCTCAACTGGATTCTCTCTCTTCTACCCACTGAAAAAAAAGTAATTGTCATGCATGCTGTGTGCCCTGGAGGCCCACTTTGGCACTGCTGCATGTGACAACTCCCACTGACTTTTAACAGGACTTACTTGCAAGCAGAAGCTGCTGAATCAAAACCTAGGAATTCTTTTGGGGGATAGTGATTTCAACATAACCCGCTACAATCTAGTAATTCTGCAAGAGGTTCCCCTCTACTACACTACATTTATCTTCAGTAAGGTAGAAGATGGTTAGTCCATCCACCCTACCATTATCCCCCTAGGGACACTACAGTTTTCCTACACAAACTGAAGCTTACAGGCACCCCAATCCTTCAGTTGGGCTTACACTTAGTGCTTTGAGGATCAGAGCTTAAATTAGTGAACTTTTACAAATTACAAAAAGTCTCTTCCCTTGTGCAATTAAATCTCCTTTAAATAGCTCCTCTGATAAAAAAGCACAAAATAGGGAAATTAGCAGTGCCAAAGTGCACAGCACACTTTTAAATTTATAGCAGCACTCTGTGTAAAAGCCATGGCTGAACGGCCTTTTCTCCATAAATATGACACTGTGTAAGTCATCGCATACACAGCAAGTTGTTGTATACAACTATTTCTTACAAATGTTTCAAGTCCTATCTACCTAGCACCCATCCAAGCAAGTTCATACTATATCATTATAGTGATAGATTCGGTGCAAAAATATAAATATACCAAATATATCACTATAGAAGAGCAAGCTCTCTCTGCTGTACCTTGTACCTCACCAACATTACTTCCATGTGTATCAATCATGGTTGGTGACGACATATGAAGCATAACTAATATCACTTGAGATATCCGGGGTGGTTTGCAGTTCTGACCAACAGAAACGTGTTATAACTTTTAAACCGAGCAGATGTTATATCAAAGTCTCTGAGGCAGAATAAATATGAAAATACCAAAAATAATTTCAGAAATACACTTCAGGCCATAACCAATGAGCTTTTTTAAAAAAAATTTAAAAATCAAAAACATTAGCTTTTTGTTAAACTGCTACATTGATGTTCCTTGGAAATGAAATTCAATTTATGCACAGGACAGGCAAAGCAGAGTCAGGGACAATGCAAACATCTCACATTCCCTAAAGCAGTATCTCAGTCCTGAAGCACTGCTATTTTTGTAGGTATAGCAAAGGACTTCAATTGGTGACTTTCAACTGGCCTCCCACTATTATATTAACATGGTTAGCAATCCAAAAGGAAATAGATGGAGCACCCATTCAATTTTGTATCCCACAAATCAGCTGAGAGATACTATTTTCACTACTACTTACTCACTACTAAACTAGACTTTAGAATTAAACGGGGAACTTAAGAGATGAAAATCTCGATTATCAACCCAATAAACCACCCAGTACCTCAACTTCCTTTTAAACTAACAACAGTATAGTTTGGGTGCAAAAAAAATATTTCCAATTGCCATTCATGCCCTTTGAGATCACTGGCAGTTCCAGTAAAATGCGGGCTGCTCTAACTTACTCCAGATTAGCCTCAGTAGCAAAAAGATGAAAGGCAAGTTTTGTTCCATATTTGCTCACTGCCCTCAACCTGCCTTGCATACTCCTTTATCTGTAGCTGTGCGTCTGATCCTAATGTTTTTACTATTCCAAACTGGAAATTGTCCTTATTATGGGGGAAATACATTAAATCCACTATTCCTACATTTAAAAAGCCAGATACACTTCCCCATTATTTCTCCTTGTAGACAAACAAATTACATGGTTTGTAATTTGTACATCTCTGCAAAGAAACTGTAATGACAAATATTCTGGCTTGGTTTTTGTACTCCCTCAACCTATGAAATAAAATAATTTGCGTGAGAGTAAATTTACATGATGAAGACCTGAGAACTGATGAAGATGCAAAAAGTGTCTGCTCCTGTGGCAGATAAAAATGGAAAAACTGCTTACATCCTTGAGGGGAACAGATGATGCCAAAAATCTTGGGAGGAGCTGTTTCTGTGAAGCGCTCAAGGGGTACATTACTCACATGTCATTCTCCAGTTTAAGAGGAATCCTTGTATATGAGAAAATGCTTTGCACTAAGGGAGGAGAGTCTCTTTTGATGTTGTTGATACACAAGATCTTTTTAAAATGGGTTCCAAAATTCAGGCCCCTAAATCCATATGAAGGCACTCTAAGTAAAAGACATAATTTCAAAAGGTCCCGAACATTTGCAGTTCTACTGATGACAATGGGAGATGCTGAGTGATCAAGCCTTAAACAGCATCTCAGTTTAACAGCCTAATTTTGGGCACCCATGTTTGCATTAGATGGTGGCCAAGATTTTCAGAGTTGGATTTCCCTAAGTGGAGAATATAAAGAAAACCTCCGTGATCTCATCACCCTAGCTCATTTTGTCCCTCTGACTGTCGGGTACCCTAAATTAGATGGTTCATTGGATCTTTCACAGCAGTAATGTGATCGACACTTACATTTATAATTGACTCCTTGAATTTGATGTGAAGTCTGTAGTTAGAAAGTGCAATTATGGCATCCTCTGCTCGGCCCACATACTCTGTGCTCTCCCCATGAAGTTCAAGGAAGGGAACCTGCAGAAAGAAATGTGAAATCTTTCAAAAACTGTGTTCTAAAAATGCGTACCTGTTTCCTAACATCTGTTCAAGCAGCTACGGCACACACCTTGGCAGTATGGAAGTGTGTGTATGTTGTAGTGAAACCCACATCTAAAGTGATGTTTAAGTGTCTATTATATCCTACTTTTAACCTGCTCATAACCTTCCCATAAAAATTTTGCCATGGGGATGAAGCATTCCAGGGTTGGTCTCAAGTGAATGGTAAATTTTTCTGGGGATTTTGAGGGAAATCCCTTTGGACACTTTGGAGGTATTGGAAATTGAGAAACATACTTTTCTGTATTGCACGACTTTTTAGCTTAATAATAAGGGTTAAAACAACAATAAAAAACAAAAAACATAACCTTTTCCTAGCATTAATCCTTATTGAGGAGTAAGTCCTTTTGCAGGTAAGGTTTAGATTTTAAATTTTCTCTTCCTATAAATGACTAAAAATAAAATATTTGGTGATTATTATTTTTTTAAAATTTATATTCAATGTTTATATCCTGCCCCCTTCTGCCCAAAGGCTAACAAAATTTATAAAAACACACAATAAAACCATAAAATACAGTAATCAAAAATATAAATAAAAATAAAACTAACAAAAACCAAAGAGGTCCCAAAATAATTCCAACCCCACCTTCACAGAATGCTTGGCAAAACAGCCAGGTCTTACAATACCTGCGGAAGGAGGGGAAATCCGGAGTCAGGCAAACCTCCGTGGGGCACAGTTCCATAGCTATGGTGTGGCCACTGAGAATACCCTCTCAAAGGTCACCACCCAAGACACCTCAAGGACTTCCAAGAGGGGCCCCAGGTCATATAGGGCTTTAAAGGTGAGAACCAACACCTTGAATCGGACCTGGAAGACCATAGGCAGTCAGTGCAGACAACGGAGCACCGGTGTTATGTGCTCCCAACAGCTCCTCCCCGTCAAGAGGCGGGCCGCCACATTCTGTACCAGCTGCAGTCTCCGGATCATCACCAAGGGTAGCCCCACGTAGAGTGCATTGCAGTAGTGAAATCCTAAGGTGATGAATGCATGGATGACAGTGGCAAGATCGGAGCCTGAGATATAAGGCTGAAGATGCTGGACCAGATGTAATTTACAAAATGCACTCCTCGCCACAGCCACCACCTGAGCATCCAGGAAGTGCTGTGAATCAAGGCGTACACACAGACTCCGAACCTGAGGGACCAAGGAGGAACGCACCCCATCAATGATGGGAACCTCCACCCCTTCCCACCAGCACCACCTCCATCTTGTCAGGATTCAGCCCCAGAAGGCTCATCCTCATCCAATCCCCCACTGCAGCCAGGTAAACACCAGATGAAAACAAGAGATAGAGTGTTATCAGCATACTGATAACACCAGACCCCAAACCCTCTCACTATCTCACCCAATGGCTGCATGTACATGTTGAACATGAGAGGGGGCAGAATGGAACTCTGCGGAACTTCACACATTAGACCCTGGGGAGATGATGAAAAGTTCTCCAGTATCACTCGCTGAGTTCTTCTGGCCAGGAATGAGAGGAACTACTCAAGAACAGTACCACCTACGCCAGCACGGTCCAACAGGCGGGTCACCAACATCTCATGGTCAACCATTTCAAAAGCTGCTGACACATCTAACAAAATCAACCGAGTGGGCCAACCCCAATCCAGCTCCCTGCACAGATCGTCAACCAAGGCCACAAACACAATCTCAGTGCCATATCCCAGATGAAAGTCAGACTGTGAAGGATCAAAGAAACTGATGCGCTCCAGATGCCCCTGAAGCTGCTGAGTCACTACCCATTCAATAACCTTCCCTAAAAAGAGAAAGTTAGAGACAGGACAATAACTGGCTGGGGAGTCAATGTCAAAAGATGACTTCTTGAGCAAAGGTTGCACCACAGCCTCAAGGCACCCCGAGATCTTGCCCTCCTACCAAGGGAGGCATTGACAACCACCACCAGCAACAGCCCCAACATCTCCTGGCTGGTCTTGACCAGCGAGGACGGTCACAGATAGAGTTCAGAAGCTGTGGTTCTCACAGTCCCCAGCACCTCAACCACAATGTGCAGTGAGTACTGGCTATGATTTCTGAGCACGTAAGCAAGTTCTATGTGACAGTGAAATTTGTAGAGTCTCTGCATAGCCCAACAATGTGGATCAATTCAGCAGAAAATTTAGGATTTTCTTCACTATCACTGTAGGGAACTTAAGGAAGAAATTTCCATCAAACAGTGCAGTTATTGTGCACTGTGATCCTGATTGTACTTTACAACAGGTCTGGACATTTGTTGCTGCAGTAAAGACCAATGTTAGTCCAGTGATTACCTGGAGATTCTCATCCTCTCGAATCAGCTGCTTCCTGGGGAAGATCTGATTAGCTTGGATGCATTCAAGGCTGAGCTGAGTCTCTTCATCCTGAGGGGGAAAAAAATCTTATTGCTTATTTTAGCACTTTTTTTTTTTTTTTTTTTTTTTTAAACATACACAGTTGACCTTTCCATTGACTTAAGGCATAATAAACTACATGTCTAATGAAAATTAATTAGTTAGATACATAGGAGCTTGGCGATACTCTGTCTAAAACGTCCTAAGGACTATAAACACCAACCCCAATGGTAAATGTCAAGCTAAGAGGGTGGAATGAAGTATTACACCAGAAGTATTAAAATAAAACAATATTTTTACTATTATCACACCATGGACAAGAGTACAACATTGTTATACCAATACATTGTACATCAAACTGTATTCTGCTTATAAACTGGGTACATATAGACTGTATATATACACAATCTACTATTTTCTACAGAATAAACAGATCATTTTTTGTGTTGGACATGACCATGTTTCCAACCCGATGATCCGGTTTTCATCAGCAACACAAGTAAGGATATGTTTTGTGTATAAAATATACAAAATGGTGGAGCCTGTCAATATGATGAGCACATGGAATACAAGTATATCTGTAAGGTACAAAAAACATCAATGAACAACATAAGAAATCTCACTCCATTGTTAAATCCCAAGGTTATACCCAAAAGACTCTCCACTTTATGTGGCCCTACATGCATAAGAAAAGCCAAGCAGTTACAAGATAAAATGATAAATGACCTAAAAATCTATAGATGTGACTACATGGCCTTTATGATCTCAAAACTATAATCCCAGATTATTATAGCCATATATGCGTGGATCTCATATTGAGTGGGTTCACAATCCTATAAAGTCATATGATTGTATCCATATAGAATTAGACAAGCCCAACAATTACTGAATATATGATTAAATAACCAAAAATCTTCCTACAAGACCTGTGAGGTCATAATACTGTAGAGCCACCCCAGCTATAATACCATGAACTCACCTAAGTACACAGGCTCCCCAACATCAAGTTAAACCATGTATGAAGTGTGTGTGTAACAGCAGCAAGACTCAGCAGTATGTCTTGTCCTGTCTACTACTCAATTTATATATTGAACCAATGAAAGCCCTCCCAGGTATAACTAATAGCCCTTCTTAATGAACTTAGTCCATACTCCTGATGATTAGCAGGGAGTCCATAATTCCTAACTGCATATACCAAAATTCAGGAAGGTAATCCTCCTTCGCTACTATCTATGTTATAGATCAAGGGGAGAACATCCTCCATTATACAAGTATGCAGACACCCCTCACAAGATAGAGACTTTCTTTCTAAAAGTCCTTCCTAAAATGAGGTATTACCCCATCAGGTAGTATCTCTGAAGATCCATTGCAAAAGCTCAAGCCATTTAGCTGTAGTGGCTCCTCCACAGTCAATCTGACCATATGAACTGGAGTGTCCCCTCCACAGTCTTTTTATAGCAATCTCTTTATAGCCTCTTTCCAAAATGAGATTATTTCAATCCTTATTCTTCAAAAGAGACCTCTCTCTATGGCAGACAGTTCATGTAAAGTCAATCCATTCAAACTGCGATGGCTCCTCCAAAGTCTGTGAATAGTTCTTCTACAGGGCTCTTTCCAATTAAGATAATTTCACTCCTTGATCTTCAAATGAGATATTTCTTCCTGGTAGGTGAGCCCGTAAGCAGACCAAGGGGAGGGAGGAGGGGTGATGTGTGGGGGAGAATCCCACATATCTGTCCAAAATGAATAACATAACCCCATATATAACATAACCCACCCACCCCCCTCCATCACCCCTCCTCCCTCCCCTTGGTCTGCTTACGGGCTCACCTGCCAGGAAGAAATATCTCATTTGAAGATCAGTTGTACCCAGACCGTGATAATCAATGGTTTATCATCAGATTGAGAACAGGTAACAAGTGGTGTCCACCCAAGGGTCTGTTTTGGGTCCAGTAATGTTTAACTTTTTCATCAAAGATGTTAATTGATGGAGAGTATTCTCATCAAATTTTCTGACGACACAAAGCTGGTAGGGATTGCAAACACATTAGAGAATAGATCAGAATCCAAAGTGATCTCAAACTGGAAAATTGACCTGAAAGATTAAATTCAATGAAGAAAAATGCAAAGTAACGACTTGGATCTGAAAGACCGCCTCCTCCCTCATGTCCCTTTGTGACCCCTGAGGTCAGCCCAGGGACTTCTTACAGGTGGCATCTCCTCATGATGTTTTACGACTAGATCGCGCAGGGAGGCTCTCTCAGTAGCTGCCCCATGATTATGGAACTCCCTACCCTTGGAGGTCCACCTAAGCCCAAGGCTGCTCATCTTCCTGAAACAATGCAAGACCTTTCTATTTGACCAGGCATTTGGCAGGCAGGGATAGAGTGGGATGGAACTGGGTGGGGGTGGAGTGTTAAGGGGATTTCTTTGTTGATTTGAATGGCTTTTTATTTGTTTTTTATTACTGTAAGCTGCTCTGACATTCTGTTAGAAGGGCAGCATAGAAATGTGATTAAATAAAGTTTTACACATGGAAGAGAAAAAGTACAAATACAAAATGGGAGATAACTAGCTGGGCAGCAATACTTCTGAAAAGGATCTGGGAGTTATAGCAGATGACAGGCTTAATAAGAGTCAAGAATGTGGTGCAGCAGCTAAAAAGGCAAATGCTATTTTGAGCTGCATTAACAGAAGTATTGTCTCTAAGTCAATGGAAGCAACTGTTCCTCTCTTCAGTCTTGGCCAGGCATCACCTACAGTACTGCATTCAGTTTTGGGTGCTTCACTTTAATGATATTGTCACACTAGAAAGGATTCAGAGAATAGCTATAAAGATGACGAAGGGAAAGGGAAAGACCCATAGGGAGAGGTTAAAGACCTGGGAATGTTGAACCTAGAAAAAGATTAAAAGGGAAGGGGACAGAGTTACAGTTTTCAAATACGTAAAAGGATATTATAAGCAAACTGGTGCCTAGCTCTGTCTGTCCGCCCGCTGAGACAGAAGCAATGATCTTAAAATTACAGGAGAAAAGATTTAGGCTAGACATTAGGAAGAATTTTTTAACTACCAGGACGGTTTAGCAGAGTAAAACCAAGAGAGGTTGTGGAAGCTCCCATTACTAGAGAGCTTTAAATATAGGTTAGACATCTTTCAGGGATGGCATATGTACATTGGATCCTGCTTAATGGACTAGATAATCCTTGGGGTTCCTTCCAGATCTAGGATTCTTTGTTCAGACAGTTTCGTTCTTTTTACTCGGACGAGCCAAACACCACCAAGAGATAATTTACCTTCAGCACAATGCAAACATTGCTCTAAATTTAAACTATAACACCAAAGCTTGTGCAGACTGTGGGGAAGCAGCTCTTTAGCATGCTTGTGGTGCAGGAAATAGAAAACTGGGTGTAGAACAGAACAAAATATTGCATACTGAATGTCAGAAGCAAAAATCAATCACATTACATTCCCATGGAGTTGGGAATAAACATAAAAAAGGATAAAGACAGGGAAAACAACAGTATTATCCAGGCACGTTAGTGCCTAGATCAAGTCAAATTTTAATTAAGATACTAGCTTCTGACATGACCCAACATAAAATCGTAACAAACAAACAACATACAACATATAATACAACAATGAATTTAAAATATTGAGTATATAAAACGTCATTAAGCATGTTAAGGTCAAAGAGAGAAGGAGTTACATAACTACAATCAGGTATATTAGTCAATCTAAACGATTTCCTTCCGAGTTTTTACTGCTAAAAGAGCAAAGAAAGCCACAGCACTAACAATAAAATCATCATCAGATGACATAAGCCATATCGTCCTCTGATCTATAGAGAGAAAATCTTTTCCGGAGTAAAGAAAAAGATTAAAAGGGAAGGGGACAGAGTTACAGTTTTCAAATACGTAAAAGGATATTATAAGCAAGCCAAGCTCGTCGCAACCCATCATAAAAAGTACACCTAAAGAGGACATGCTGTAGATCTTCTACTTCGCAGAGAGTACATGGGCAAAGCCTTTCCCCATATGGCTTCCCACTATGCCGTCCAATCAACACTGCTGATTCATACAGCTGAAAGCGTAGCTGAGTATATGCCCTTCGTAAATTTTTGTGCTTTAACTTATTCAAATATGATTCGAAACCATGAACACTCTTAAAGGAAGAATACAGAGGGGCTACTTTCCATCCAGAAACCAGAGCCAGATCTTCTTGTTTTGCAATATCCTCTGTTCTAGATTTTACCAATCGTACCTGGTGAGGAAGGCTAAAGCCTAACAAATAGGTGAACGAAAGGCCCAATTTCCTCAAGTTTGTATCAGCCTGACTTAGCCAAGGGTAAGAGGGAACCGAATCGCGCTCAAGCTCTTAGTGTAGACAGAGAAGAGGCAGATCGAGCCTGCCTCTAGCGCACAACTTTAACCAATATCTGATAGGTAACTGAGTGGCAGTGCACATAATTGATAACATTCCAGTCTCTGCACGTACAACGGCAGCTGGAACACTTTGCGGAACACCTAATAAACCTCGAAGAAATTGGTTCTGAACAGTATTCAGGGTATCCAGTTTGATTCCAGCTACAATTTCCATTCCGTACATAAGGAGTTGGCCAATCTTAGCTTTAAAAACTTGTAACATACGTGAAGTAGATATACTCAAAGACCTTGCTGCTAATTTGGTCACACCTCTAGATACTGCCTTTGCCTTTAGCAAGATTTGCATTTTGTGCCTTTCCCATTTACCATTTGATGAAAGGGTAATGCCCAAGTAGACATAAGAGTCTACCTGAGACAGCTTCTGGTCTTTAATGGGCCAAGCGCACATACGCTTCGCCTTTCCCATAACCATAACCATAACCTGAGATTTCTCTATGTTAATAACCAGGTCATTCCTAGTACAATAAGCCACTAACTGATCTAATTGTTTCAGCAGATCCCTCCAGACTATCATTCGCAGACTATATTAAGACGATATCGTCTGCGAACAGTAACACAGTGACTTTCCTGGACTTAATTTTTGGGGGGGGTCTCCATCAATGGCAGATAGCTCAGCAACAAGGTCGCTGGTATACAGGTTGAACAGTATGGGAGCTAGTATGCAGCCCTGTTTTACTCCTTTATTAACCACGATATAGTTGGACAGATTCCCATTATTATCCAACCTTATCCGAGCTCTATTTTGGGAATGCAGATGGATAGGTAAGGCGAGTAGCAACTTCCATTATAACGCAAACATTCTATTGCTTATAACATTAAGGATATTTATTCTATCACTGTAAAAGTTTGCATAGAGGCTCTCTTAGGTGAGAGGCTGAAACTGTGAAAATGTTAGCCAGATCCCTCAGAAAAGGAGTGAGATACCGCTGTTTAGAAATTGCAGGCTGGGGAGCAGGTTTTTTTCTTTTTTCCCCCGACCATCTCACACTGAATGACCTTCAGGGGTTTAAAAGGCTGTCTTGTGAAATTGACTAAGCTTTAGAATTAGAAAATTCAAGCCTGCCATCCAGGTCTGCCTTTGGTTATTTTACTTTTTAAAAAACAGAGTAGTTTGAAAGTTATAAACTTTGAAATCTCTGTTTTAGGGTATGGGAGAACTACAGGACAGAAAGTTAAGTAATGCACGTGCAGATGCGCAGCGGGGAGGCAGGGGAGTTTCTCCTCTCTGTCTGCTCTTTGGTGAGGCTCAGGGCAATTGTCCCCTGGAGTTCTGGGGCAGCAGGAGGGGGGACACACACCCCAGTCACCCATGGCCCCCTGCCGAGCAGCATGTCTCACCGGCCTGTTCTGTTCCGCAGCGCGTGTTGCCTCAAGGCACCACTAATCCAATCCCTGGTACTCGCAGCAGGGATTCATTGGCTGGCTACTGGAGCTCCCTTCCCTGCCGGCCACCCAGGACCCATCCAGCCCCTGTGGCAGTGTGTGGAGAAAGGGGTGGGGGGGAGAAAAGGGGGAGAAGAATTACACTGCTCCCCTGTCCCTCTCATCCCTCGCTGGCCCCATGCTGCAGGTTTTACTTTTTTTTCCCGTTTGGTGATTGCTGCTGCAGCCACCACCGCGCACATCCAGCAAGCCACTGCCGCCACCTCCTCCTCCAGACGCCGCTGCTGCTTCAGTTCAAAAGGTCCTCATGCTGTGCATGTGCACACGGGAGACGACCATGTTTCCATCACTGTCTGGCATGCTGGGAAATGTAGTCCCAGTATGTCAGACAGAAAGGGGGAAATGGCAGCGGCCTCCCATATGCACACACGCAGCACGGGAACCTTTGAAGTGTGCAGGCCTTTGAACTGAAGCAGCAGCGGTGGCTGGAGGTGCGCAGCAGCGGTGGCTGGAGGTGCGCAGCAGCGGTGGCTGGAGGCGTGCAACAGCAGCAGCAGCTTAGTAGAGGCGGTGGTGATGGTGGCAATTGTATCAAGGAGGTGTGTCCATGTGAAAGAATAAGTGTGGGGGAGAAGGGGTGAGCAAGTATGATGTGTGAGCGAGTGTGTGGGGAGGAGCATGCATGTGTGTGTCAGTGTGGTGTGTGAGTGCACGCGCATTGGGGGAGGGGCGTGAGTGTGGGAGAGGGGGAAGGAGTGTGTGTCTGCAGAGGAAGAGGATTGGGACTGAAAGACCAATGCAAAGCGTGGGGGCGTGGAGCCTAAGTTGGAATAAAGTACAATATGTGAGACCATGCAACGTCTTTACTGCTTACATGGCTCACAAGTTAAGGGCAGAGCCTTAACTTGCAATTTCCAAGACCTTTTAGTGCATGGGTAAATTTGCAAGAGCCTTAACTATCATTATAAACAGGAGATTTCTTTATTATTGATATCTGTCTGAAGAACACAGGAGTCTTGAGCTTAGTGCCAAACTTCAATTCTGCTTTGTAAAACTTAAGATTTGTCTCCCCACATATTTCTTATGTTTTAGCCTGCTTTGTCCATATCAGCCCTGACAAAATCGTGCACTTACCATGACAGGCCCACGTTAGGAGGAGAAATCCTCGTCTGTGCACAAAATACTCAGTAGTGCTTCTTTACGTACTATAAAAAACTGTAAAGCAAGATGGAAGAGTGTAAATGTGATGCCAAGTTTATTCTCTGTTGACAAATATGTACTTTAACATTCAAGTAAAATTTCTGAAGATAAAGAATCTAGCTAATGGAAAACCCAAAACAAATAGTACAACACTGTAAAGATGAAGACAATGAGTAAAAATAGATGTGTGGCTGGCAGGACAGCGGCTGGGAAGTCATCTTGCTGGACACACGGCCTGGGTACGGCCAGGAGCACAACAAATGTATGGGCGGGTGGCCCCGCCTCTGCTGTGCTCCCAGCGTCCTGCCATGATGGGCAGCCATGGCAGTCAAGGAGGCATAGCCATGGCTGCTGGCCATGGTAGTCCCTGGTCCAAGCATGCTGAGGCCACACAGATGTGCTAGCGCACTTTGGCCTGTTCAGAGGTTGTCCACAGGTCACAGCCCAGGCTAGCTGCCAATACCATTCAGGACAATCCCAGGCCAACATCTGATAGTGCGTGTTTATATGCGCTGCCAGCTCCTGGGTCAAAGCAGGCCCAAATAATATTTTTTCTTTTTATATAGCACCCCAGCCCCACCCCCACCATGACACTTGGGAGTGCTTCACATAGAATAATTAGCACAACTTTTAATCCTCACAACAATCCTGTGATGTAGGCTAGGCTGAGAGAATATTGTGACTGGCCCAAGGTCACCCAGTGAGTTTTTGGCTATGGCCAGACTCAACCCGGGGCCTCCCCCTACCTCCCAGTTCAGGTACAGCAAACTTAGCCACTACACCACACAAGCAAACAACATCTTTTTCTACCCGATATAAACCTAAGGCCTTACCTACACTATAAAGAGGGGAAGTCACCAAGTTACCCACACCACCAGCAAATGTACTACAAGCACTTCCACAGCATAGCCACATGTGCACTAATACACTATTGGTGAGGCAAATGGCTGGGCAATAGCTCTTACTTAAAACATATGCAAGTTCACTATGTGCTATGCCTGAAGCATATTAGTTTGCATGTGACTGTGCTACAGAGGTGAGGGTGAGCAGCACACCCACAGAGTGGGAACTCACTGCCCAGTTTGTTGTAATATAGATAAGGCCTACCTTGCTTTAAAACCACTGAATCTCAATTATAAAATATATCAGTATCTTCAATTCATTCTGAGTAATTGGCTTTCACCGAGTGTCTGGAGAGTACTAGTTTGAATATAGCAATTAGACCAGTTTACCATCATTTAATTTAAAGAATATCAGCTTTCCTGGCTGCCTTGGGAATCTCATGACCAATTTGCATATGTAGACTCTTCACAATTATTTGTTTATATACACAAACGCACTGTGGATTTTTCTATCTGCATCTCATAACAAAATGCAAAGACATGGAAGGAATGCATTCAGTGCTCAGACCATCTGCCATCCCATTTATATTTGAAGCTTCTAATCTTGTAACTGTCAGAGAAAACCAATACAGAATTCACCAGCTCACATACACAAAGATAGGGCAGGTGACAACATAATATTATGAAACTGTAGATCAGTGGTGTGAAACTTTTCCCCTCTATGTATTTACTAAAAGCCCACAGGCAGGACAGAAGCTGAGGGGTCTTGCTGTGGGGAGAGCTTCAAATGAGCGGCTCCCCTGTCCACCAAGGCAGACATCCTGGCCTGCACGGGGCACTCCAGATTTTTCAGGAGCACAGTGTGGGGCCACTGAGTGGGTCATGAGAGCGCGCCTCCCCACACAACAATTTCAAACGAGCGGTTGGACACACTGATGGGGGGGGATGCCTCGTTTAAAAACACTTGGGGAGGAATTTTAAAGAGACAGTGTCAGGTAACAGAAAGAATCAACTGCGATCATATTATGCTTTGGGTCCTGTTAGGCACAAGATCATTTGCTGCCACTGGAGGCCTCATCTGGAGTCCAAGAACATGTGGACCTCTGAAACATTAACACAATTTGCCTCTTTAAAAGGCAAGATATATGGCCTCCTTGTATCTTTAAGTAAGGTTCCTTTCTGCTTAGTTCCTGCTTCTCCAAAACCAGCAAAATACATTAGGGGATTCACCAGTTAGGGGAGCAGAGTTAGGGAGGATTGAACTGAGGAGGGTAGGATCTAAGTAGGAGAAATGATTTTGAGCTTGGAAGAGTTGGGGTTTTTTTGGGGGGGGAGGATGAGGTTTCTGAGCTTGCAGTAAGTTATAGAACTCGGTTTAGGGCATGTACCTGTAGCCATAATGGGGCTGATCCCATACCCCATGCACACGGATACCTGTGTGGATTCTGCACGCGGATTGTGCCATACAGATCCCCCACGCACAGTGTGTGTGTGGGGGGGGGGGGGAGATTGCAGCCACTGTCTATTTTATGTATTATCTGTCACCATTACAAATCTCAAAAAATTCATTTAATTCAAATTATATTACCAACATAATCTAAGCATGTCCAGAGTAGACAGCAAAGCATGTTTAAAAATAGAACCACTGAGGCTTTCATTTAAAATAAAACAATAATACAAAATATTATAATATCAATAGTGGAGTCGACAACACACAAAACCTCCCCTCCCTAATCCTCCACCCTCACCAAAAGCCAGGCCTTAAATTGGTGCCAAAAAGAGGAGAGGTCTGGAGCTACCTGGGCTTCAGCCAGAAGTGAGTTCGACAGCCTTGGTACGGCCACTGAGAACTCCCTCTCCATAGTTGCCCCCCAGGATACCCGGGGGACTTTCGGAAGGGCGCCCCCCTATGACCGCAGGGGTCGGTCCAGAGACCAGGGAGTGAGGTGGTCCTGCAGATATGCAGGACCTAAGCCATATAGGACTTTATGGGTAAGTGCCAACACCTCGATTCGGGCCCGGAAGACTATAGGCAGCCAGTGCAGAGTACATAGCACCAATGTTATATGCTCCCAGCAGCCTGTCCCTGTGAGACGAGCCACTGCATTCTGCACCAGCTGGAGTCTCCGAACCGTCACCATGAGTAGCCCGACGTAGAGCACATTGCAATAGTCCAGTCTTGAGGTGATGAAAGCATGGATAATGGTGGCCAGGTCAGAGCCTGAGATATATGGCTGAAGCCGCCTCACCAGATGTAATTGGCAAAACACGCTCCTTGCCACAGGCTTCACCTGGACATCCAGGCAGAGCACGGAATCAAGGAGCACTCCCAGACCATGAACCTGAGGAACCAAAGGGGGATGCACCCCATCAATAATGGTGGCCTCCACCTCCTTCCCACCCCACCCCCACTATCGCCTCCGTCTTGTCAGGATTCAGCTTCAGATGGCTCACCCAGACCGTTGCTTACTAGCTCCTTTCTGTGTGTTCGTAGTCCCCGTTATCTAGCCCTGGACCTTTTGTCTCACCTGCCCCAGTTTCCAGCATCCACTTTCTTTTCAACACCAACCTTTGTTCTTGAGACCTGACCCTATACCCTCCATCTCACTTGCCCCAGCCTCGAAAAATCAGTCTCCTCCTTGCTTACACCCTTCTAGGTCACTCTTCACCCAGATCCCCTGGCTACGCCCCTGCATGTTGGACACTGAAACAGTCCTCTAGAATGCCCTCAAACTGGCACACTCTATCAGACTGATCTCTGGCACTGACTTCCCAGACTGCACTCTGACACCATCTTGGCCTGTCCTACTCTTGATCCTGGGTGCAGCCACATGAGCAGCAAGGGAGCTGGGCAGACAGTCGCGGGGAAGCTGGGCAGCACTGCCCCTGTTGGAGCCACTGCCATGGCGGGTCGAGATACTGGCCACACGAGCGGCCGCCTAGCCCTACCCCACGCCTCCCTCCCCAGGCCCAACCTTAATCCCACCTCTGGCTATGATGTGCCCACCACTCAAAGCCCTGCTGCAGAGCTTGTCACACAAGCAGGGCAGAAAGGGCCCAAACATTTGGGCAGTCACACCTTGGTCCACCTTGCTGCTTGCCCCACCCCAGGGCAGTGGGGAAACATCAGGTGGATTCCAGCCACACGATGCACNTGGAGGGGTGCCAAAAAGGCCCCCTCCCCCATTAGCTCCGCTGTGCAGGCAACATGTCTGCGGTGGCCAGCTTCCCTGTGTGCGCCTCAGGCATGCACACACTGGCCGCTGACATTTTTTCTCCGTGTATATACAGAGAGCAAACATGGTGGGGGCTGGTAAGGTGGGGGGGGGGGGGCGCGGGCTGAAAATGAGCGAGCGGGCTGGGTGGCCCACAGCGCGGTGGCCAGCTTCCCTGTGCATACCTCAGGCATGCACACACTGGCCGCTGACATTTTTTCTCCGTGTATATACAGAGAGCAAACATGGTGGGGGCTGGTGTGCGCATGCCTGAGGCACGCACAGGGAAGCTAGCTACCACAGCCACCTGCACAGCTGAGCTGATCACTCAAGTCCAGCCCTGGAAGGTCCAGGCTCCATTAATAATTGCCTGACTTCTGGCAGTGCACAAATGTAAAGAGAAGTTGCAACCTTGTTTGCATTCCACTCTCTCATCTCATCCGGGGCTCCCACTCTGATACTGCCGAACATAGAGCTGCAGCAGGGTTGTATAGTGTCTGCACTCCATCGTGCATACGTAGAATCCCATTGTGTGCATGTGCCAATGTATGAGTGCATAGGCTGTCTTGGAGGATGGATCTTGACAGTTCTCTGTACATCAGGCATCATCTAGATGTCAGTAAATGTCAGGCCTCATCTAAATGCCAAATCACCCCCCAACTTCTCTGGGTCCCATACCCCAGGCAGCTGCAAAACCCACAGACAAAAGCTGAAAACATTTGGCTTTCCCAGGCAAACAACCCGCAGCAATAGCTTTCTTTGGTGTTATGACCCCTCATGTTCTTGGGCAAGCAAAAACTGTTACTTTCAAAAGATAAGAAAATATTATTAGTTTTTAACCAATGGGCAGCTCTACTCCCACATTCACGGCCTTGCAGATTCCCGCCTCACCTGCCCATTTCTTAATATTCAGTGGTTCTCCTCCACTCCAAGTAAAAAATTCCATGCATCCCTGGTTTTAACATCTGCAACGTTTTAGATGAGTTGGGATGTGCACTGATGTACTTGTGACAAAAATGTCTATGCAGTTTAATAGCCACCTGGATTTGCAGTGTCAGTGCAGCAACATGCACACACCTAGCATAAGCTTTGCATAAACTAATAGCCAGCCTGTAACCAAGAGCAACTCATGGGAGATGTGCAGTCAGTCTGTAAGGACACGTGACCAATACTGGCCAATAGCTATTCACGTGCAATCCTAGCTAGGCAGCTGCCCACTTCTTCAAGCTGTTCAAAACATTTGGTCCGTAGAGTTCATGGATGCCAAAACTGCAGGCATGGGGACGCATGCCAAGAGCTTCCTTGTGCTCATTATGGCGCTCCAGGACTTTCTTTCCGCTGTAGAACCTGCAAGTGATCCAATAGATCCAAGTCTTCTGCTGTTATCATCACAGCGTGAAGTCAAGGCACAGAAAGGCTCTCACTCAGTCTCTGGCCAGGATAGTGGGGCGCAACATACTGCGAAGAAAACTCCCGTTTTGGTGATGTGCGCTTGCCTAACTCTGTTGACAATGGACCAAGTTGGGGAGGACTGAAGCCATAACAGGGCAGCTGATGCGTGCACACAGGAACCTGTCAGAAGACACAGATTCAATCACCGATTTCATGCACAGGGTTGTACCCACTGAGACTGGTCTAGGTGAAGAAGCAAGCACAGACTGGTGGGAGAATGTGCTGTCCTCATGGGAAGATGCCGAGTCACGAACGTCAGGATGCCCCATTGCCTCATCCTGCAGATAGTCAGACTCCTCAGGCCACCACTGTAGAAACAGGACATGGTGATGTGGTTGCTGATCCCTGTGGAGAAGCATGTTGCCGTCATCTGGAAGTTCACCACTCCAGACTCCTGCTGCTTTGTCGCATGGTAATGTGGCACTGGAACCTCCATGGTGGGCACTGTACTAGAGAAGGTTTCCACAGTGATTGTGGTAGGACTGCTGGACTGGGTGGTGCAGTTGGTTGACCCCACGCAGGTAATAGAGAACTTTTGGCAGGAGGGCTTCCCAAACTGTATACGGGCCCCAAACGGTATACAGGCAGATTGATGGAAGTTATATCACCATCATCTGCCCACCTCATCGCAATGACTACCTGACCCGGGTTTTTTCTCTTTGGTTCTCCAGGTTGCAGTGGTCCACCATGCCTGGTTCGTGGATATACTGAATGGATGGTCTAGGAAAAACCATAACACCCTCATTTTCCATGAGTCTCCCTTCTTTTGCCACATGTATACTGGAGACTTAACACCGTCCATTGAAATATGCATTGAGGGGGTGCTCATGAAGTACGTTGTTCTTGGGGACACTGCCTATCCCCAAAGCCCTGGCTCATGAAGATGTACAAGCACTGCCTGCACCCATGAGCAAAAGGTACTTTAACTGGCAGCTTAGCATCGCCTGTTTGACTGTGGGGAGCGCTTCGGGGCTTTAAAAGAAGCACTGGAGATAAATTGCGACCAGAATTGATTTCCATCTAGAGACTACTCTGTTTCCAACTACCGCCTCCTGTGTTCTAATCTCCATAACATCCATGAGATTGGTGAGGTCATGTTGGACACCCCACCAGTTAGCTCTGATGCCTTGTGCCATCAACCACAATGCTAGCCCCAACACCCATCATCAGCACCAGTTTAATGAGCATCAGTGAACTGCTTCAAATGATTTTTTTGTGATATCAATAAAGCCTTTTAAAATGTTTCCTGTGTGGCACTGCTTTTACAGTGGCTCATCCAGCTCTTCTCCAGAACCAGACAGCACTTAGCCTCCTTGGACCACGCACTGTACTATTTCCCACCTGGGAGCCTTTCCCTGTGCATTCCCTATTGGCATTTGGGGATTAGCCAACTGCAGGCCTAAACCTCTGTTTCCTATTGACATTCGCAGGCTAGTTGGGTCTCGAAATAACAAGAAGCGCAAAAGCACAGACGTGCAGCTGGCTACTCTGAGACTGACCAGCATTTGCCTGTGGCTTTTCTGTGGTAGTTCCCTTTGCACCCGGGCTTTTCAACACTATGCTGTGATGCACCCCCACTCTCAAATGTAAGTGCATGGCCAGCAGCCTCCCCATCCCCTGTTTTTAGTGCACTTATCACCCCCCCTTTCCAATTCAAGCCAAGTGGTTTATTGTTATGCCTTATCACCCTTCTCCAGAGCCCCCCACTGCCCTCCACCAAGCTTCCCTCCTTTCCCAGAACACACACAAAGTATGTATTATGAAAAACTAAATTTTATTTTTAAAAAATGTTAACTGTTTCTTCTTGCACCTGCTCCTTTTGGGAGCAGCTGGATGCACTCACTTGGGTGGCGGGACTGTTGGGGGTGACATTTTCCTGATCTTCCTCCTGCAGATCTGGCTGTGGAGGTGTGTTCATGGAAGGTGTACAGAAATTATTTGGGGGGGGGGGGGAGGGGAGTTTGCCTGGTCCAGGAACTGTTTCCTGGCGTGCGTGCAATACGGAGAGGTGCTTTCTATGGGAGATTGAGTGCGGCGGAACCAGGATGAGTGGGCGGGTTCCACATAAGGGGACATAAACAGCCAATGTGGGTTAGGAAATGGCACTGGCCCCTGAGAAGCAATGCTTGTGGTCGCAGCAGCAACATGCTTGAGCAGGGAGCTCTGGAGCTGGACTGGGACAGACTGCTTTATGTCTGTACCCACATCTCACTCATCTCCTTACTCATCTTTTCAATCACGCTGTCCGACTGCTCAAACTGCTATCAGAGGCGGGCCCAGTGCCTGTCCTCTTGCAGACAGTCCAGGCAGGCCTCGCAGCAAAGGCCTTGCATCCTGCAGTGTTCTGCTACACCAGCTGCCTATGCTCCCTGGCCATGCCATTAATGGCATCGTGGATCTCATCCACCTGCCATGTGGTCTCCTCAAGTAGCACCATTGCCAAATCCTCCCTGCTTTGCTGGTTGTGGACCCACAGGTCCTGGTTCCACTGGGCGCTTATGGCTGGCGGTTCTGTTTGTGCCTGTTGCGCTGACAGACCTGTAGCAAGGCAACTAGGAAAGCCATTAGTTCAGACCGCCCCAACCCACCTTCCTGCCCTGGCGTTTTAGGCCACCACCCACCACATTTTCAACCCTCTGCCCGCTTGAAGTGGGAAGGAGTACCTGGCCTATGTGGCTGTTGGGGCGATTGTTACAGCAGGATCCCAGCACCACGCAGTTCTCATCCCATGATCACTGTTGAGAAGTGAAAAATATACAGAAATCAACTACCACTATTTGTGCCATACTGCCCCCCCCCCCCCCCCTGGCTTCCACCTCCATGCCAGCACACCATGGTGCCTTCCCACCCACAACACATGCGTACCATTCCTGTCCTATGGAGCAGTTTTTCTGCAATTTTCCTGCTGCTTCTGGCCGCCTGCCAAGACAGTAAACAATCAAAAACATAATTAGGTAACAATAAATGGAAGCCTTTATTATGCAGCTGTGTAAATGCAAACACACACCACCACCCGAGTGCATTAACTTACCGTTCTCCACTGCCTCCTCTACAAAGGTGGCATCTGGGTCCTCTGTGCCCTCACCAGACCCTTGGGTGGCCCCTTGAACAAGGGCTGGCACTTGAGTTCAAGGGGATACACCATGAGAGTCATAGTGTCTGTGTCAACCTGTGCTGGGTCCAGGGCAGGGATAAGCACACAGGAATGCCTGCCAGTGGTCATGGCCTCCATCATGGGAGCAGGAGTGGTTGCAGCAGGGGAGACATATCCACGCATTTCTGGCCCTGGTGAAGGCACAGTCATACAGGCGGGATGGCTACATCCAGAAAGAGGAACTGGTGAAGGAGATCATAATGCATCGATGTTTGCCTTCCGCAGACATTGGCAAAGTTGTTGTCCCAGCTCTTTGTATGTGCACCTCCAGTCGTTGGGTGAGCGTCAGCGCTGTTTCATGTTCCACGTGTAGCCCTGCTGTGCCATTTGGACCGAGATCTCTTGGAACACTGCCTTGTTCCTGTAGCACTTCACCAGGGCATATTGAACCTTTTGTTCCACCCACAGAACAATGAATGCCTTTGTCTCTTCCTCGGTCCAGGGAATGGAGTGTTGGCAGCAATCTGGCAGATCATGACTGCAACTGTGCGATGGTGCTAACACTGCTGGTCGTTGCCTGGCTGTCCTTCTGAGTCATGGCACCGGCAATAGTAATCCTCCACAAGTCGTTAAGGAAAATGCAATGGTTTGGAAAGAGCAACCGTCAGGCACCCACTGTCAACCAGGAAGAGTTGGGAGAACACATATTTTAAATTGTACAGTGGGCTTTTAAGGTAGATGTTATGTGCATGCCAGTGAGAGTGAGACCAGAGAGAGGGGCCAGAAGTGGTTGCTCCTCAACACTCTAGGCTCTTTATCCGTGACTCAGGTTGCGTGCAGCTTCCATGTGTACAACAAGTCCACCAGCACCAAATTGACAGGATATGGATACATGGGCACACATCAGCCCACATGGCAGGCTCCGCAGGCTCTGAGACCCCGCCTTGAGTGGGGGCTGCATGTTCAGTGGGTGGTGGCCACATGGCTGGTGGGGGCAAACATCTAACACACACATACTTGGTGTGGGCTACCATCGCATTTGTTAACACACGATTAATCCTATGGTGATTATGCATTGCAGCATAACAGATCATGCTGGAGTAGTTCCAGAATCAGACCCTGATTTAGGAGTGAGGTAGGACCTTGCAGAGTCTGACCCAGTCTTTGGTGAAACTAATTATACCAGCCATAATGGCCCCACACAAGCAGGTGAGTTAATGGTTCAGTTGCAAAGACTCCATATTGCAAACAAAAGGTAACCACAGATGGGGGCAGAGGAAGTTGCTGGCCAACGAGAAGGAAGGGCTATAAAAGGCTTAGCCTAAAGTTCAATAAGTGTACCACCGGGGAGAGGCAAGGAAAGAGGAGTCAGAACTAGAGAGCATGCCCAAAGCCATGCTGTATCAGTGCAAACCCTGGCATAATCTGGACATGAAGGCAAGCCATAGAAGCTCATGGTTGGGAGCTCAGGAAGAGGTTCACCAGAAGATCACAGTCAGATGAGAGATCAGTGAGGCATGAAGGAGTCTCTTTTTAGTTGCATTGATTTCGAGGAACTATGTACATTTTGGCTTACAATGGTAAACTCCGTTTGTGAAGGTACAAGAAAATCTGGATTTCCTATAAGTATGGTGCAGCAGGGGCTGGAGGCTGCAAAGACTTAACTACAGCAACACTGTAGTTTATATGGGATTTAAAAGGGATGGGGAGAAGTTACACTGCTCTTTTCTTCCACGTAAAAAATAGCTATTAGCCAGTCTTTGAATTAGGGAATACACAGAGGAGACGTCAAACATCATATCTGCAATTTACTACCACAGAGTTAGAAGCTGGCATTGTTAAATATATAGGACAGGAATTGGGAACCTGGGGCCCAGGAGTCAAATGCAGCCCATGGCTAGTTTTTATTTGGCCTATTTCCAGTTGCTGGATTCAGGCCCAGGATCCAGTTGCACTGAAAAACTGCACTCGGGGTAAGGGAGAGCAGAGATGGGAACATACACACAAGGATAGGGTACAGATCCGTGATTCCTGACCTCACTCCTTAAGCAGCCCTATCCACAACTTCTAGCAGTCCTTAGAGATTGTACTAATTTTCAAAGTGGTCCCTGGAAAAGGCTCACCACCATAATGAAGATCATCCTACCCTAAATCTAGCACCTGTACTCAACTTGGTTCTGAAGACAACACACTTCCACAGCAATTTATACATTTACATTACTTAATATGAGAGTATCATTTATACAGCACTTTCATATGTTCAGAGTACTTTACAATCCCAATCTAGTTCATAATCACCCCGTGAGGTAGGCCATTATTATTCTCATTTTAAGATGGGGACCTTGGACACAGAGAGACTAACTTGCCCAAGGACAACAAGCGAGTTCCTGACTAAGACAGGATTTGAACCCTAGTCTCCAAGGTCAGAGTCCAATACTGCATCCACAAAGCTACAAAAGCTCTAGCCCTTCAACATGGGCTGCTTGTCCATCAGGCCACTGGAGGCAGTTCCCTCCCCCAGCACCCTAATAGGGACCTGACATAACCACTATCCACCACCCCACCCCCTGGTGAGATTACCCAGAGTCACCTGCCATAATGCTAAGTGCTTTTCTGTGCATGCACAGCAATTGCCAAGTGTCCCAAGGCCAATTAGAGCATAGAAGAGGGAATAGATGCCTTTGAAACAGAGTGGAACCAGTTTGGTCTAGTTCAGAGGCTGCTTTGTAAGTAAAATATTCTTCCTGTTTTTTGCTGAAAGGTTTGCTGTTTTTTGAAAAGGTTTTGTGTACCTTTGAAAGGATTGATATTTGATATGTGGGCTGATGGACTACACTGGGTAAAAAGTTAGAATTTAAAAGTTTTTCCAAAGGTTTTACTTGTAGAGTAATTTCATAGTGTTTTATAGTGTTTCTGAAAGGGGAAAACAGTACTGCTCTTTCCTGTGGTAGTACCTTTGAATTTTGTCCTCTCCCACTGATGTTTTGGGATTTTTGTGGGCTCACTGAAAGTGGTGGAAAAATTGAAGACAGAATTTAGAAGTTTTTCCAAATGGTTTACTTGCTGACTTGTTATATTTAATCTTTTTGCAGCAGTGTGAAAACGTCAAAAATACTTCTTCGCATGCAGCCTCATGTAGCTTTAAACTGTTTCTAAAAAGGGAAACGGTGCTGCTCTTTCCCATGGTAATGTCTTTGAATTTTGTCCCTCACTCCTTGAGCGATCAGATATTCTTGAGAATCTTGGGATTTTAAGCTTTTTCCATTTTTTCCCCTTGTTCTTTTGTCTGGGATCTTGTAGTAAGGACATTGGTAATGCTATATAAAAGCTTAATAAGGAGTCTAGCCTTTAAATGTTCCCAGATAACAAAATGTCTGCTTGAATTGTACAAATCAAAGTTTATTACAGTTCAGCTTCTGCCATAATCCAATTATAAAAGACACAACTTACAGAATTACATCCCATCCTCAAAAGGAGGCCCAGATACAAATAGATCAAACAAGCTAAAATATGATCTCACATATAACAGCCCTAGTCCTGTCTCTCAGTGGGGCACAAACAACAGACAGACCAAGGCTCTGATTATGAATGAAACCATTTTAAACATCCAATCCCCTAGGATCAGTAAAACTAATTTCCAAAATAATATTCATGATCTGAAAGAAGTCTTGATCCACAAAGTGAGAAAGTCCCAGCTCGAAGCCCTTACTCTTCAAAAGCAGAGTATTAATTCCTGGATCAAAAAGTTACAATTCAATATCTTTGCTCTTCTACACAGCATAAGCGTAGACAAACTTAACCCCTGGAACAAAAGGCTAGTGTGGATGTCGTTATTCTACAATGACACTCTACTACAATCAGGGGTCTCAGGATCTAAAGTAATCAAGCCAAGAATCCTTAATATATGAGATACAAAGATCAGAGTCTATTAAACACAAAATTGTGTCATCGCTCTTCTGTTCAGAGGGCAACCACCACCAATCGAGTTAAGAAACCCTCGTTATCCTGCTGGAAAATTCATATAATTTTTTCATAACTAGAAAATGTATTCAAAATGGACAGCAAAGAAAACACATACTCGGATTGAGCATCATTGTACAATAGGCATTCCAATACATAATGTATTATTTCCTCAACTCCCCCTGAGCACCTGGGGCAGCACCTCTCTTCTCTAGGAATCCCCAATCTGCGTTCCTCCAAGACTGCAGTGGACATCTGCTCATACCATAACCTAGTCAAAGCCATCCGCAGTTTCCATTTAAGGTCTATTTTAAGGTATTTCTCCATTCCCCAAGTTTAAGATATATAAGGGGACAATCTGAGAAAAGCAAACCATGGTAAAGTCATGTTGCCTGGTGATATCTCAGATTCTCTGGAAGAGTAGAGATTTATCGGCTTGTGGAAAGAGGCATAAGTTACCCGAAATATATTTGCCCAAACCCACAGACATAGAAGTATGAGTGACAAAAGACAGCCATGGGGACGGTCTAGAGGGAGCAAGACCATTGTCTTCAATAAGACACATTTTAGACAGACACAGTAGCAAATAAGCAAGGACTTTAAACCAAAATTCTAACAAATGGATAACAATTTTAGTAACGAAAGAATCTAAACCTGTCTCAAGCCTTAAGAAAGCTGCTAGGAAGGAAGGGGGAAGACCCAGTAAAGAACGTAGATACTTGTTCTGGGGAATACCAATTTCATCTCTGACTACGAAACCCCATACCTCCGCACCATAGGTCATCTGGGAATTAATTTTAGCCTCATGGGCTTTTAAGGGTGCTTGGATCGATCTCCTAGCAACAGAGCCATGAAATCTTTTAACTGCCCAAGCAGATTGTAACGCCTTACTTTTAGCCAGCTGCAGATGTTGTTTCCAAACCATATCAGAGGAGAAACAAACACCTATATATCTATAACTGTTCACTACCTCCATCTTATTTCAACTCATCCACCAAGAGTACCTTCTAACCCCTAGGCCCAAGGCCATTATTTTAGTTTTGTAATAGTTTACTCAGAGTCTACTTATGGTACAAGGTTGTTCAAACCTAGAAATGGCTCTTTGCAATCCTACAGGGGACTTGAATTGTACCGTAACTAAGCTACTTCTCCTCTGTTTGGAGTTTTGCTAGCTTTGGGGATTGAGTGGCACTGCTGCATCCAGGGCCTTTTATTTTACCTGCTGCAGAGTTGCCTATTAGCCCTGACCTTGCAGGCATGCAGCCCTGGGGTTAAATCTTTCCAAGTGACACTTTGGAACAGGGTTTGTAAACAGAGCGAGAAATAAGGGAATGATCTGTGTTCATAGGGGAAACAGGTATAAGGGAAGGACAGCAGGGATGGAAGGGTTTAGGGAGGAGATAAATGCAGCACATTTGGTATGGCTCCGTAACTAAACTTTAAGTCTACTAAACGCTGTTTGGTAAACTATTCTGTCCCATAGCTCCTCCCAAGTGAACTCTACCCTCCAACTGCAGCTGAGGTGAAGGTGGGAATGGGGGAACAGTATGGGTTCTTGCATGCATATTAAGACTGAGGCTCACACTGAAGCTTTCCCCACAGCTGGGCATTTATAGGACCTCTCTCCTGTGCGGTGGATTTTCTGGTGTGTACTTGAGGGCTAAGTTCAACACATAGCATTTCGCAGTGAGCGCACAGGGAAGGTTTTTCTCCTGGGTGAATTCTTTGATGGATACTGAATGTCCCAATTTCTCTTGAAGCTTTCCTCACACTCTTGGCACATACAGGGTTTCCATCCTGTGTGGATTCTTATTTTTAAAATAGCAAATTTTATTAAGTAAAAAATCTTACGTTTATTTATTTTTATTCATTTTACATACTTCTATCCCGCCCCTTCTGCTAATAGCAACTCAGGGCCACAAACAATATAAAAATTAAACATATAAAATACCATAATACAGTAAAATAAATATGCCATAAATATAAAAACAACACTATAAAGTCATACAGCAGGGCACCAAAAATAAAAAAAACCATCTCCTCAACCCATCTCCTTCACCGAAAGCTTGGCAGAACAGCCAGGTCTTACATTGTTGTTTAAAGGAGGAGAGGTCCTGGGCCACATGGACCCCTGCTGGGAGGGAGTTCCACAGCCTTGGTGTGGTCACCGAGAAACCCCTCTCCATAGTAGTCCCAAGATACTCAGGGGACTTTGAAAAAGGCATACCTGGTCGACCGCAGGGGTCAAATCAGAGCCTGGGAAGTGAGACGGTCCCGCAGATAGGCAGGGCCCAGGCCGTATAGGGCTTTATAGGTAAGCACCAACACCTTGAATCAGGCCCAGAAGACTATACGCAGCCAGTGCAAAGAACAGAGCACTGGCGTAACGTGCTCACAGCGACCTGTACCCATAAGGAGGCGGGCCGCTGCGTTCTGCATCAGCTGTCGCCTCCAAACCATCACCATGGGTAGCCCCACATAGAGCACATTACAATAGTCCAGTCCTGAAGTGATGAAGGCATGGATGAAGGCTCCAAGCTGCCATGTGGGCAGGAGGGAGTGGGGTAAACGTTTCTCTAAATAAGTAAATAAAATGATAGTGGCCAGGTCTGAGTCCGAGATATATGACCAAAGCTGCCGCACTAGATGTAACTGGCGGAATGTGCTCCTCACCACAGCCCCCACCTGGACATCTAGGCGGAGCTTAAAGTCAAGGAGCACTCCCAGATTATGAACCTGAGGGACCAGTGGGGGGTGAACTCCATCAATGATGGGGGACGCCAACCCCACCACCCTCCCCACTAGCATCACCTCTGTCTTGTCGGGATTCAGCTTTAGACGGCTCACCCTCATCCAGTCCCCCACAGCTGCCAGACACCGAGTAAACACCGAGCCTGCTGGGCCTGGGTCAGATGAAAGAGAGGTAGAGTTGGGTGTCATGAGCATATTGATGACACCGAACATCAAACCTTCTCACAACCTCGCTGAGCAGCTGCATATACACATTGAACAAGAGAGGGGACAGAATAGAAACTTGCGGGACTCCACACAAGAGGTTCCAGGGGGATGACAAACAATCCCCCAACACAACTCGCTGAGTTCTTCCAGCCAGGAAGGAATGGAACCATTTAAGAACAGACCTGCCCAACCCAGCTCGGTCCCACAAATGAGTCACCGACATCTCATGAACAACTGTATAAAAAAAAGGCAGCTGACAGATCTATCAGAATCAGAAGGGTCAACCGACTCTGATCCAATTCACGACAGAGGTCGTTGACCAAAGTCACAAGCACAGTCTCAGTGCCATAACCCGGACTGCGAGGGATCTAGAAAACTGATGCGGTCCAGATGCTCCTGTAGCTACCAAGCCACAAACAGTTCAATAACCTTCCCTAAAAAGGGAAGGTTAGAGACAGACCGATAACTGGTGACTGAGTCAATGTCAAATGATGGTTTCTTGAGCAGGGGCCGCATCACCACCTCTGAGGCACTGCCTCTCAGTACTCTACCCTCCCAAAGGGAGGCACTGACCATTCCCGCCAGCAGCGGCCCCAGCATCTCCCAGCTGACCTTGACCAGCCAGGATAGGCACAGGTCAAGTTCACAAGAGGTGGCTCTGATCGCCCCAAGAACATCCTCTGAATCAGCAGGCGACACCCACTGAAACTGATCCCACAAAACTGGACAGGGCTTCCATAACCTCTGGTTCTCCTATTGTATTAAGTGCGGCGTCAAAGTCGTGGTGAATTCAAGCAATTTTATCCACAAAGTAATCAACAAACGTGTCACAGTACGCACTGGAAGGTTCCAGTTCCAGGCAGAGGGAGGCTGGACTGACCAACCCCCTCACCACCCGGAAAAGCTCCACTGGACGAGACTTTGCAGATGCTATGAGGGCAGCAAAGAACACCGTCTTTGCTGCTCACATAGTCACAGCATAGGCTTTTAAAGTAGCTCTATGTTGCAATCTGTCAGCTTCAGCACGCAAATGGCACCATCACCGCTCCAAACACTGCCCTTTCTGCTTCAGCCAACACAGATTCTGTGTGAACCAAGGAGGCCTGCAGTGCCGAAGCTCAGAGAGCGGACACCTAGGAGCCGTCCAGTCGATGGCCTCAGTCAGCAAGGTGTTCCAAAACTCAACGAAGTGATTGAGAGAACGGTCGTCAAGATCAGACGGTAACTCCCAAAGAGCATTCCAGAACCTCTTTAATTCAATTAGTCTCCGGGGTCAAACCAACCAAACTGGTTCCGCACCTCTCTGGGTGCAGACATGCACCAGGAGACTGGCGCGTAGGATGTAATGATCCGTCCACGACACAGGCACTGCTGACACCTCCCCGATCCCCCGTCCCAAGGCCAGTGCAGAAAATAAGGTCCAGGGTGTACCCCTCATCATGTGTTGGGCCAATGACCATTTGAGAGAGGCCCATGGTTGCAATGGCAGCCATGAACTCACGCTCTGCCCCTCCAAGGCTGGCATTGGCGTGAATATTGAAGTTCCCCAAGACTGTCTTTGGGGACTGCAATACCACCTCTGACACCAGCTATCCTAGAGCATGTAGGAATGCTGCCATACGGATACGTGCACGGTATACTAGCAGCACCCCCAATCTGTCTCCCGCCAAATCAATCACAAGATGTAGGCCCTCAATACCGGACATAAGCTGCACCCGATACCTCCTAACAGACCATGAATTTCTGAAAACAATGGCTACACCACCCTCCCGTCCCTCTGACTGTGGCTGATGCTGCACAGAGTACCCAGCTAGAAAGAGGTCAGCCAAAATAGGCCCCAACTTAGCATCCAGCCAGGTCTCTGTAATACACACGAGGTCAGCTGCATGATCGAGGATTAACTCCTGGACAGCTGTTGGCTTATTTACAACTGACCTAGCGTTCAACAGCATCAGAATCAGGCCAGGGGCCCCCTGATCATGAACCACCTTGCAACCTGCCTGGGGGACAGTGAGGGGGATGGGCACCTGTCCTGTCTCACAGACTGAGCACACAACCCAGAGGGACCATAATTCCCCCGCCCCATCATGACCCCAATGGCTGCAGTCCTCCCACCCCTCCCACAAACCCCTCCACTCTATGGCCACTCCACCCGGACAACGAGGGAGATCCCCACCACCCCAACCCCTCGCTCTCACCAGGAGGTACTCAAAATTCCACTCATATGGGTTATAAGCACCCTCTTACCGGTGGATGTCCTGGGGTCTGTGTGAGCCACCAGTTGTGAACTTGATCCATGCCCGTCCTGGCTGGTGAAAGCCTCCAGGGAGACGTTGGGGACGGTGCTGGCGAGGGTGATCAATGCGTCCTTGCAGCAGGGGAGGTTGTCGCCTAGTCTCAAGGAGGCTGTGGTGCACCCCCTGCTGAAGAAACCATCGTTGGACGAGGACACGCTCACCAGCTACCGTCCTGTCTCTAACCTTCCCTTTTTAGGGAAGGTTACTGAGCGGGTGGTGGCGACCCAGCTCCAGGCGCATCTAGACAGCATTGGTTTCCTGGACTCTTTTCAATCTGGGTTCCACCCTGGCTATGGCACCGAGACGGCGTTGGTGGCCTTGGTTGACGACCTCCACCGGGAGATGAATGCAGGATGTTCGACATTTCTCATCCTGCTAGATCTCTTGGCCGCTTTTGACACCGTGGACCATGAGCTGCTGCTGAGACGGCTGCGTGACCTGGGGGGTCTGGACGGGACTGTTCTTGAATGGTTCCGCTCATTCTTCTTGGGGAGAAGCCAGCGGGTGGTGCTGGGAGCTGAGTCATCATCTTGCCCCCACACCTTATCCTGCGGCGTTCCGCAGGGTTCTATTCTGTCTCCATTATTGTTTAATGTATACATGCAGCCCTTGGGGGAGGTTGTGAGAGGGTTCGGGGTGCGATGTCACCAATATGCTGATGATACTCAGTTGTACCTCTCTTTTTCAGCTGACCCAGACCCTGCCGTCTTATTGCTATCCCAGTGTTTGGAGGCCGTGGCGGAATGGATGTGGCAGAGCAGACTGAAGCTCAACCCCGATAAGACAGAGGTGATGGTGGTGGTGAGAGCGAGGGAGGTGTCGGCCCCCCTGGTTGGGGGGGTTCGCCCTCCCATAGCTCGGCAGGTTCGGAGTCTGGGGGTGATTTTAGACGCGGACCTCCACCTGGAGTAGCAGGTGGAGGCAGTGGCGAAAGCTGCCTTCCGCCAGTTATATCTGGTGCGGAGGCTGCGTGCGTCTCCGGCCCGAACCTGGCCTCCCTCATTCATGCCTTTGTCACCTCGAGGCTGGACTACTGCAATTCGCTCTACGTGGGGCTGCCCTTGTTCCTGTTTCAGAGGCTGCAGCTAGTGCAGAATGCGGCGGCCCGCCTCCTGTCAGGGACGGGCCGTCGGGAGCATGCAACACCTGTGCTCCGGACTCTGCACTGGCTGCCAATAGCATGCCGAGCCAGGTTCAAGGTATTGGTGTTAATATACAAGGGCCTTCATGGTCTGGGCCCCTCATACCTCAGGGACCGCCTCGCCCTCTGTGCCTCAGAGTAGCTCCTTCAGTCCACCGGGGGTGCCTTCTTGGAGGTCCCCCGTGTTAAGCGGGGGGCCAAAATGGAAAGGGCATTCTCGGTGGCCGGGCCGCGCCTCTGGAATTCCCTCCCGGAGGAAGCTCGCCTGACCCCAAGCCTTTTGACATTCTGGCGAATTTATAAGACCTGGCTGTTCACCCAGGCCTTTGGGGAGGGGGGTGGGGTGGGTTAGGGGGTGTTTTACCTTCCCCCACCCTTATTTATTTATTATCCCAGCCTGTTTTATTGTACTGTTTTTATGGATTGTTTTAGTATATTGTTTATAAATTGTTTTTATAATTAACTTGTTAGGCGCCTCGAGCTGTTCGCAGGAGGGACGGGATACAAACTGAATAAATAAATAAATAAACCCCAATCCTTTCTCCCTTCAATTCTCACTGGGGGTAGTAAACATACTCAAACCCCACCCTAACCCAGTCCCCTCACCCCCTTCCCTCACCAGGGTGTGAATCAATTACCCCACTAACCACCCTCCAAAACCCAAAAGAAAAATATCAAACTCCACCTCCAAAGCAAACCACCCTTCCGCACAAAAACTCCACCCAAAAAAACCCAATTCCAATCCCAGCATTCACATTCTCCAGAAGCCCACTCCAACACAGAACAATAAAATCTCCCCCGGCCACCGAAAGGCCACACCAAAGGGTCCTTTAGCAGTGGCCCTTCAGTGCGCGGCCTGCAGCACTGCCAGTCAACACACAACTTTTGAAAGCTTTTCCCCACTGGGCGGAAGCGCTGGGGGAGGATCCCTAACCCCACCCCCTCTGCTACAGGGGGAGGGATGATGGCAACTGCAGGGCTCAGGGGATTCCCCTTGCTGTCCCATCCCCGGGTCCAGCAACAGGTCTTGCAAGGTGGTGGGTCGCTGGGGCAAGCCCCCCTGGCTCCCAACTCCTTGCTGTTGGAGAGATGGTGCAGCCATGCATGTGTCCCCTTCGCTAAAACAGATATGAACCTTTGACCGGCCAATTTTCTTTTCTTACACCCAACCTACAAGACCAACTGCTAGTTTCCCCTTTTTAATTTGCTCAGCGCTTTCCATTTTACTCACTGTTGCATAGTTTTTAGATTTGTATTCAATGGGGCCGATCCCATGGCCCACGCGCAACATGCATGCACACACATTCGTAGAGAGCACACTGTGCTGTGCAGAATGATTGCGGACAGTCTTTTATTTATTTATTGTGTATATATATTGTGTGTGTGTGTGATAATATATATATATAGTAAATACAATTTTAACAATGGCCCTGCCCCCAGTGGCCCACCAACCTAAAAGTCCCCCAGCTGCAACTCATGTCTGCAGATTCAGAAAGCACTATCACTGCAAATACACACGTGGGTTCCATCGTAAAATGCAATGTAATGAATGTCTTCAAAAATAAACAAACATGGAGTTGAATCCCCCAAATCCTGAAATGCTTTAACAGCAGTAGCAGCAACATTTGGAGTTTTTTTGTCTTCAGGCCCTTTCAGACACACTACACTCACATTTATAAGCACTTCTCCACAGATATAGTGAATGAATAAGTTTATTTGAATCAGCCTTTTGGCCATATCAAAGTACTTTACATTTATACAATAATATACCAATTCTCAAATACATCAAAAAACAAACAAACTAAAATAGTCTATCCCCAAAGTTAAATTCCCACAAGCAGAAATGCCCATTATCTCGGGTTTACAATCCATTTCATATCATTCATCCCTCCCACTCTTTATTAAATGTGACATCCCATTCGTCTATTAGATAGTTCAAACGTGAGCCTTAACCTCTGCAAAGGGAAGCGCAGAGCTAATATACCACCCTGGAATATACTAGGCTGAAAACAGGTCAGATCTAGTTTGTTAGAGACAAATAAGCTAGGCTCCCACTACATCTACCTCTGCCCATAGGGGCAGATGCTGGAACACGCCAGCAATAAAAGTCCTCCAACTCCATCTCATCCTCCTCCAGTACGCAGGTCTCTTCAGGGCACACTATGTCAAAACCTTAGAGGTAACCTAGAAACTGTCTCCCCACTAATTTTAATTTCCACCCTCTAACATTCCAAAAGATAACTCTCATTAAGGCTCTAACACCCTTTTCCCTTGGCAGTCATTTTCCGCACACCCCTTTTCTGAAAAACCAGCTGTATTCAGGGAATCAGCCCGGCCTCCTCCTCCCCCTCATCAGAATGTCCTTGGACTAGGACAGCCTGGGACGTGTCCTCTATTTCTAGGTCATCTACAATTATGAGACCCTTCTACCCAGCTACTCTGGCTTGCTGGGGGGTGGGGATCACTAGCTTTCTCCCTCTTCTGCCTTTGAGCTAATCCCGACAGTGTAACCCTACTGGCCTCCAGGGATGCCTCTATTTCTTCCACAAGAGGAACATCGTTCCATAACTCAAAATCTTCCAGATATCTATGAATGAATAATGTTATTATGCTTAGTCACATGGTCATTACAATTTCTAGGCAAACAAACAAATACCAAAAAACCTATTGTACCATAACCCACAGACATATAAAACACTTAGTAAAACTAGTTAGCCATATCAGGCAGAACAGTCTAAGAGCACATCAAGATATACACTATATATGACAAAAAATTTGATCCCACTTTGTCATACTAGAGGCCTAACATCGATCACTATCACATCTAGCACTATTCCTTTCAAGGACAATAGTTATTCACGTATCTTGATTGGCTCTGAAGGAACCGTATCTGTCAGATTCTTATAACTCTACCAGCAAAAATCGCAACCATTTTTATTCTTATGGGGTTTGTGTCCTTTAACAGGTAGAGCAGGTGATGTAATATTGGACAGGAGGGATCGTCATCGTATCCAGTTATTTCCTGCAATCGTATACGCTGAGTAGCATAAAATGGGCACTTCAGCAGATAGTGTAGTAAATCCTCAACCTCGGCACCACATGGGCAAATACGTTGTGCATATGGTATATTATTATACCTTCCCTCTAATACCACCATCTGCATTATTTGAAGATGGAGATTTAAAAAGGCTTTCGTAAGATTCGGCTCTCCTAGATGGTTCAAGTAGTTGGCTCCATCAATGGGGGGTATCAGGTATTTATAATATGGAGCGGCTCTAGTATTCTTCGCAACCGTTCTCAAATTCTGCGTATCTATATCACTTATCCTCTGCTTCAACAATTTAATGATCACTTTACTCGTGCTATCACAAAAAAAGGTCTCCAAAAAGTCTAAAGTATTAAGCCACAAGTTAATCCCTACCCACCAGCAATCCCTCCCTCTTTCATTATCAGCACGCTTTTCTTGCAAGGCCACCAACGCAAGAGAATTTTCCGGGGCCTCCCGTAGTGTGGCCCAAAAAGACAGTGCTCACATTTTTAATTCAGATGCTAACGATGGTCTTCCTAATTCTAAGTTAATCAGTGCTGCTTTTATTGCACGGTGAATTGCCAGAATTTCTCTCCATGCTCCATTTACCACCACCTCCAATCGTGTCAACATATGACTTCCCGACCCCCATAATGGGGCTGCATAAAACAGACTTGTCATAACCTTTGCCTCTATCAAGCATATTACGGCTTTGAAGTTTTGCTGGCCGTATTGCATAAAAAAAGGCTGAACGACTAACATCTCCGTTTTCATTTTCTGCTTTATTGCACTAATATAGGTTTTCCATGAACCATTATATGCAAAAATAATGCCCAAATACTTACATGAGCACACCTGCTCCAATGTATGCATCCCTAAGACCCAATTATATCTGGCATATTTGTTGGCAAATACCATAATTTTTGTTTTATTATAGTTAATTTCTAATCTCATTTGTTTGCATTTCATCTCAAAGTCAGCCAAACCCCTAACTAAACCGGGTTTACTCAAGGACAAGAGCATGGTGTCATCTGTGTATAAGAGCATGTAAATCTTTCTACTTCCCAATTTAGGTGGATGGTACTTCCCTGCATCATTCAGACTAGCTACCAGGGCATTAATGTAAATATTAAACAGGGATAGAGCCAGGAGACATCCCTGGCTTACACCCTGCTGTGTTGGTATAGGTTCTGTTAAACAACCCTTAGGATGCACTCTTACTCTCAGTGTAGTGTCAGCATACAGTGCCTTAATCAAGCCTAGCAGACGTTTATCCATGTGCAGCCTGTCAAGTTCTTCCCACAACCTCACCCTACATACAAGGTCAAACGCCATTGATAAATCAATGAACACTGCGTATAGCTTCCTTTTACACCTCTTATATTTATTTATAAGGTGATCCAAAACAAAAGCTTGGGTAATAGTAGACCTGCTGCATCTGAAACCCACCTGCTCCTCTGCCAAAATGTGCTCCTCCTCCATCCACTTGACAAGATGGATTAATAATAGCGTAGAGTAAATCTTAGAGACTATGCAGAGAAGGCTAATAGGCCTGTAATTTCTAGGATCCTTCCTATCACCTCTTTTATAGATGGGTACCACCAAACTAGTTATCCAACTATTAGGGATCACCATGGTCTCACTTATAAGGGTAAATACGTATGCCAATGCAGCAATCCAATAGTAAGGGAGAATTTTAAAAATACATCCCCCGCTAAATAATCCACCCCCGCAGCTTTCCCTCCTTTCAGTTTAGCAATAGCCTCCATCACCTTCTCAGGTGTAATCTTGTCCCATTTTGGCAAGTCCGAATGAGGGTAACTACAAGGCTTTCATCCTCGAGGGCCTTAAAGACTTCCTCAAAATGTTTCATCCACACACAAGCAGGAATCTGCAATTCTGTATATATAATTCTTTGATTATATGATTGCTTCACAAACTTCCAAAAGGCCTGCATATCATTTTCTTTCATTATATCTGCCATCAACTTCCATTTCTGTGCAGCAAACTCCTTTTTCTTTGCTATTAGTACCTTGTAAATTTTCCTTAGATTCCTATAAGCTTGCATATATCTTAAGTCAATATATCTCTGCAAATTACACGCTTCCTTTCTCAGTGCAGTCCGTACCTCCCTACACTCCCTGTCCCACCAACCAGACGTTTTCTTATGGTATTTCCCATGGAATTTCCCGTCCTTTGGAACCAATTATCCAGTTGTCAGGGTGCAGGCTTGAACTTGCAACCCTGACCTTGGTAGGTAGGGAAGTTTCACCAGCGCTATAGGCAGGGTCCCGAGCCAAATGCGGGTCTGCGATTCGCAAATTTCCTGCAGAATTCCCCTCCCCCCGTGGAATCTCCTGCCCCGCTTACCGCAGCGCAGAATTTCTAGCCTGCGCTGGGGGGACGCGGGGCAGGAGATTCCATGGGGGAAGGGGAATGAACAAACCCTCAGGGCTTCCCCTCCCCAGCTGCCAGGGCTTGCCCCCCCCCCCCATTTAGATAATTAATTAACTTACCAGTGACAGCAGCAGCAGCTGCTCCGTTCAGCGCGCTCGTACTTCCTGGCCCCTCCCGACGGGGCCTCTCAGAGCGACATAGCTGGATGACGTCATCTGGCTGCGTCGCTCTGAGAGACCCCGTCGGGAGGGGCCAGGAAGTACGAGCGCGCTGGATGGAGCAGCTGTTGCTGCTATCACTGGTAAGGCAATTCCTTTTCTAAAAGGGGTGGGGGGGGGTGGGGGGGAGTCAAGCAAGCCCCGGCAGCTGGGGAGGGGNGGAGGAGGAGGCGAGGCAAGCCAAGCCCCCCCCTCCCCCCCGGCATGGTAAATCGCACTGAGGCGCAGAATTGGGCCCTGACTCCTGCAGATTTTTTTTTTTAATTCCGCAGAAGAATCGGGGCCCTGGCTATAGGGTAGCTGAGCTTGCTGCTACTCTCCTCCTGGCTGCCTGGTGGCCTGCCCTGCTTGGCTCCTCCCCCCTGGACTCCTTATTGGTTGCCAGCAATATAAAAGGCCTGATGGGCACAGTTGCAAGCTGCAGGACATCAGCTCTTGGCTGTGATCCTGTCGCTTGCTTCACCCTTTGTGCTCTTGGTCTACTTTCAGGTTTCCCTCTCCTTCTGCCCCTCTTCCCTCTTGGTACCTCTGTTTCTCTTGCCTCTTTGACTCCTGTTTACTGATACTTCTGCTTCCCTTGTCTCTGTGACTCCTGTTCACCTGTTCCTTGTTAGCCGTCTCTTAGCCAGTTCTGTCTCCTCCTGCAGGCTGCCTTTTGTAGGGATTCCCCTTCCCCTCTACCTTGTTAGGTCTAGGTTTCCCCACTCTGCTAGCTGTTCCTGCCTTTGGCTTTGCCCATGTTTATAGTACAATAGCCATAGTTTATTCTGTTGCCTTGTGTCTTTGGTCCCTGTTCCTGGTAGTTCCTTGTTGCTCCCTTTGTTCCCTGCTCTTCCCCTATCTTTAGTCTCATAGCCCTTGTTCATAGTTTCCCTTGGCTTCCCTGGTTCCTTGTTGCCCTATTCCTTGTTGTTCATGTTACGTTGGGTTCTTGTGTTCATGTTGTATGGTTACTGAACGCCTTGATCCTTGTTCCCCTTCGCACCCCTAGTCTTGGGTCCCAGTCCTTGGCTCATGTTTCCCCATTGCCCTCATAGCCTTGGCTTCTAGGTCCTTGTCTCTGTTCCTCTTTGCCCTTATTGCTCCCCAGTGCTGCTCTGGACTCTTGTTTCCCCATTGCTTCCCTAGCATTGGTTCCTGGGCCCCTTGGCTCTTGTTCCCTATTGTCTCCCTGTTTCCCAGTGCTGTCCTAGCTCTGGGTCTTTCGTATCCTGTCTCTGCCTCCATATTGCCTTTCTTGCTTCCCAGTGCCTTCTGAGCTCTGGGTCTTTCGTGTCTAGCCTCTTGTTCTCTATTGCTCTGTATCGCTCTCTAGCTCTGGTCCCTTCGCCTCTTGGCTCTCACTCCCTAGTGCTCCCCTTGCTCTCTATTGCTCCCCTAGCCCTAGTTCTTTCGTTCCTTGCTTATTGTTCTCCTGGTTCCCTAACCCTTCCCCATTGACCTCGATGATGAGTCATCCACCTTCATAGGTACCTGGCGCTCATGCTGAGTATTCAGTCTCCAGGAGAGTGGAGAACGGCTGAGAGGTTTCCCTGTGGCTCCCCCACTCCCCTCTACCCCATTCCCCCTTCTACCTGCTTACATTGCATCATAGCTCCTTTCTGTTCCTTTGAACCCCCAGCCCTGTACAGTGTAGTCCTTTTAGGGTATCTCCTCCTTGGGCAATGCCCCCTTGGACCCCATCGCCTCCACAAATTTAGACTATAAGTCCAGGACCTGGACCACCTCACCAGAGTTCATTATCTGCTTGGAAATCACCACCACCTCTTGGCTATCAAGAAAGACTGACGTCGCAAGTTCCCCTCTTCCAGACCACCTAATCATGCGACGACTGATACTGGGTCCCAATTCTGGCATGGGAAAGGGTTGCCTATTGCCCATTTAGCTTTAATCCTAACCCCTAAAGGGAAATGGTCACTCAAATAATGTTCCAGAATTGAAAATGTCATCAGCCAATCTATCAAATCAAAGGAGAATAACACAGTCAATGACACTACCCCTCCCCTTCCCAATATAGGTCAGTCCTCCACTACAGTCTCACTCACTATTCCCATTAAGATTCCTCAAATTTAGGTTCAAAACTAATTTATACAATTCTTTGCCTGCTTGATTTATCTTCAAATCCCTTGATGGCCTCTCCTGATTATGATCTAACAACATGCTTTCGATAGCCTCTAGGCCTAAGGCCCACTGGATGGCCACGGCACTTGGGCCAATCCTCGCGTTTAGATCACCTACCAGAATTATACCATCCATAGGATACCTATCTTGGTGATTTACAATCATCTCTTCCAATACCAAAAAAGTCCTATCCGGTTTCCTGAGGGATTATAGGCATTTATCAATAAAACAGGTCCTTTCAGGGCTTCACCACTCAACCGTAGTACAAGAATATCATGTGTTGGACTAACTAGTTCTTCAACCTGTATTTTGACGTCATCTGACACCAACGTTAAAATTCCTCCCTTAGGTCTACCCTTAGTTGCTCCTCGCTGGGCTAGCTTATTCCATGCTGTATAACCCTTTATTGTAAATTCCTTAGCAGGGCACCAAGTCTCCTGCAAGCCTATTATATAAAATTGCTTAATGTATAGCCCAAATTCCTTGCTTTGTACTTTGCTAGCCCAGCCTGCAATATTCCAGGAAGTGAGACACAGAAAACCGTCCTTATCCTTCCTGGAAGGTCAATCGACCTGGGACAGGACATTTCCTGCATTTACCTGGGAGGGCTGCAAAGTTACAGAGGCCAAAAGGCACACAGAGTGCTGCTCCACCTGTAGGAATGAACTTTCCAAGGGAGGCATACTTGCATAGCTCGTATTCTCCACAGACACTGACTGGGGAGCCATTATAAACGAGTCCTCCTTCCCTTTACCTGATGGCGTTGAAGTTAAATGCTCCTCAGGGGAAATAGTCACAAGAAAGTCCTGCAGATTAACATCCTTGGTCTCAAGTGTGCCTTGTTTGGGGATCTGTACTACTTTCCCATGTTCTGGGGAAACCCCTGGGCATGAGGCGAAATTACTATATAATCTTGGGATTTGTTTATATAAGCAGGACATCTTGTTAAGGAAAAAGCTCGAATTAACTACAGGCTGTTCCTTATCCACACACCCCTTAGAGATCTCTCGGTCAGCTTCCACGGGCTTAGACAGATTCAATTGAACTTGCATCTCCCCTTCCGAAAATTCCAGCTTAGACATGGGCAACTGAGGCAACCCCATAGACTCCGGATTTTCTCTGTACTTTATCTGTGGCAGCCTCTCAGGAATCTTATGGCTATTATCCAATTTGTCAAACAGGTTAGTCCTACAGACCTGCGACTTCTTACAATATACAAAAGTAGGACATACACCGTGCACACACAAGTATTTTCCTCTTTCTTTGATTTGGTTCACCCAACCACACGGAGTAAATTCTATAATTATAATTCTAAGATTCCTAAAAGCACCAGCCAGATCTACCGAGACAATATCTTTGCTAGTAATTGGGAGATGGGACAAAATTCTCAGATGTTCTGCACCTTCCAAAGGGCTGCTCCAAAAAGGTAGATTCCCCCTCCCGGTAGGTGCTATATTTAACGCCAATTTGTTTGGGACCTTCTGATGCACAGTGGGAATAAATTTCCCCTATACATCCATTAGGTCAAACTTTACTTCATTCTCCGACTCCCTATTGATCTCCTGCTGTGGCCCCCCTCTGGCAGCCATGCTCTGTGCCAGACCTTTCTTTGTGAGGCTGGGCAGGACCCCCTATATGATAGGAACTATATCTGCCCAATGCTGTGGATAGCTCACTTACTTTATGCGTCAATGCATTTAATTGTGAGAACAAATATTGGACTGTCTGTGCCATAATCATTACATGTCTCGCTATTAATTCATTAGAAAGATTATTTCTATGAACCTGAGCTAAACTCTTGTCCTCTGACAGCGAGAGTCCGACATCTTCCACCCATCTAGATCTACCTTTCTGTCCTTCAACCTGATCTTTAACAGATGGCAACTTTATTGATTTACTCATACATATAGGTTCACTCCCTAACAATTGACTCCCCCGCTCGGGGGAACTTGCTGTATCAGCCAATTGCTCATATCTATTTGTTAGTTTTGTACCGATAAAAATAAAATTATCCATCTTCCTCTGTTTGGAGGGTGGAGATATCCTGTTGGTTCTAACCCGAGATCGTTTATTCTTGGGGGACATTATACTTTCCCCACCAACTAACCCACCCAAACTCTTTGCGTTTTGTACAGGGATCACTTTTCCTTCCCAAACTAAGCAGCCAGAAGACACTGGCAATATAGGTAGATCTTTTGGCTCACCCCTAATACAGGTTTCACAATAATAACCTTCCCAAAGTCTCCTGTCCTCGCTGTGCCTAAGGCCATGCGCACAGCCCTCAGGTGCGCTGCCCCGGCGCACCACCCCGGCGTGCGCCTACAGCACTGCTGTAGGCCTTGCACAGAGTTAAGGGCGCCTGGCGGAAGTGGCGTCTGGGAATCCCCAAGCGAAGTTCCGCCCCCTGTATGTCACCTGGTGCTCTTCTTGGCGCTCCCGGAGTCCTGTAGACAATCAAAATATGCACCCTATCCACAAGAATAGTTCATTGGTGTCTGAGCCACAGGCAACGTCCCACTCAGCTCCAGGTACTCGGACAGGCTCTCCCGTGACTCCCTGGTCTGCTCCACCCCAGATACCTATGTTTGTCCCAGTTTTGGCTAATCACGGCTGGATTGCTCGATCCCAGAATACCCTCTACCACCACCCCAGGGTTTTTCTTGCAATCCACAGAGACAAAAACACCATCTGTGCTCCCTTCAGCAGGTACCAGGAGGTCTACTGAGTCTAGAGGGAACTTACAGATCCCAACTTCTGTGCCTCCAGCCTCACTGCACAGAGTGGATATGCTATCTGTAATACTTTGTAGACCATCATACTTATAGTTACAAGACCCGGCTCTCTCTGCTCCATCTTCCCTTCCAGATTCTGTATATCTGACCTCAGTGATCTTTCATTGTAAGAATGATCTTCCACCCAAACCTCGATTCCCCTCCTCTACTTCCATAGTTTCAAGATCTATAAGAGGTCTTATCCAATCTCCATCTATTACTCCCCTCAATTTATTATGGCAGAGACCGTCATTAAAAGGGGCAGATACTAAGTCCTTACCACCAGCTCGCGCTGTCTCCATTTCTAACCTGTTTCCCTCCATTCCATACTCCTTGCCTTATACCCACCTTCTTATGTCAGCATCCTGGGCACCTCTGCCTGTGCCTCACCTACTGGGGAGACTAAATCTGCATGAGAAAATACCTTAGCCAGATATAAGTCCCTAGCCCTGAGGAGCCTATTGACCCGAAATAGCTATCTTATCAGAGCAGGTCTGTTGAAACCTATCACCCATTTATGTAAATTAGGGGACAAACGTATAGGTCTTATAGCTCTTATATCAGAAGATAGACAACGAATATTGGCCACAGCCCACAGATGCCTACCAATCTGGGATAACTCTGTTAAAGGAGGGGAGGATAGTAAGGGCTATTGCATTCCTTTAAAGCAAAACTGTGGTCTGAACGCTGCTTTGCCTAATAGAATTTGTTCCGGCATCCCCTACAATTCTTCCCTTAGAGGCTGACAGAATTTCAAATTCCAAGCTGCCCTTGGTGAAAATTCAAATTTTGTTTTTCCTTCCAGTGTCAGTCAGAATTTTTAGCTGGGTGAATATATGCTTTAGAATCTGAGCTATCAAAAGCATCTGATCCGCTAAAAGACTCAGTGAAGAATCCCTAAGCCTACAATCTTTCATCCTCTGAGTTGTAGAGAAAATTTCACCTTCCATTTCTCCCTCACAATTTGTTCAATTGCACTGGGCTCTCTCCCCTACCTCTGCTCCTCGTGTAGGTGGTGATTTGATTGATCTTAATGGCGCCCTGGTTGACGGGGGCTCAATGTCTGGGTCTAAAAGTGAAAAAGAATTTCTTACTGGAAAATGCCTCAAGGGTGATACAATCAATTCCCTGTCTGGTCTACCTGTTGTCCTTAGGGTTATTCAAATAAAAATCCAATTTCCTTTGTTTAATTGGTGGGGAATACCAGCCCTCTTCTATACATGGTCTCCTAAGTTTGAGAGGCATTGGTGATAAAGAGAAAGCAACCCCCAACCTAGGCCAATCCCAACGCCTATCAAAGTAAAGGGGTGGGGGGCGGTGCCGTGCAACAGGCATGAGAGCTCAGTCACTTGTGGGAGCAAAACAAAGCAAGGCAAATAAATCATCCACTCTACATCGGAGCCTGCAGGCACTTTTAACTCCTTGGTGGTGCCACAACTGCAATCTCCTCTGGAGTAGAATACTGTCACCTCGAGGAACACCATTCTCCCCTAGATCGGGACAACCACTCACGGTCACAAAGGCCAGCAAACGGCCTGACCAACAGCCACCACCCTTTGGATGTTGCCCTTCGGGCTGGTGCCCCCAGGACCCAGCCCCTCTGGGAACACCTGTAGAAACCAAAGGTGTCACCACTTGCTCTAATCCCAGGCACCAGCCACACACTTCAGGGGGAAACTAGCAGGAGGAGATCACAAGCCCCCACAGATATGGGCCCTTTTCACACAAGATGCCTCCACCCAGTTTCGCTGGGTGGAGACATCTGTGTGAACACTGTGGGCGGGGTGCATTTCATTGGGTGGAGGTGTCTGTGTGAACATCACGGGCAGTGGGTGTAGGTGTATGCGTGCTTCCGCGCAACACCCATCTCCACCCACCACCTACCCACAGAGCACAAGCATTGCAGTCCGTTGCTGTGGATGGATGGAGATGGGTGTTGTACAGGAGCATGCACGCACCTACACCCACCGCCCAAGGTGTTCACACAGACATCTCCACCCAGCAAAATGCACCCTACCCACCGCCCGCTGTATTCACAGACGCCTCCACCCAGAGGCATCTCGTGTGAAAAGGGCCCATGTTGCAGGGCTGCAATGTTGTCCTGTGGGTGCCCTGTAACATACATAATAAAATGTAACACCCATTTTATCGGTGTTAGAGTGTCTGTGTGAAAAGGGTCATAGTAGCTGGAAACCTACTTTCTTTGGGTGTTTTTTTTTTTTTTTTTAAAGAAGTGAAGATTGAGTTTGTCACAATTTTAGGCTGTGACCAATCCCATATTTTGCTGTTTGATCTAAAATTATTAACTCCACTGTGTGGTAAAATAGTTCCCTAGCACTCTAAGACCATGATCCAGATAGGCACAATGCCAGCGCAAGGGGTCATGTGCTGGTGCAGGGCTGACGAAAAGCATACGGCTGAGAGCAAGTATGTGCGGGCACAGGCGGATGCAGAGCACCGCGGGCCAGATGGCCACACCCCCTCCGCCGGTATTGACGTGGGGAATACAGCCCATGAAAGGAATTCTCAACCCGTTAAGTAAGTCCCACCGAGGTACCCCACCGTGGGAAAGCCCGCCAGCCGCCTCGTGGCAAACTGAACGGCCATGCCTGCGCCGACTTACTCCTGCTTGGACCAGGAGTAAGGTCCGCAAAGTCATAAGGAAACAGGCACTGGCCAACTGGAGACTCACAAGCCACTGCACCACCAGCCAGCCCACGAACCCCACCGCGCACACACCAGAGCGGTGACCTAGCTCCCGTCCCACCACCGGAGCCAGAGCACATGGAGAGACATGGAAGGGGTGAGATCTCGCTGTGGATTGTCCACAGCTCTCATACTCTAGGATGAGTGCTGTGGGGTTTGGGGTCTGGCCGGGCAGGGGGTGCAGTGGCTTCTGAGACACCAGGCGCCCTTCCTGCTGTTCTGAGGCCCCCTTCCTGCTGCTCATTACCGTCGCTCCACACACACACCCATCCATCCCCTGCATTGTGCAGCTTTCCCCTGCACGGCGGATTAGCTAGATTGCGGTCTTAGTCAGTAGTGCTGCTAATTATCTTAAATAACCAACAAATTAAACTCTTCACATTTTTTTAAAAACCTAGATCTTTCCCCATTTTTTGTTCTTTTGCACATCTAGCTACATATTCCTAGTGTTAAGGGCGAACCCTACCATTAGGTGAGATTGTTCAGGTTACCATTAAAGCAAATTTTCTCTCTCAATCCAATTGTAGGAATTATGGAGGTTATAATCTGAAATTACTATAAATTGCAAAACAGATGTCATTTTATCCCCATTTTATCCCTATCTGATACATTTCTAAAATGTTCTCTTTTGGGATTGGAATTTTCCATCTTTGGTTTACGTATGAAGGTGAAGTCTTTGAAAACGTATGAACAAAACCCATCCAGCCATTTGAGAAGTGGTGTGGATGAAAACTGGTTTTTTGAAGATAAACTAGCAACATGCTGTGATGCCAAATAAGTAAAAAAGCAGTAACTTAAAGTAACCTTAAGCTGTGCTTTTAAATGGATAAAATGTGTATGCCTACACATTTATGTTGGTGGCCATGTTAAGAAAATTGGTATCCGATGGGAAATTGCAAAGATGTACTCCTTTCCCTGCACCCTACAATTTTTAAAACTAAGTGTCTGACTGCCCAAACAGAAAAAGTGAAAGGAGTAGCACCTGTGAGCTGAGGAGAATGCTTTGAGTAACTGGTGTCCCCTCTCTGTTGCAGCTGTTTACCAGGCAAGTGGAGGGGAGGATTAAGAATAGTTCTGGCTACTCCATTACCTGCTTCCAATCAGGTTGCACGAGCCTGAGGGAAGAGCAAGCTGGCTCTGCTTTTCTCATCTCCAACACAACTATCAAGGGCAACCTAGACTGGCAGCAATCGTGTAAAAAAATAAATAAAAAAAACATAACAGAAATTTGCAGTTGATATCACTAAAGAGCACAATATCTAGAAACAAAAGAATACTACATTTGGCTTTTCAACAAAGTGTCATAAATCAGGATATTCAAAGGATCTCTCTCAGACTAAGTAGTAGGGATCTCCAAGTAACCACTGCAAGGTAAACAGCAATTTTAAAAAGATGTTTTCAAGCTCAGCAACAGATTGAACAGAAACACTTGATCATGCAAGCTTTAGTGCTCTCTCAGCTGGCAGCTTTATTGGGTTTCACAGATGCCAACCAGACATCATGCCACATTCCAGGGCAGTTTACATCAAAATGGGGACCATTTATAAATGTCTAATAATAATAAATAATAATAATAATAAATGAGATAGGTGCAAACTGTCCAAAGAAATCCCCTCAAGCCCACTTCACACATCTCTCCTGAATTAATCTTTCCTGATTAATGGCTAAATGGAGCCAATGTTCCAGTACAGTTTAACTACACCAGACATTCATCAGTGGTCTAATCATGTTTAACAACATTTCTCAAAATTCAGGTGACAATTCTCAACTCTTCAACCACTAACCATATAATCCTGACAAACTCAAATCTCGGTTTCTGGAAGTTGGTTGCCTAGATCTAACCATGGTAGTAAGAACAAGACTTCACACACATTTTCTACCTATAGTTAAAACCCCATAAAATTCTTTATATATGTACATACAATTTTTTGAGCATTTCCTGCAAATTCTTATTATCCATTAAAATGTTGTTTTGTTTTCACTAATACCCTAAATAACCATATAAACAAACACAGTGTAAAGTCATATTGCATAATTTTACTGCTCATTTACTCAATGGCACAGAAACTAAAAAGTGAATGCTTGTTGAGCACTTGGACAAAGCTAAGTAATGAGAGGTAGCTAGTGTTTATGAGAGGTAGCTAGTGTTTTTGATAATGAAAAGAAAAAATATCTCCTTTGTTCTATAATGTGTGCAGGGTCAGAGGTGACTTGAAATTCTTTTTGGAAGAATCCAACTTTTACTTCTCAAGACAACAGCAATCCAATATCAGAAGTTTGTATTTGGACAATTATCTTCACTTTCTTCCTAAAATGATTTAGAAACTTTTAAAACTATGACAAGATACCGATTCATAATCCTGTTGCAAGCACTCCAGTTTTGCAACAACAAAAAAAGCCTGAACAAAACACAAAAACCATATAGGAGGTCCCCAACTTAGTTTAGCTTACCAAATAGTAATAGATAACAAGAGTCTTCTTTCTTCCAGCTAGTTTCAGAAGCTGTTCTTCTGACACTTCACATTAAAATCTGCAAAATACAAGACAATTTACATTTAACCTAACTATGACTGAAAAAAAATCACTGCACCAATCTAATATTGGAGCTCTAAGACACCTCAAGTGGGTCACAGCTGGGGAAAAACACATGGGATATATTTGAAAGTACTCCTTTTGTATATTAAAATATGAAATTTTACTAAATATTATAAGTTAAAGTACAAGGATAAAGCTACACAGGGAAGATATTTGGGGTCTAGCTGACCCCCAACACAGAAGTCGACTTTATATACTAATTCTTTGCCTGATTCTTACCTGTTTAACAAACCATGAAAACCAACTTATTCTTTACTCAAGTGTTAACTGTTCTATCTTCCCAGTACCAGGTAAGACAGTTGACCGATTAATTTTTTCAGAGCAAACGTAGGCTTTCCAACCAATCCGTTTTAAAGCTTACCTTTCATGCAGTTCATTTCACTGAAAAACTGTGATCATACAGGGTATAATTACTACATGGGGTCTCCAAGGGTGTTAAACGAGTTGGTAGTCCACACTGATCATGTGGACATCAGCCACCAGACATGCAGTCCCCACTCACGTTGGGGTCCTGAAGCTTGCAGAGCCTGATGTGTGAGCAAATAAAGGCTAATGCATGTTTGCATCCCATCAGTTAGGCTGCATGCAGACTCCGTGGATACAGGTCCGCCAGTACCATGGGGTCACGCACACACAGCCTACAGCGTTTCAAGAGTGATCACTTCCAGCCCCTTTCCTTGCTCTCACTGGCACACAAGTTTTGTCCACCTTAAAAGCCCACTACGCCATTTTCAAATATGTGTTCTTCCAGCTCTTCCTGGTTAGCAGTATGTGCTCGACACTTGTTCTTTCCCAGCCACTGCATTCTCCATAATGACTTGTGAAGGATTACCATTGCTGGGGCCATGGCTCAAACCAACAGCCAGACAACCCCAGCACCACTACCACCACAAAATTGCAGTCACGCTCAGCCTACCGATCCACCCACCAACGTTGCCTTCCCTGGACCAAACAAGCAACCACGGCCTTCATCTTCTATGGGGGTAGCAGAGGTCCAATATGCCGTGGTGCTACCAGAATGAGTTGGCGTTGCTGTAAATCGGGACATGAACCATTACTGACAACAGGCCAAAAATGTCAGGTGCAGGTACAAAGAGATCAGAGAAAAACTTCACCAGTCACAGGAGGCACACTGCTGTATTATGAGCTCCTTGACCGGTTCCCCCTGTGCGAATGCAGCCATCATTGCATTCCACCTGTATGACTGCATCTTCACCAGGCCAGAAGCAGCTGGATATGGCTCCCACCACTGACTGCGTCAGTTCCCACCATGGAAGCAGCAAATGCTCACAGATATACCTCCATGTCCGTCCCCACCCTGGAGCCACGATGGGTCAACGTGGACACAAACACTGCGACTCTTATAGTGTATTCCTTTGAGATCTAAAGCCAGTTCTTGTTCAAGAAGCCACACAACTGGCGGTGGGATGGTGGTGTGTGTGTGGATATGGAGCAAATGGTGGTGGGTTGATTTCTGTATGTTCTTCACTTATCGACAGTGATCGCAGGAGGAGAACTGCGTGGTGCTGGGATTCCACAACAGCAACCACCCCAGCAGCAATATAGACCAGGTATTCATTCCTGCTTCCCATTCAGGCGAGCTGAGGACTTAAACTGGTCAGGTGGGGGCCAGAAACACCAGGAGAGGAAGATGGTTGGGGCAGTCTTAACGAATGGCTTTCCCTTGTTGCCTTGCTACAAGTCTGCCAGTGCAACAGGAGCAAACAGAAACCTCTGCCACAAGTGCCCAGTGGAACCAGGACCTGCAACAGGTGGCACAGGGACGATTTTGCAAGTGAGCTGCTTGGGGAGAAGATGTAGCGCCGGCGGCAGACAAGATGCACACCACCATTAACGGCATGGCCAAGGAACACAGGCAGCTGGTGCAGCAGAATGCCCCAGAATATAAACCCTTTGCTTCCAGGGCCTGCCTAGACTGCTAGGAGGAGGACAAGCAACGGACACGCCTCTGGCAGCAGTTCGAGCAGTCGGACAGTTTGATTGAGAAGGCAAGTATGGAGATGAGCAAGATGTGGGCACAGACGCAAAGCAGTCTGTCCCAGTCCATTCATCTCTAAAGCACCCTGCTCAAGCACATTGCTGGTGCGACCATGAGCACTGTTGCTCAGGGGCAAACACCACTTTCTGATCCTCATTGGCTATTCATGCTTCCCTGCATGGAACTCTACCAACTGCCCTGGTTCCCCCCACTCCACCCCCAGGGAAAGACCTTAGTGCCACCATACTAGGTCAGACCAAAGGTCCACTGAGCCCAGCACTCATCTCCAACAGTGGTCAATGTCGGTCACTTGGAAGCAGTACCCAACAGGTCACAATGGGGCGATCCATTCCCTGTTGTTCACACCCAGCTCCCGACAGTAAGAGGTTACATTCCCAAAACCTACTCAGCTAATAGCTGCTAACGGACCTATCCTACAGAAACTTATCCAATCATTTTTTAAACCCAGCTATACTACTGGCCTTGACCACATCTTCTGGCAACAAATTCCACAACTTAATTATACATGGATTGAAAAAATACTTTCTTTTATTTGTTTTAAATCTGCAAGTGAGCTACTTGCTACTAGTGTCCCCTAGTTCTAGCACCCAAGCCCTCTCCACACTTAACTATCACCAGGGAACAGTTCCTGGGGCAGGCACACTTTCCTCCCCTCCAATCATTCCTGCATGGCTCCTGTGAGCACTAGTCCAGAGCCCAATCCACACGAGGATGATTGGGAAAGCTTCCCTCCACGAGTCCGGCTACCCCAGAAAGAGCAAGCACAAAGTTCTTTACTTTTCATTATCCATGCTTTCTGTGCTACTTCTGGGAAAGGAGGGAAGTTTACGGGACGGGGGCACTTTGGAGAATAGCGGTATGGTGGCAGAGCAATAAGCTACTTTGGGGGTCTGGGGGTTGAAAGGTAAGGGGGTGGCAAGTGCACTGAAAATGGGTGGGAAGCCCACTGGCCAAGCTTGCAGCCAGCTAATCAATGAATGCCAATAGGTATGCTGTCCTGGTGCAGTGGGAGCCGCTGGGCCAAGGGAAAACACAGTGACACACAGGAAACATTTTAAAGGATATTACTAATATCACAAAAATATAATTTGAAACAATTCACTGATGCTCTTTAAACTGTCACTGATAGTAGGTGTTGGGGGCAGCATTGTGGTTGATGGGCCAGCACACAGTGTCCCAGATCTCTCCAGCTATGCGCTGCTCTACTCGATTCAGCTGGCCCCAGAACACAGACACTGGCTTGCCGGAGCTAACTGGAGGAAAAACGGTGTGGTTTTCCAACATGGCCCCACCAGTCTTACCAATGTCATAGAGAACACAGGCGGTGGTAGTTCAAAGTGGAGTCATCTCTTGGTGGAAATCAATTCTGGATGCAACCGATCTCTTCACTGCTGCTTTAATAGCCCAAAAGCTCTCTCTGCAACAGAGCGGGTGGTGCTGTGCTGCCTGTTAAATTACCTTTGCTGTGGGCAACACAATATGGTTCATGAGCCAGGGTTTAGGGGGTAGGTAGTATCCTTGAGAACAACAGGCCTCATAAGCACCCCCGCAATGCATGTTTCAGTGCAGGGTCCAAAGTCTCCAGCGCGCATATGGCCGAAGAAGGGAAATAGATGGAAAATTTGGGCATGATGGTTCTTCCCAGTCCACCTATCCGGTACATCCGTGAACCGGGCATAGTGGTCCGCTATGGCCTGGAGAACCTCCGAGAAAAAACCCTTCCAGTTCAGGTAGTCGTCCCTTGGTATGGGTTGGGCAGATTATGGCAATATGGCTCCGATTGTCTTTTTCAGTTCAGGAACCCCCTCCTGCCAAAAGTCCTCCATCACCTCTGCAAGGTTAGTCAACTGCACCACCCAGTCCAGCAGCACTTCCAGAGTCACTGTGCAAACGTCCACTAACTAGTATGGTGCCCACCATGGAAGTTCCAACACCAAATTGTTGGGTGACAGAGCAACAGGAGTCTGGAGTGCCAAGCTTCCAGATGGCAAAGGCAACATGCTACTCCACAGGGATCTGTGACTGTATCACTGCGCTCTGTTTCTCCAGTCATGGCCTGAGGATCTCGGCTACCTGCAAAAGGAGGAGGTTTGCAATTCACCAGCATCTTCCTACAAGGACAGCTCATTCTCCCACTAGCCTGTGCTTTTCTCCTTCACTCAGACCCATCTCCCAGAGAGTACAACCCTACGCATGGTGATGGTAGCCGCATCTTCCAACAGGTACCTCTCTACATGCATCAGCTGTCCTTGTATGGCTTAGAGCCTCTCCAGTGCAGTCCACAGTGGTAGGCAAGCGCACAACACCAAAACGGGAGTTGTCCCTGCAGTCTGGTGTGCCCCACTAACCCAGTCAGAGATTGACCAAGAGCCCTTCCGTGCCTTGACATTACATCGCGATGACAGGAGAAGGCTTGGATTCCTGGATCACTCATCAAGTTCTACACAGCAGCAGAAAGGTAGGCCTAGAGCACCATAATGAGCACGAAAGTTCTTGACTTGTCTCCATGGCTGTGGTTTGGCATCCACGAACCACACACCAAATATTGTGAACAGCTTAAAAAACTGGGCATCTACCTAACTAGGATCGTACGTGAACAGTTATTAGCCACTATTGGTCAGTGTGCAGTCAGTCCTGTAAGGACACATGACCATGTGCTGCTCCTGGCTACAGGCCAGCCGGTTGAAAGGTTGAAAAGGTTTCTGCAAGACTTTTGCCGAGTGTGTGCATGCTGCTGCACCAGCACTGCCAATCCAGGTGGCTATTAAACTGCATAGACATTTGTCACAAGTACGTCAGTACGCAAGCCAATTCATCTAAAAATATTACAGATATTATTATGGAAGCATGGAATTTTTTAATTGGAGTGGGTGAGAACCACTGAACATTAAGGGGGGGGGGGGGGGGGGGGGGGAGATCTGCAAGGCAGTGAAGGTTACTGCTCACAGTGTATGTGAGAGCAAAGCTGCCACTAATTAAAAGCTACTGATACTTTCAAAAGGTAAGAAAACAACAGTTTTTGCTTACCACGAGCATGAGTGGGTCATAACACTGAAGAAAGTTATTGCTATGGGTTGTTGTCCCAGGAAAGCCAAGTGGCTTCAGCTTTTGTCTGTGGGTGTTGTGCCCCTCCCTCCCGCCCCAAGCAGTTCAGGGCCCAGAAAAGTTGAGGGAACCAATACCCTGGCCTTTGCTGACATTTGAATGAGGCCTGATGTTCAGAGAAAACTGTCAGACCCATTCTCCAAGACAGCCTTTGTGCTCATAGGGTGGTACACGTACACACAGTGGGGTTCTACGTATGCATAACTGAGCGCATGCAGTTCCAAGTTCAGCAGAATGGAAGAGTGGGAGCCCTGGATGAGATGCGAGTGTGGAATGCAAAAGAGATCATGACTTTTCTTTACATTTGTTCACTGCCAGAAGTAGGGCAGTCACTAATGAAAGCTGTCCAAATTGTCACTAATGAAAGCTGTCCAAATTGCCTGGCCCTCCCATTATAGGGGGTTGCAGCACCCTCCCACAGAGCCCCCCTGCATTTTTTTTCCTCATCACTGTCCTGATGACAGCTAGAGGATACCCGCAGCCCCACCGGGAGTGACTTGATCGGACTGCAGAGATGAATCTCTGGGGGCAAGAACCAAGTAATATTGTTCTGCTTGCCTTTTTGCTCTGCAGTGCAGAGACCCAACAGAACACCCATTCTGAACCTCTCTACTACTAACAATTGGAGACATCTCTGCCAGCATCACAGACTCACCCTAACATCTTTCAAGAACTTTGCAGGTGAGCAAGTGGCATGCATATGCCATGAGTAAGACCATGAATACTCATGAGCAAGACACACATGCAACCCCAAGAGATCTAGGAGGACAGACAGGTAGATGAGGAAAGAGTTTGATTCAACAGAGGCAGACCTGGGCCACAGAGCACTGTGGCCAGCTAAAGCCCTACTGTCAACTTCTAACTAGCACCCTACCCACATGCTAACAGTCCCAGAGAGCACACAGCCAGTCTTAGATATGTGCCCTGTACGGGAGTTGTGTTTCCTGGACCTGCAGTCCACACAGAATCACTATCGTTGAAGTGATTTATTCCCCATCCTAGAAAAAAAATTTCATATTAAGCTCTCTCATTATAAATCTTTTTTTCTACAAGCACTTTTCAAGTTCAATATTAGCATCTTGCTTTGGTTAAACAAATGGTTATGGTAGAGGTGTCACGGGTTTGAGGGTCCAACACCCCACTTTCCTGGGTTGGGTGACTCAATTTCCCTCACTTGCAGCCCACCTGAACCAGTTCTCTCTCTGGCTCGTCCAGTTCTGCAAAGGGGAGAATGCTTTTGCCACCCAAGGTCCAGAAAGCTTCCCGTTACACACTCTCTCTCTCTCTCTGGGTTCGCAGGAGCTTGAAAGCTCAAGTTGCTCAGCTTGTGATCCCCCCCAATGTCAGACCACAAAATGGTTCTTATCAAAGAAGAACGTTTATTGATTACATAAGCCAAGATAGTTTGATACAGAGTGGCTAATAAAATGAAAAGTAATATAACGCACTCCTATCCTATACTGGGTAATTCCCTATATAAGATCTTACCCTACAGAAAGTCCATAAGCTTGACTCCATTCTCAGTCAATGATGTAAATGACTGGGCACTGATCTCTTAGCTGGTAGAAAGCAAAATTCTTCCTCTCACCGCATGTCTTCCAGTAGACTCGCTTGCTGGCATGCAAGATGCAGATGAGCTCTCCCCTCCAAGAGATAGCAGGAGATGGATTTCTCTGTCTTCTCTCTCAGTTTAAATACCTTTCCAGGGTCCTTTGTTTCCTCTTCCTGCCCAGGGATTTTGTGCGTTCAGTCACATCTGCAGGGAAGGTGCATTTGCAACTGAATGGTCCCTGTCTGGCTCTTTGCAGAGGTGTTGAGTTTTTCCTGAATACACATTCTTTTGTCTCTTTCCCTTGCATGAAATGAGTTTCTAGCTCTTAGTTTTACATTACATGATTATATGAAGCGAGTTTACAGTTCTGTTTTAACATTACATATGTGTTTAACCTTCAGCTTTACATATCTGTTAGACCTATAGTCCAATATCTCTCCTGTGTGGCCTTATGTTCCTTCGTGACAAGAGGTTATGGAAATTTTTTCGTACTGGGGTAGATACCAAACTAGTCTGGCATTAAAAATCTTTGATACAAAGTTTTTACCCAAAATGCTCTATGGTGCCCAGATTTTTTTATTATTTTTTTTTGGGGGGGGGGGGGGGGGAGGAAAGATCCGTTAGCAGTTAAAAACCTTAAAACCTATATGCAACTACTGTATGAGGAATGTGTTAGGTGTCCCTCCATCAACGCAGTCTGCTATTTTGAACCTTGAACTGGGAAGGATATCCTTATCAGACAGATTGGCGGTCAGAATACTTTCCTTTTAGGTTAAAGTTTGTAGTACCCCACCATACTTCTTTGATTAGACAATGTTTGCAGGAAAAACAGGATGACCTCTGGTGCAGGAAAGCTGCCTAGTGGCTAAGGATTACTAGGAGGCTTCTCCGGTTGGGTTTTTCGATGGATTCCTTTAATGGGGTCTCTGACACATAGCTATTAAGCTCCTTAAGAGGCGGATTGCCGACATAGACAGCAATTGAGGGCCACCGCCTCTAACTCAATAGCTTCGCCTTTTGATAAGTATCTTATCCCAGGCCCTAATGGGGCTAGTTACATTTGCAACACGTTTGATTATGCTTTGAGGAAGGCTTAAGGTTCCAATCAACGCACTAAGCGATGTTTCAAGGCCGATATATAGGTATTCCACACTTTAAAAGGATATGCCCTTGTTTGCACGGAATAGAGGATTTATGATATTATCTGCTTGAGTGCCCTTTATATATAGCCCCTAGGGAAAGTTTAATACGGCACACGAACCTGGACCAGCAGCGCCCATTCACTCAGATGTTGCTCTCTCTCTTAGGTGACTACAACTCAGAAAGATCTGTAAGGGTCGCAGTTTTTATACAGGCTAAGTTATCTAGGGTTGGGCTGGTCCCAGTGAACCTAACTTCATGCGAATAAGCTTTGTAAAACATATCGTGCTTGGGATTATTTGTTTATATATTATTTTTGTAATTTATATGATCTTACCAATAGATATTTATATGTATATATTTGTCTAATTTGTCAGTTTGTCTTGTATTGCACTGTCTTGGCTTAATGACAAGTACAATAAAGTAAAGTAAGTTCAATATGAGATATGTAGCCACTAAGTTTTTTAAACATCTGGACTGTATAACCACTGCTTTTAAGAACATAAGAACCTATCCAATCTTTTTTTAAAGCCAGTTACACTATTTGCCTTAAGATTTGGCCTTTAATATTTTCTCTTTTTTTTACTCAGCCTTTATGAACAAAATTTCTTTTGACTACAGCTTTATTAGAAAGCTACAGCACGATCATAGCAAAGCACACACATAGCTTCCCCTCGCTCTGCACCAAAAACTTTAAAATAGGAGAAAGAGAACATAATAAATCCTCCACTTTTATTAATTTGCCTGTGGTTTTCTTTCAGGGGAAAAAATCCCATCCAGTAATACACCTCTCTGACAGCAGTAGTCCGGCTGTTAGTAGCAGTGGATGTATCCCTGCACCCCAACCAGTTGATTCAGCTAACTAATGGACCACAATCCCAGCACCCAGCTATCTCGCCAGGCTTCTCCCTTAGACTGGCAAATGATGTACAGCATGCAACAATTACATTGCTGAAAACTGGGTTCTATAACATCAATTTTTTTCAAACACCATCTCCTTTTCAGCATACCAAAGGCATGCTCCACAATCATTTGACACTTGCTAACTGGGCACCTGTTGAACTATACTAGGGATGATGAAATACCAAGTTTCATAAGCCAAAGTGGCAGAAAGTATTCAGGGTCTCTCAGTATTAGGAGCTTTATGGTTCCTACTCCTATCTCTGTGGGAGGCTTGGATTTCCTTGGATTTGCTATGCTTCTTTACTGCTTTGAGAAATGTGGAGTTGTGAAAGATTCTGGCATCCTACACCTTTCTTTGGCCACAAAGTCTGTATCAGAAGTGGGGAAACACTGGCCTATGGCCCAAATCTGACTTGTGCCTATTTTTATTTGGCCCCTTTCCAGTTCCTGGATTTGGTCTGCAAATTCTGTCCCTACCCTCCAGTACTAAAAGGGTGAATTCAGGGAAATGGAGCAGAGATGAGGGCATGCGCTCAAAGACGAGGGATGGCACCATATCAGATCTATTATACAGACCCTCCCCAGCTCTCTCAATACCTCTTACCTATCCCAACTCCCATCTGGCCTGTGGAATTTGTACTAATTTTCAAAAAGTCATCTGTGGATGGGAAAAGATATGATCATGAACCTACCATTGTCAATCTACTACAGCTTGCAAGACCATCAAAAAGAACCACTTTCTGCTGATGTACTAGCAGGCACCATAAGAAAGGCTAAGTATGGTGATGTGTCCTGTCAATCATCCAAATGCAACGGGGAAACTCCATGTTTTCAAAACCATCCATCATTTCCTGAGTGTCATCCAGCTCAATGAGAATGTCTACTAGAGTATCTTTCAAAGCCAGGGCAAATATCCAATAGTTTTGCTAACAGCTGATCTGCTCACGACAAATTGGTTCTCCTGTGTCCTATAGCAATCTGGATCTATGAGCTTTTCAGAGGTTTATATGGATTCACTCTTCAATAGTGGCGTGGCATGCATGCCGGTGGTATGCTATGGCTACTCTCTCAGATCCATGAAAGAGGCCAGCACATCTGAAAACTGCACAACCACTCTATCACATTCACAGGACTGGGTTTTCTCACCAGTCTGTGTTCAGTTCTTGTTATATGGTAACAAGGAAAAAGAGGGTCTGATTGTCTCCACCTGCTGCAGATTCAGCAAACACAGAAGTTGCTTTTCCATGAAGATCTGAAAGCATGGTCTGTTTCTAATCTATGCGTAGCGTTTAAGAATACAGCCTCATTTTGAAGAGGAAACGCAAAAATTGGTGGCAGGCCATTGCCTGAACTACTGCAGACATGTCAGCATCCATGCAGTCCACCATTCTAACTGCAAAACAAAATGCTTCTAAAATGGCAAGGGCAATAAGGAAATGGGGGGGAAAATACTGAAGACACCAAAATCACGCTTAAGGTCAGAACCATCTTAATGTTCTAGAACCATAATCAGGGACCTGTGTTCTCTGCATTTCCCACATTGGTGGCAATGGGGAACACACAGTGAACATGAGTCCCTGGTTACAGCAACTACAATGTAATGTGGCAAAATCCAGAACCATCAACCCTAGGATGCTAACCCAGGATGCAAAGTGATCAGCTGATATACAGAACTCAAACAGTAGCCGCTTGCTGTTCAAGGGAAAAAACCACACACGCACATAGAACAGTTGCAACATGACTACTCGCTATATCAGCAACTGTTACTTGACAAGCGTAGCAAAAGCTTCATCGAGAAGTCTTTCAAAAACCAAGCTTTTAAAAGAGCATCTGAGAAAGGAACTGTCTACATGAGAAAGTTAACAGCAGGCGATTTATTTTTCACCTCATTTATTTAAATGAATTTTGTAATTCAAGCTGCCAAAACAAGGCAATACTGGGTGAAGAACAAATTTAGGGTCAGATTCTCTCTTGCGCCCAATCAATTTCTCTTTCATATCAGTAAAGTATTTTGATACTCTTTTCAAAGGTTGGTTTCTGAAAGACTTGACTCAATGAAGCTTGGTCCAGGAACTGGGAAGGAGGAGTTCAAGTTATGGCTGTGATTCTGTTGGTCAGCTTGTGCTGGCTCCAGCTCCAACAGCTTGAGGTGTTTATTCTAATGCTGTGTGCACACACTTTATGAGTTACAAGCTACTGCAAGGCAATTTGCTTGGGTGCAATGCTTCTCAGATCAAAGCATCTAGAGAAAAGGACAGCGACTGTTGGTGTTTACAATTTGAACTAGGATAAATTGCCTCTTTGGATTTTGTTCACAACAGGGTACATACTGTACCAGGAACTTTTCAGACTCCACAGCAGGAAGACCACCTACTATAAAGTGGGGGAATTTTCATAAGATGCTATTTATATTTGTTTAATTATTTCTACTGTTGCAAGCTACTGTTTAAGCCTTTTGTTTTTTAATAAGGGCAGAATATAAATCAAATAATATAAATGAAATGGAAGAGGGAAGCTGCCCTGCGACAAAGTCTAACAAGTTCTGTGTATGCCAAGTACCTGTTATAAACAGGCCCCAGGGCAATTTGCCCTGAATCAATTTATTCACACCCAACAGCTGCTGTTGAGCAAATCACTTCTATTTTACAGGAGAGCAATTTATTCCAGAACAGGCTCATTCTCCCAAGAGCACTCCTCCTCAAAAACTTTGAATACCATACTTTTTAGGTGTGTGCAGAAGCCACAACATTTGCTTAGGTTTCATGAGAAAGATTCATTTTCACGGGATTTTGCAGAAAACTAGTTCTTTTTTTAAATTAAAAATTAAATTAAAATTACTGTGCATGTGCAAAGTGTCATGTACAAAATGACCACACCACCATGCTTTGCACATGCATGCCCTTTTCAAAAACGGTGCTGGCAGTGTCACTGCCATTTTGGGAAATGGCAGCAGATCTGTGCATGTACAAAATGACCACTGCACATGTGCAGACTGGCTGTCCTTTTCCAAAATGGGATTGACGCTGCCAGCAACATTTCGGGAAAAGTTGTGCATGCATAGAACAGTCCAGCAGCCATTTGTCACATACGCAGTGATTTTTAAAATTTTAATTAAAATTTTAATTACAATAGGGGGTACAATAGTTTGCTTTTTAATCCGTTTTCATAGCATTAGTTACTAAAATGAATTTATTTTCATTTGTTTTAGTAGCTAAAAAACAATATCAACTTGCACACCCCTACATATGCCAGGTATAGCATTGTAGCTAATGTAGGAGGTAGCTGCAATAGCTTTGTGTGACCAGAGAAATTTCCTGCTCACCATTTGCTGCCAGATCGTGTCACTTTTACTCAACGGAGCAGCATTAAGTGACCAAATTTGGCAAAGTGTCTCAAACTATTACAAAAATGTATAGTGTAATGAATGCATTTCCACCTGGATTGTGCATGCAGTGTCCAGTTTAATACTATGCAGGTATGTTTTTGTATAAGCAGCTCACTATTTGTTTCAGTTGTTAAAACCACTTCAATATATTGGTCTCCCCTCCCCCCATCCCATCTCTCTCATACATCATCACAGAGTGATGAATGGGCAACACCGTCTCTTCTTGCACCATTTCCTGCATTTCTTGGCATACTTACTGCAACCTCTCCTTGTGCATGTTTACTTTGTTTTCTTTATTCTTAATTTGCCTTTCATTTACTACTCTTTTTTTGCGCTCCTTTTCCCCATCATAGCTCTTCCTCTGCATTCCAAAAATCAGGAAGCACATTTGAGATAGTAAGACCACGCCTCCGGGGGTTTAAATGCCTCAAAAGCAGAACATAAAATCTTGAATCTGCAGTCTTTTGCCTGTAAAATGCATTTGCAAGTGGATGCAGTGAGTAGAATGCAGGAGACTGAGGAGCGTAGTTGCCTTTTTCTCCACAGCCAAATGAGCAAAGTCAGTTACATGAATGAAGCACAGACCTCAGTTTTCCCTTCTAACAGTATTCTTCCCCTTCTCCTCGATACACCTCCCTCAAACAGGGGGTACAGTCTCCCAGCTTTAAGAAATAGCATTTGCTGGGCCACAGGCAGACCTATACACATTAATAAGTGGGGAAAACAGACTAAAATAATGTTCTAGAACGCCAGTAGTAGTTTTCTCCAATTTGAGTGAAACACTTTCTCACTGTCTGAAGATACATTTACCCATTTTTGGACCCCAGCTTTCTATACTTATTTTTAAACGGTTCACTAACAGCATGAGCCGAACAGCATTTAGAACTAGCAGTGCTGACACAAGTCCCATTTAAGCTAATGAGCGTCATGCAGGACTATGACTTCACATCGGTCCTAAATGCCCAAAAAGATCATGCTGTAAAAATGCAGCTTCAGCAGGAGAAAATATATTTTATATCTCCAAATCAAGGTGTGCTTGCAAATATTTACAATTTTAATTGTCACTGCTAACCTGAAGCATTAATAGAAACAGATTTAGTTCCTAGAAGAACTCCACAAAAAGGTTATTTTTTTTTGGCCACCGTGACAGCCACTCGCTTGACTGAGGCACTTTGCCGGCAGTCACACAGGGGGCCTTTCAGACCGGCTGATCCCCGCGAGTATTCGGGCTGCGCATTCCCCCCCTCCCAGTCTGAAAGTAGCCTGGGTCATCCAAAAACTGTTCTCTCTCCGAGCTCTTCTTTGACACCCTTCCTGTCTCTGGCCATCAATTTGTTTCATCCCATCTCTCCCACTCACCCCCTCCAGCTTAGGGTTAAGAGTCACAAGGCTGGAAGGTACCTCAAGGGTCATCTAGTCCAGCCCCTTGCACCACTGCAGAACCTGTCACACCCCAACCATCTGTACAGAGAAATCCCACCAATAGCTACAATTTCACCAACAGCTTCCCCAACCTCTTGCTCTTTCCATGACCTTCAATCCATTGACTTTGAATCCTCCCTCTCCCCACATCTCTCATGTCTTCTCTACCACCCACCCAAACTCTACTGTCTCCGCTTTCAACTTATCCCTGTCCTCCACCCTTAGCTCCCTTGCTCCCGTCATGCCATCCTATCAGTTGTGTAAACTCATGTCCTTGGCTCACTCCAACCATCCGCCACCTCCGATCTTGCTCTCGAGCCACTGAGTGTCTCTAGTGGAAGTCTCATGTGTTGGCCAACTTACTCCACTTTAAGGCCTTTTTCACACAGACACGCCCCCACCCCTTGCACACGTGTGCGTGTGGGGGGCCACCCGTGGGAATGCCGTGAAGGGTGCAGGGTGGATCAGTGAGTGCCCGTAGGAATGCCACGGGCAGTGGATGAGGGTGCGTGTACTTTCCCATGCTCCACCCACGCACACAGCAAGGGGCGCCAACACCTGATGCTCCATGCATGGAAATGGGTGGAGGTCCGTGGGAACACACGCTCATGCACCACCACCCCATCCCCCCATGCCCATTAGAAAAGGGCCTAAGTTTGCTCTTTTTGCACTTAATGATGCCCTTTCCCTGCTATTCCCTCTCTTCTCTTTTTCCCCAGCATCCCTTGATGAGGTCACATCCCTCCTCTCTTCATCCAGTCCCTCCACCTGTCCCCTTGATCCCATCCCCTCACCTCCTAACAGCGTTTGCCCCCCACTGCTGCACCTTCTCTGCTGCACATCACTCTCCCCCTCCCCCCAGGTCATTTCCATTGGCTTTCAAATATGCCACTGTCTTTCCTATCCTTAAGGACTCTCTTCACCCCTCTGACCCTTCCACCTATCACCTCATTTCCCTCCTTACCCTTTGCTTCAAGGCTCCAGAGCAGGCTGTCTACACACACTGAGATTCCCTCTCTTCAAATTCCTCCCTTGACCCCCTTCAATCAAGCTTCCACCCTCTCCACTTGACTGAGACTGCCCTTGCCAAAGTCACCAATGACCAAGTCTAAGGGCCTCTACTCCATTCTTGTCCTCCTCGATATCTCTCTGCCGCCTTTGACACTGTCGACCATGGCATCCTCCTGGATTCACTACGCTCCCTTGGTTTCTGGGACTCTGTTCTCAACTGATTCTCCTCATATCTCTTGAACTGCTCCTTCAACGTTTCTCTTGCTGGTACCTTCTCTACATTGCTTCCCCTCTCCATGGGAGTTCCCCAAAGCTCTGTCCTGGACCCTCTTCTCCTTTTGCACTCCTTCCCTAGGTAAACTCACCTAATCACATTGTTTTCAGTATCACCTGTATGCTGACGACACACAACTCTCTCTCTCTCTTCACTCCCATACTCTTTGCCTCTGCCCATCTTTTATCACTGCCTGTCTCCGACATCTCTGCTTGGATGTCTCACCACCAGCTCAAGCTTAGTATGACCAAGATCTAACTCATCTTCCCCCCCAAAACATTCCCCTCCTACACTCTCAGTTTCCATTGAGGGAGGCACCATCCAGCTTGTCCCTCAGGTGCAAAGCTTGGGATTCATCTTTAACTCGTCCCTCGCCTTTATGTCTTGGATCCAGGCTGTTGCCAAATCTTTGTATCCCACAACAGTCCTGCCCAGAAGCTTCGCTCTGCCTTTGCCCCGACCCTCGCCTGCTTGCCACTCCCCTGCTCCTCTAAACGTCTTCACCCCTTGGGACCTTTCTCTTGTTGTTCCCCATGCCTGGAACTTCCTCCCTGAATACATTCATTCTGCTCCCTCCCTCCCAACTTTCAAATCCCTCCTGAAAATCTACCTCTTCCATCAGGCTTTCCCCAGCTCATCATGAGTGAAATGTTTGTGTCCTCTTCCCTCCCTCCTTCAGAATCTCTTCCTTGTACCTAAGTTAAGCATGTGCACCCACATTTTCTCAACCACATGAATGTATACTTGTTTCTCCTGATGTTCACCTCTCCTTTGTTTCCCTCTTTCTTGTCCCTTAGATTGTAAGTCCCTTGGGATAGGGACCTGTCTGTAACTAATGACTGTACAGTGCCAGGTATACCGCTTGCAAAACAAAACAAAAAATAAAACAACCAAAAAACCACCAACAATACGACCACCAACAATCCAGGCCTTGTGACCTGGAGGGGATTGGGACTCCTATTACTGACCGCGTCCAACCCTCTCTGGTCAGTCAGGTTTGCAGCCTTGGAGTGCTTCTAGACCCTTTGCTGTCAATGGACTGTCAGGTTGCAGCAGTGGCCAGGAGCACTTTTCACCATCTCTATCTGGTGAGAAGGCTGCGGCCTTTTCTTTCCGATTCTGATCTGGCTATCACCATCCACGCTTTCATCACCTCAAGGCTAGATTACTGCAATGCGCTCTGTGTGAAGCTGCCCTTGATGACTGTTTGGAAGCTGCAGCTGGTGTGAGTCGCCGGGAGCACACTACACCAGTGCTCTGAAATCTGCACTGGCTCCCTACAGCTTTCCGGGCCCAACGTAAGATGCTGATTTTGACCTTTAAAACCATAGATGGTCTGGGCCCTACATATCTGAAAGACCGCCTGTCCTTCCATGTCCCACTGCAGCCCCTGCAATGGGCCAGAAGCCCCTCCCTGTGGGTACCATCTGTTAGCCTTGTTCATACAACAAGGGCCTGCAGAGGAGCATTCTTGATTGCTTCCCTAGTGCTTTGGAACTTCTGTCCCGCAGAGGCTCGTTTGAATGTGATTGTGAGCATCTTCCAGAGATGGCGTAAGAAATTTTTTATTTAAAAGGCATTTGGTGGGCAGGGAGAGGGGACTGGGGTGGGGTTTGGTGGGTTGTTTTGGGTTAGGGGCGTGAGAAGGGGTTGGGTGGGGAGCTGGCATTGGATGGATTTTTGTAGGATTTCTAGGGGGTTTGTATCAGTTTTAATTGTCTCGCCATCACAACCTGTCCCCTTAAAGGGCCACACAGCAATTACTTTACTTGAAGCGGAGGGTTCCAACCACTCCCTTGCCGCCTCCCTCCATAGCCAAGCCACCACTACCCCGTCCTTGCTCCCCTGCCCCCACCCCCGCAGCCAAGGCACCACCACCACCCTGCCCTGGAGACTCGCGTGGAGAAGGGAGCAGCTGCGAGCAGGCAGCTGGGGGGGTGGGGGGGGTGTTCCTTCCTCTCTGCAGCCAGGAAATTATGTTCCGGGAGGCTCACATGGAAGGGAACAGCCACTTCTAGGTGGCTAGTGGTGACAGCAGCAGCAGGGGGCACCGGCAGCAGATCAGCAGCAGCAGAGCGAGTGAGAGGAAGGTGACAGCTAGTCCCTCTCCTTTCACCATGCTGGCCAAGCTCACCACCCAGCTCACCCCTCTGCCTGAGAAGCATGGGCACTATTGCTCATGCGCTACCCAGCATAACTGAATCCTTAATAAGTCTCTATTGGCTGCACCAAACACTATCGGACTACAGAAGCACTTGATTTACATCTCGGGCTCCATGGCTGTGAAGCCTTGGAGCTAAATTCCTCTGGCCTTCATAAACAAGAGTTTCATCTCTATACTAAGAATGTATGCTCCCATACACACCACTAACAAAGGAAGGAGATTAGAACCAAACCAGTCAAGGATAAAAGATTATGAACCCCCAGAGCTGAAGCACGAAGCATTTACTACTATGCCCCATGGATACCAAAGGTGGGTAGCTGGATAGTTAAGCAAGTAATTGTTATCACCAGTACCCTTCCTCATCTCCAGTCAAGATTCAAAATTGTGACCAGCTTTAATATAGTAAAAAAGGTAATTTGAAATTTCTCTTTTTTAATTAAAAAACTACTCTTACTCTTCCCTGGTTTACTCACCATTAGCAAGCAACTGAAAGGAAAAAACTGAAGAGACGCTACCCTACAAATTAAGTTTACTACTAAAATTTTGCATTTAAAAAAAAATTAACCAGCAACAAATTATACAAGATCACAAAGACAGTTCACTTCTCTAGAAATCAGATTCCAATACCTGCTGTTTAGATTGCTATCACAGTGGTGAACAGTTCCAAGTCACTGACCTCCTCACAACTTGGTCACAAAAATTCTGTCTGCATCAATTTTAAATATCCAGACAGAACAGTTCTTTTAACTAGAAGTCTCTTATCTCACATAAGCAGATACATATGCACATAACCGTGCCACACATGAAATGTATACATATGACATCATTAGATGAGGGGAAATGTCTGAGTCACTGTTGACTTTTAAGAAACTGAACATTTTTTTAAAGTTCATTTTCTTATAGCACTGAGAAAAAATGCTGAAAGCATACAATTTAATTCTTTGCAAAAAATTATTTGCTCATTTGTGCTTAACAGGGTCTTTCTTTCAAGAAGGCATGTGATCCCCACCATGCTCAGACACAACCCTCCTTTTTCCTCTATAAACGCGATAGCTGCTTGTTATCTGTGCATGTTCCGTTTCAAATTTGCTGCCAATATTTATTGGCAAATTTCTGTTGCAGGGCCAGAAGGGCATGTACTGTCAACAGGGAACCTGGTATACACAAAGCGCAGTCAAATGCTTTTAAGAGTTTTTTCCTCATCTCTCAATTACTGCAATCTTAAAATTTACTTCCAACAGCAGAAGGTACAAATTATTCAGATAGAAATGTAACTTATGAACTGAAACCTCTCTTTAATATGCTGAGTCCGAAAGTAGAATTTTCTAATCAAAATATATGACCTTGTATATCTTATGTATTTCATGTAATAGTAACAAAATAGTGTCTACTGCCAACAAATCAAAACTTGAGAAACTATACAAACAGGACACTGAAAAGGATAACTCCTCTGTATATATAATTAATATATGGGTAGGCTGTGGCTCAGGTGGTAGAGCACAAGCTTTGCATGTATAAGGTCCGAAGTTCAATCCCTGGCATCTCTGATTCAGGATCTAAGATCGTGTGCCTGGGTGAGGCCTCTGCCAGAGACCCTGGAAAGCTGGATTTGAAACCCTGCTGTGTCAGATTGTGGCAATACTGGGCTAAGATGGACCATTGGTCTGACTCTCAGTTAAGGCAGTTCCTTAGATCCTTAATATGGAAACATTTGTGGGCTGAACTCCACTAAAGAGCTAAGAATTAAGACTGAAGGAACCAACATTAAATCTGCAATTCTTGATGAAACCTAATTAAACTGTTAATATTTTAAAAGTTTGTTTATGCTCTATTTGTTTGGGGAAATGTGGAGGTTGATAAAGGTTCTAAAGCCCCCTTTAAGATACCTTTTTAAAAAGATGTGCTTAAATTATGACAACTATGTAACATGTTTAAACAGTTTACATAATTGCATCTAAGCTGTTTTGTGAATTCATGTGCTTTTATAGTTAAGGCTAAGTAAATACTCATTTCAACACTTTTAATCATATTTACTGGATCATTTCACTTTTATGAACTGGAATGTTTACTGGTTCAGTATTCTCAAGTGCTCTTGTAGGGTTATGCAAGAAAACAGATTAGCTCTTTCCCAAAGATTTAACCTAGTAATTCTCGGCCTTTAGGGGGCGGGTTGCTGAGAACACATAACACTGGTGCTCCGGAATCTGCACTGGTTGCCTATTGGCTTCTGTGCACAATATCCATTGCTGTGCTTGGAAGCCCAGGTGGTTGTAATGACCAGGAGTGCTTTCCTCCAAATTCATCTGGTGAGAAGGCTGCGACCTTTCCTTTTTTGATTCAGATCTGGCAAGTATCATCCATGCATTCATTACCTTGAGGCTAGACTACTGCAATGCACTCTTCATGGGGCTGCCCTTGAAGATTGTTCAGAAGCTGCAGCTGGTGTAAGCGACTGTGTCTTCAGTCTTAGAGTNGAAAGGTCGCAGCCTTCTCACCAGATGAATTTGGAGGAAAGCACTCCTGGTCATTACAACCACCTGGGCTTCCAAGCACAGCAATGGATCCAGGAGCACTCCAAGGCTACGACCCCAAGTGACTGGGTGTTGTGCGTGTGTACCCCATCAGCTCACTCCCCGGATTCTGGATCGACCCTTGAAGTCGGCTGGGGTGCCCTCCTTGAGGGCCTCAGGTTTTCCCAGTGGCAACCATAAGAGGGCATTCTCTGTGGCCGTACCGTGGATGCGAAACTCCCTCCCGATGGAGGTCCACCTGACCCCAAACCTCCCCTCTTTCCAACAACATTGTAAGACCTGGCTGTTCCACTGGGCCTTTGGTGAGGGAGGGAGGTTTGGGGGGTATGAGGGGGAGCTACTTTTGTTTTTAGCTTTACTATTGGTTGTTTTAAATGTTTTTATGCTGTTGTATTTTTAAATGTTGTAAGCCGCCCCAAGCTGCAAAGGCAGGAGGGGAAGGCATAAAAATCTAATAAAATAAATAATGGGGTTTCCAACCACTCCCCCAACCCAAGTCACAAGGCGAGCCAACCATCACCACCTCAGTCTTGTCAGGATTCAATTTCAGTTGACTCACCCCCATCCAGTCCCCCACAGCAGCCAGGCAACAGGTAAACAGAGACTGCAGGACCTGGGTCGGATTAAATTTTAAAAAATAAAATTAAAATTAAAATAAATAAAGAGGTAGAGCTGGGTGTCGTCAGCTTCCTTCCAGTGTCTTGAGCTTTCTGACTGTGGGATCACTGTGACACTTCACTCCAAACCCCCAAACGATCTTGCCCAGCAGCTTCATATACACATTGAACAAGAGGGGGGACAAGATGGAACCCTGTGGGACCCCACAGAAATTACAAGGTGACGATGAGTGATCGCCCATCACCATCCACTGAAACCTCCCCAAGAGGAAAGAGCGAAACCACTGAAAAGTGGTCTCATGCACCCCTGCCAGGTCCCATAGTCGAGTCAACACCACCTCTATGATTAACAGTGTCAAAAACCACTGATAGATTTAATAGGATCAACAGGGTGGTGTTCCCTCTGTCAATCTCCAGGCGTAGATTGTTAACTAAGGCCACAAACACCATCTCCATGCCATGCCCAGGATGAAAACCAGACTGGAAGGGGTCCTGGAATCCGAGAGCATCCAGATGGGCCTGGTGCTGACACACCACCATCCGGTCAATAACCTTCCCTGAAAAGGGAAGGTTAGAGACAGGCCGATAGCTGGCAGGGGAGTCAGCATCCAAACATAGTTTCTTGAGCAGAGGCCGGACAATCGTCATCTTAAGGGAGTCTGACATCCGGCCTTCCCGAAGGGAGGCATTGACAAATTCCAGCCAGCAACAGTCCTAACATCTCCCGGCCAGCTTTCACCAACCAGGATCGGCATGAATCTAGTTCACAACTGGTGGTCAGCACAGTCCCAAGCACATCCTCCACATCAGTGGGCAACAGCAGCTGAAATTGATCCAAATATAAAGAACAGGGCTGGACCTCCACAGCCCTAAACTCTGACTTTGCCACAGAAATGGTCCCACCCAAGTCATGGTGAATACAAGCAATTTTTGACTGCAAAGTAATCAATAAAAATGTCACAATGGGCATTAGATGATTCCAACTACTGGCAGAAAAAGGCTGGATTAACCAGTCTTCTCACCACCCAGAAAAAACTCCACTGGACAAACCTTTGCAGACACTATATCGGTGAAGAAAGCCTTCTTCTCTGCCATCACAGCCACGGCATAGTCTTTCAAAAAACTATACTGCAATCAGTCAGATTCAGTGCGAGTTGAGTGCCACCTGCACTCTAATTGCCTACCCTCCTGCTTCATCCGCCTCAGGCCCTCCGCATATCACAGGGACCTGTGTTAGCGCAGTGGTGCGAACAGACGCCTGAGTGTTATGGTGTTTATGCCTTGGACAGAATGCCATTCCTCAGAGCGACCAGGTCATCAACAGAGTAACCATTAAGGTCCTCACTACTGGTAGATGTGAATGCCATCCCCAATAGATCCATATCTTTGATTAAAGAATGGTTGTCTCTCGAACAATGGACAAGCAGTACTTATTCAGGCCAGTCTATTTTATTAAAAGCATGCACTTCAACATTTCTTCAGCAAAGAAATCTCAAACAATGAAAGCTTGCAGAGTATAATAGCAGATGACTGTCACGGGTTGGAGGTCCGCATCCCCACTTTACCGGGTTTGAGTGACTCAGTTTCCCTCACGTACAGCCCACTTGAATCAGTTTTTCTCCCTGGCCGATTCAAGTCTGCCGCAGGGACACCCCTTTGTCACCCAAGCGCCCGATCCTTCCCGTTTACACACTCTTTAATCACTGGGTTCGCAAGAGCTTGAGAGCCCTTGTTGCTCACTTGTGTTCCAATGCTAGACACAGACACGTCTTCGGAAAGATAAGAAGTTTATTGATTACGTAAGCAAGATTGTTGATACAGAGTGGTTACTAGAAATCAAAGGAAAATATAATGCATTCCTAACCTATACTGGTTGAGTTCCTAATAAGCATTTTACCCTACCAAGGTCCATAAGTTCTTCTCAGTCCTTGATGTAAGCGACTGTGTCTTCAGTCTTAGAGTTGCTAGAAAGCAAAGACATGCCTCTCAGTCCATGGTTCAGCTCAGCCCTCCTGGCTGCAAGATGTTGAGTGAGTTCCCGATAGTCCCTCTCCCCTCTGGGGTACACCTCCTTATATACCCAGGAGGAAGTCCCTCGTATCTTCTCAAGGCTTCTGGAATTCCTTTTGTTCTCTTTATCAGCTTTTCTGTATCTCTTGCACGTAGACAATGGCTGTTTGTATTAGCATATTACACGTCTCTGGCCATCCGTCTGGGGTGAATCAACAAATTGTCTTTCCATTTCCTGGAGCTTGGTCAAGTGTCACAGTCTTGATTTTAGTTTTACAGTTCTTAATTGTAACATTACATCCATGTAGAACCTTTTGCTTTACGTATTTACCAGACTTGTAGTCCACATGTAGGCCCATGTTACACGTGTGACCCCCTATGTTCCTCTGTGACAATGGCGATTTCCCACTTACACCATGGCAGCAGGAGAAAAGACTGGTGCTCACAGTGCCCCCCCCTCCCCCAGTCAGAAAGCTCAAGAGACTGGAAGGAAGTGGGAGTTTAAGAAAAAAGATGCATCACCTTTCCAACATATAGGAAGAGTGAGGAGTTTCAGACACCTACTAATAAGCAGCTGATATCACAGAGCCCAATTCAAGAATCTCTCAAAAAACAGGTTGAAAAAGTCAGGGAGCAAAGGGAATGGACAATCCATTTTTCAAAATGCGTTGAGGTTAATTTTTTTAAGTCTGTACAGTTATAAAGAAAGCTTTCCAGATAGGAGTGTAACTCAGGTGTTGTCTTTCTCAAGCCATCTCGCACTTTGAGTTTCAGATTGTCCCAGACACAGCCTGATATGCAAGACAACACCCCCAAAGCATCTAGCATCCCGACATAGCACCAAATCAAAAGTCCTAACCCCTCCTCATGTCCTATGAATGTGGTAGGAAAGCCTCTTGGGCACTGAAGCTGCATCTTGCTATTCAAGCAATGTCTTCAGCTCAATCTTTAGGTTTTAAAAAAGGAAAACCACCTCTGTTAGTGATTACAAGTTCTGCTGTTCAAAAATAAAATGAATTGCCACTACAGTAGCTTTGTCCTAGCCTGGCTTGAACTGTCACTGCAGACTGAGTGGCTTTCATTAGGAATGCCACCAGAGTGGCAGCGGTGTGAGAAGTGGAAGCATGAGCAAGATCCTATTTAGCTGACTGTCAACGCTGACATCATACTGGGGAATTTTGAGGCTTTTTTCCATCATGGGCATAATGAAATAATTCCTATTGTGTTATTCATTAACTTGCATTTCATTCAGTAGCTCTTAAGAATATAATGAATGACACTTTTAGGAGGATGAAGTTACATATTTTTTTCCACACTAATTTAGTAAGACAAACATGGATTAAAGCCCACTGCAACTGTGGCAAATGGCATTCTTTCTAGTCACTTGTCTGAAGGATAGCACGAATAGGAAAAAACACTGCATTTCACTGAAGGAATGGTATATTAAAAGATCTTCTAGGCTGAAATTCTCCTGTGATGACAAAGGTCTGGTATGAAGAGCTATCATGCTTGTTACACCACGCATTATGGCTTTGTTAGAGAGAAGCAGGATGAATTATTATGAAAAGACTATCTGTGCTACAGCCTTGCAGAAATGAACTTGAACTGAGGGCACATTATCCCAGGACACACTCACTTCTGCAGAGAGCCCATTCAGGGTGCTTTAAAAATATTCATTGCAATCTGAACACCAACAATTACTTTTAAATTAGCTTGCCTAGCATTACTTTTCTTGAAACAAAACAAAAATCAATTACCAATATTGTTAACTTGCGTACTAAGCTGCTGCTTTTGTACATGATAAAAAAACTCAATTTTTTTAAAAAAAAATCAAAATATTAAAGTTGTAACTGGAGCCTTAAAGTTTAATTATTCTCATGTTTCATTGCTGGATTCAAATATTATCAGGCTTCGGCATTTCTAGCCTGCCTATAGGAGCTGGGCACTCAACTCTTCTGATAATCCAAGGTCATAAATGCTTTTCTCATGTACGAATATAATAGATGTCCCATAAGAAGTTAATTCTTGGTTTGAAAATTCCCATGAATCAAAATGCTTTTTTCCACATAAGTATGAAAGATAGAAATTTTTCAAGACAGAGATTATGAAAACTGGGGAATGTCCCAGTGACCCACTCTTAAATGGTCACCATAAGAAATCAAAGTGGCTTCTCAAGTGCCTTTTTTTTTTTAAAAAAAAAAAGAGAAACAGTAACACCCAGTGAAAAACCCAAACAACTTACACAGAAAATCTGAGGTCCTCCCAAGGTTTAAGAATATTTTGAAGTTACTCAACTTTCTGTAGAAGCAACCTCTCTCTACTTTTACTGAAAATCTAAATGCAATCTTATGTAGTCCTCTTTCTACCACAGCAACATATATACATCAACTCTTGTTAGCTGGATGAAGTTGCAGAACAGAAGGCTACTTCTTTGCAATCTGTTATCTTTCAGGAAAAAGTTACTGTTACCCTCTGTACTGTAAAATGTCTTGATGCGAGGGATGCAGAATGATCTGGTTCTGTAAGCAAAAGCCACTGATGGCATTAGACAACTGTACAGAAAGTTGGAAGCCAATTTTGAGCACTGCTTTCTGTAGATGAAAATGAACCAACTGGTGATAGAACTATTGCCTTACTACACTTCTGTATCATCTTCTATGGCAAAAGAATTGAAGGGAAAAGTCCTCTCTTCGCTTCACTGGCTTCCCCTTCCTGAACAAATCCTGCACAAGCTCCTAGTCTTCATCTATAAAGATCTTCACCACCTCACTCCCCCCTACCTCTCTGCACTTATCACCTTCCATACTCCAGCCCATGCACTTCACTCCTCCTCTGTCCCTTCTCTCACCCTTCCACGCCTTCCCTGCTCCCCTAAGCGCCTTCGTCCCTTCTCACTTGCTGCCCCCCATGCCTGGAACTCCCTCCCTGTCCACATCCGCCCCACACCCTCCCTTCATACCTTCAAATCTCTCCTTAAAACTCACCTCTTTCGCTCTGCTCTGTCTGACTCTTTATCCTGCTGAGTCACTATTTCCTATACCTACCCTTATCCTTGCCACATGCACCTGCCTGCTGTCATTCTCATCGTAACCAAGCCAAGTACGTGCACCTGAGACCTCGCATCTTCATGAATGTTAGACCCCTTGTCTCTCCCTCTGTTCCCCTTCCTATGTCACTCCCCCAGCTCCTGTCTCTCAGACTGTAAGCCCTAGGGGCAGGGACCGTGTATTTTATTACTCTGTAAAGTGTCAGGTACACTGCTGGTGCTATATAAATGTTTGTTAATAAAATAATAATAATAATAATTGTAAATCTAGTTCGCCTCCCGAGACCAAATGACATTAATCTACATTAGCTCCTTTCAAAACGTCAACATTTTTGGTCCCCCATCAAAGTCAAAGGCCATCTGGTGCAATTAAGGCACACCATTGTATGTGGCCCAGGGTACAGAAGGTAATTATGTGGCCATGTCCAAACGCCAAGAGCTTTGCACCCCGAAGAGCTAAATAGATAGAATATCGCAGTACTTCAAATTTTGTGCAGGTCTGACTTGTACTGTTCTGTGACAGACACAGCCTGGCCACATTCTCGAGTTAGTGCAAACCCTTAACCCTTTCTTTCTGGCAAAGCATTTGGCTGGCAGGGATAGGGGTTGGGCTGGGTTTTCTTGTTTGTTTTTTGTTGTTTTTAAAGGGATTTAATGCATCTTATGTGTTTAACATTGTATGCCATCCTGAGCCTTAGGGGAAGGGGGAGGTAAATTTTAAATACCACCACTTATTTTTACTACAGAAAAAGAATGATTTTGTTTTCTAGAGACATGCTTTTGTTTCACAGATAATTACTTTGGTTAGGTTGATCAGAACAATCGCACTGCCTCAATGCTGCCTCTTAATTTCACTTTGCTTTTAGTCTTATGCATTAGTTTTAAAGTTGATCACTATTATTATATCATTTGTACAATTTCATGCCAATCTTGCATTTATTTTAAATTTTATTCTTAAATTAAGGAATTAAGTTGTTACAGAGATTACAGTACAAAGTTAACGGTTAGGATTACTATTTATTTATTTGGCATAAGCTCTCACTATAGGTTAGGAAGACTGGAAATCTTGTGGCCTACCATGGTTGAAGATTTAGAGGTACATTTTTCCTGTTCACTCCTCCATACCCTGATAAAAACATTTTTTTTTAAATCTAGATCAAAAGTTCTAACCTCCAAACAAAAAAACCTGTACAAAAAAAATCCTATATCTTCTTACTGCCTTGGAATTTATCACAATGAACTCCATGACTGTGTTTCTACACATCTTGGCTAGCTAGCTTATGTAACTCAAACAGGAGAGTTCACATATTAGTAAACTGGTACTCTCAGAAAACCAAGTTTCCGCCTACCTGTGCAGGATCAGCCCTGCTCCTAGAGCTTCTGCCTGGTGGTTATCTGCACTCCAAAATCATCTGCTGCCTGGGTATCCCACCATCGTGCCTAAAGTCAGACAACAAATTGGGTCCTTTCTTTGAGGACCCCTTCACACACAGTGTGGCACTCACTCCCTCGAGAAGTCCATCTCAGTTCCTCCCTCCCTCACCTTTATAAAGCACCTGAAGACTTTTTTTTTTTTTTCCTCCAGGTGCTTTTAGGATCCACTGCTGGTTCTCCTTACTGTTTTGTTCCTCCATCCTTACCTTCACCTCTAAAATTGTTTTTAAATTGATTTTCTATTGTTTTATCATATTTTTATGTTGTGATATACTCCATACCATTCGAGGAGGGGGATTTCTATAAAAATAAAGTCATTATTATGTGACAAAACCAAAACAGGGTGGAATAGAAGCATGGACATTGCTTGCTATGCCCTCCTTTCAAAATAATGTTAGCGAAGGTAACCAAATATGCAAATAATATAGAAGAAAGGAAGGAAGTTGCACAACTTTAGATAGGTGTCTTTTAAAGTTTTCTGATATGTTGTCTCCCTTTCATGTCCAGACCTTTGGGGTAGTTCTGATACTAAGCCCCTCTGCCAAGATCAGTCTGCAATAGAGAACCCAAATTCAGCAACATCAAGCATAGAAGCAAGCAGTCCCATTTACTTCAATGAGAATAGTCACATGTTTAAGTATCCTGCTCCATGGGAGCCTGAAGTCTCCTGTGTAAATCGAAGCAATCCAAACCAGCAACATGACCACTGAAGTAAGATGCCCATTTGGGGGGTGGAGAAAGGGGGGGGGGGGG